>CM035435.1:60319667-60384667 GCA_020310875.1 Ceratopteris richardii
AATTGATAAGAAAATCTATGAAAATTATGAAAGACATCCAAATGGCATGATCCAACCATGCAATAGATGCATTACTTTCTCCCACATCTTTCACCTTTTACTCAGACACTTGAGCAATGATCTGAATGAATTCCAGAAGTTCCATAGAAACTTCCTCTTATCATTAATCTTCTCCTTATCCCAGTTGCTTTCATTCTAATAGATGCCTTCACATTCTTGGTTTTTGATGGTTCAATATCAAATAAATAAAAGAGGGCTAAACAAATGAACCATACACTTATCATCAACAAAGTGTACATGAAGTCCATCGTTGGCAATCAACGGAACTGAAATTAAGTTCTTCTTTATACCGGGTACATACAATGCATTTTTCAAGAGAATCAGACCTCCATTTGGAGTTGTAAGCTCAATTTCTCCTACTCCAATGATAGGGTAAGAGGCATTGTTTGCACACACCACATGTCCTCCTTTGGGTGCATCTTTCAAAGATGCGAAAAATCTTTTGCATGATGTTATGTGCTTTAAAGCACCACTATCAAAGAACCAATCTGAATCAACCTCACTCACAACCATACATTTAGAATGCAAAGATGTATCATAATGACATGTAACAACATATGCCCAAAAATCTTGAGCCATGTTAGCTTCATCGTTCTTTGCATTTGCTGAATTTTCAGCAATAGACATGCCGAATTCCTTCTTTTCATTGCACTTAGCAAGCTTTCTACACTCATCAATAGTATGACCAACCTCCTTTCAATATTTGCATCTCTTCGTGTTTTGCAAATCACCATCATTAGAGGAATGAGTGGAAGAGGAAGGTTGCGGCTTTGGTTTTGATGAACCCAAAGCTGAACCATACTTAGTTTTCCCCTTTTGTGAGATAGCAAGTGCTTGTGTTCCCTCAATCAAACCACTCCTATTTACTTTAGATTGCTCATCTTGCAAAAGAACAGACACAACCTCATCAAATGCATACATATTAGGATTCCCTTTTGCAACCAAACGGAGTGTAGTAGAAAAGTTTTGAAAAGATTCTGGTAATCCTTTCAACAATGTAGAAATGAGTGATGCATCTGGAATAATCTCATCTATGTTTGCCAATTGCTCTTTCAAGTCCTTGGTGCGTGTCACATACACATCCACTGACTCATTTTCAACCATACATACATCCTCAAGTTGCTTCCCCAAGTATGCAACATGTGCTTCATTATGCACAACATACAAAGAAGCAAGAGTGTCCCATGCTTGTCTTGATGTAGAACATGATCGAATGTGTGGAACTATATGACGCTTTATAGAAAGCGCAATGAATGCATGAGCTTGAGCATTTTTTCCATCCCATCTAAGCTGTTTCTGTGTAGGTGGAGAAGGAGAAACCACTGTACTTGAAGAAGAAGCTCCATCTGTGGCAGTAGACTGTGAAATAGAAGAACCTACGGGTCTTTGATCTACATCTACCATTATGTTCCAAAGTTGTTTTGCAACAAGAACATGTTTCATCATGTAAGACCACATTGGATAGTTGGTCCCATCAAGCTTATCTTCATCTTGAAGCATGCCAAATAAGTCTTGCTGCCCGCCATTTCACTAAAGAACAAAAATGTGACAAAATCTTCACTTCGACGAAAGCTAAAATGAATGTTGAAATTTCAACTCACAAACTGTCACTCTGATGGAAAATCTGACTGCATGAATGGCTTTGAAATGGGGGTAAAACTCCAGTGCAACTAGTGGAAATGTTTCTTGGCTGCTGAAATTCACTATTCTATGCTTCGAAGTCGATTTGCACTGTTAAAAGTGTGCCTGCGCCACGATGCAAAAATCCAAAACTTGAGAAGGAGCTGAACCTACTCTGATACCACTATTGGGTGTGTGTAGAAGTGTGAGAGACACATGAGAAGCACACACAAGGAGCACAAATGCAACAAGACACACGGAGAAGACGAATGGCTGGAATAGCTCTCTCTATTGACAATGAACGGAACTGAAGTAAGAGCTAAATAATATCCCTAAGTACAAAGTACCACCAGATATGAGTGTATCAAGTATGTGGTAAAATGGGGAAAAAACCTCTAGCCAACACTAGAGTAAAAAGTGCCCATCTATAGGGAAAAGGTTCATATCAAAGCTACTCGAGGAACACAAGTGTAATAATTCCCCCCTCAATGGATACAAATTGGATGCCAAGATAATAGCTTAAAAGACATTGTGTTGCATGCATATATAAGATATCCCACAACTTGCTGATAAGGACAGGTTTCAAATGCATTATTGAAATCCTCATCTAAGAACCTAAATCCTATCTCCACTGGTGGGAAAACTCACTTGCAATGCTCAAAGTCAAAACGCTGAAGAAATTTCTCAACATACTTTGCTTGATGCATAACGATTCCCCCTCAATGGATACAAACTGGATGCCAAGATAGTAGCTTAAAAGACAAAGATAAGGATATCAAAAGTATTATGCAAATCAGCCATAAGGATATCAAATTTTGCATCACATGATACAATCAAGAGTATGTCAACAACATAAAGAACAAGCACTATAAGATCGGCCCCATCTTTGCGTACATATAGTGTGATTTTCAATTGGACTACATGTGAAGCCAAGAGCAATTAAGTGCTTATGGATTTTGTCATACCATGCACATGCAGCTTGCTTGAGACCATACAAGGCTTTACATAAGTGACAAACCATATGATCTTGCCTTTTCATAGAAAATCTAGGAGGTTGCTTCACATAAACCTCTTCTTGCAAATCACCAGTCAAGAAAGCTATTTTTTATGTCCAACTGATGTACTTTCCAACTTTGTTGGGCAAATAATGCAACCATGATACAAATGGTAGTCATCCATGAGGTAGGTGCAAAAGTTTCCTCATAGTCAATGCCATCTTATTGTCCATATACTTTGGCAAAGAATCTAGCTTTGTATCGATCAATGCTACCATCTGACTTTCTTTTGATCTTGTAAACCCGCTTTTTACCAACAACATTTTATCCGTTTGGCAATTCACATTGTTGATATATTTAGGTAGTGATGTGTGTGAACACTCTAGGACCGTCGAGGCACTTTTTCCCTCTTTAGGAGGTTTCTCCCCCCGGCTTGTATATACACCTATTGCCCTAATGGGCTACTTATCTTTGTACATTTTCTAGTAATACATTCAATATTGTGTGTTGTGCTCCAAGCTTCCTCTTCTTCCTTGTGCTGTTCGTGTGCTTCCATAGACCTCTAACTCCAACAATTGGTATCACAGCAGGTCGCCGCTTCATCTAGGGCATTATCGACACCTCTCCGGTTGTAGTTTTAGATTGGCACGAATTTTGGTGAGCATACTCAACGTGTTTCCGAGATCAAAACAGCTTTGCTATGTGGTGCCAAAATAGCGATTTGAGCTCGTTTTGGTCTCCGAATGCACTATCGCAGTGCTTGTGTAGGCTATTTCGTCTTTTTGTGCCAAAGGTATATACCAGTTTTGGTTCACCAGTATAAGCATCTCAAAGTCTGCTACAGATCTAACAAACTTCGTCTGGACAATTCTATTCAACTTTTTGAGATACAATCAATTTTCTACATCAAGGTATTTTAGTCACCGGCCATGGCTGAAAGTAATGATGTATTCCGTATGTTGGCTATTGAGGATAAGTTGGATGGTACCAACTACCCGTTATGGGCTTATATGATGCGACATATATTGGTTGCAAAAGGATTGTGGTTGCAAAAGGACTGTGGAACCTAAGAGCAAATTTGTTGGGATGGCAGAGATGCCCAGACACATGCATTGATAACTTTGTCTGTCAAACGTGCCATTATTCCTCACATTCGCTCTTGCAGAACAGCTAAGGATGCTTGGGATACACTTACTACATTGTACCAAGCTAGGAATGAGGCTCGTGCTGCTTACGTCCAAAAACAGTTGGAGAGTGAGCACATGAATGAAGGTGATTCTATGGACAATTTTCTAACAAAGATCAAAGACTTGAAAGAACAATTGATTTTTGCTAATGAGGTTATACTAGATAGCTCACTTGTGTAGACTGTTCAAAATTGTCTTCCTAATTCATATCAGAGTTTTGTTTCTACTCTTTGGTTGATGATGAAAGGCAATCCAAATGCCTTGTCCTTTGAGGAGTTAGTCTCTGTTTTGTTGCAGGAAGATCAGTTCATGCAGAACAGGTCCATTATGCGTGTTGCAGATCAAGCTTTCCTGGCTAATTAGAAGGGCAAAGGAAAATGGAGCTCTTCAACTAGTAAGTAGAAATCTGCTAATTCTGCACAATCGAAGAGGGAAGATAAAGATGAAAAGAAATAAAAAAAGCATAAATTGTTTTGCACGTACTGTAAAGAAAATGATCATATCATAAAGAACTGTCCAAAAGTGGCTGCTAAAGAGGCAAAGAAGAAAGAGGCTAGAATGGTTGTTGTAGAGGCCTCTACACCAAAAGTAGAGTCTGCTAATCTTGTGCAGGAAGAAGAATGGGCGTTTACTACTGTTTGCAGTTTTGACCCATCTTCTCCTGAGTAGCGCATGTCTGTAGTAGACTCAGATGATTGGTACTTTGACAGTGGGGCAAGCAAACATATTACCTCACAACGTAGTTTCTTCTCTTCACTCGAGCCTGCTCCTTCAGGGAATACTGTTACATGCGCCAACAACTCCTCTTATCCTGTTATGGGAGTTGGTAAGATAATTTTGACTACTGCTGATGGTAGTTCTTTCACTTTGTCAGATGCTTTGTTTGTACGAGGGATCAAGAAAAATATGTTATCCGTTTCTGCATTAGCCAAGATTGGCTTGGTTGTGAAATTTGTTGATGACAGATGTACAGTTCATGATATGTCAAATGGCAATGTGGTGATTACTTATGGCATTTTATATCGTGGGTTGTATAAGCTCATATACTATGAAAGATCTATAAACGATTCGACATATGCAGTACATGATTCTCAGGCTATGTCAGATGGAAAAGCTTTGGCATGCACGCTTTGGTCATCTGAATTTTGCTAGTTCGCTACGCCTGCAGAAATCTGAAATGGTGTCCTCTTTGCCCAAACTTGAGGCACCTGGAAAACATGTTTCTGAAGGGTGTATTTTGGGAAAAAATGCAGCGTTCCTCCTTTCCAAAAGATGGTTCCATTTGGGCTACTTAGAAATTGCAGCTTGTACATAGTGATGTCTATGGTCCTATGCAGACACCTTCTTTTGGAAATTATCTTTACTTCATGAATTTCATCGATGATTTTTCCAGGCATGCATGGGTATCTCCATTGAAGGCAAAGTCTAAAGTGTTCATGTGCTTCAAACAGTTTTTGGTTTTGGCTGAAAATCTGTCAGCATATAAAATGGGCACCCTCCATTCTGATCGAGGGGGGGAAAATATGTCTTCTGATTTTAATGCATTTTTGACTAAACATGGGATAAAACACCAGTGTACAGTGCCGTATATACCTCAACAAAATGGAGTTGCTGAATGAAAGAACAGGTCACTCATGGAGATGGCGAGGTGTATGGTCAAGAGTCAGGCTTTACCACATAGTTTCTAGCTTGAGGCTGTCATGTGTGCAGCATATGTACTTAACAGGTGTCCCACTAAAGCGCTGTAGTCTATCACTCCATATGAGGCTTGGCATGATCGCAAGCCATCTATTGCTCATCTGTGTGTTTTTGGTTTTTTGGTATATGCTATAGTGCCTGAACAATATCGCAAAAAATTGGATGATAAAGTAGTAAAATGTATTTTTGTTGGGTACATTTCTGAAAGTAAAGGCTATCGTCTGTATCATCCACAGACTAAACACATTCTGATTAGTCGTGATGTTGTTTTTCTGGAAGATGCTATTCAGCCATTGCTTTCATATACTAAGGAGACATCTCTTAGCTCCAAAGACATGTATGGTACTTTGCTACCTCTTTTTACACGTGGACAGTCTAGTGCTGGTCCTAATGAGGCAACTCTCAGCCTTTGCAGGTTTCATGTCATGATGCAGATCATTCCATTTCTGATGCAGATTTACGTGATGCACTTGTTAATGAGAGAGCTAATATTGAGTAGGCAAAAACTATGCCAAAATGACTGGTGCAGACTTTGCGTGACAACAAATTAGATGTAGCTTTGTCATATCATACTTGTTCAGGATCTCATAGTGCCTCTTTTGCATCAGATTGCTATGCTATGGTTGCATCTAGTCTCTGTGATGAGAATGAGCCTATTTCATTTGATGAAGCACAAAATTCAAAAAAATGGATGGCTGCTATGCAATATGAATATGATGCTATAATGAAGAATGGTACTTGGTATTTATGGGACTTGCCTCTTGGAAAGAAGGCCATTGGGACTAAGTGGGTATACAAGCTAAAGCGTAAGCCTGATGGTACAGTTGGCAGGTATAAGGCTAGGCTTGTTGCAAAGGGTTATGTGTAGGAAAGAGGCATTGATTTTGATGAGACCTTTGCATCTACTTGCCGAATGAGTACTGTTTGTAGCATCTATGCACTTGAAGCTCATCATGGTTGGAATGTACATCAGTTGGACATTCAAACAACATTTCTGAATGGTGACTTGCATGAAGAAGTGTATGTTTTTCAGCCTCGTGGCTTTGTGCAGAAAGAGCATGAAAACCAAGTGTGCAGGTTAAAGAAGGCATTATATGGCTTACAACAAGCACCACGTTCTTGGTATGAAAAGATACATGCCTATCTGATTGCACATGATTTTGAGAAGAGTCTAATTGAAAGCACCTTATATGTTAGACATGCTAATGATGTGCTTTTGATCATTGTGGTATATGTTGATGACATGTTTCTCACTTGTCCTCATGACATGCATATTGCTTATTTTAACGTTGATTTGCATGCCTCATTTGAAATGTATGATTTGAGGCATTTGCATCACTATTTGGGCATTCAATTTATGCAAGTTGATGGTGGAATAGCTTTGTGTCAAACAAGATATATTGACACATTATTGTAGCATTTTGGCCTTGAAGACTGTAAGCCTATTGCTACTCCTATGGAGACAGGTTTACGATCGAGTTTTCATGATGGTGGAGATGCATTTGATGCTGTTCTCTATCAGCAGGTTGTTGGATTCTTGATTTACTTATGCATTGCTCGGTCAGATATTCAGTTTGTTGTCTCACAGATGAGCAGGTTTATGCATTGCCCAGGTGTCAAGCATTGGCAGGCGGTTAAGCGCATCTTTCACTACTTGAGTGGTACCCAGCTACTTGGATTGTTTTATCCCAAGGGGGGATCACCACTGCGAGATTTGCATGCTTTTTCTGACAGTGATTGGGCTGGTTGCTATGAAACTCGTGTGTCCTAGTGGTTTTTGCTTCATGCTTGGTAGCTCCTGTATATCTTGGTTGAGCAAGAAACATCCTACTGTGGCCACTTCGAATTGTGAGGCTGAGTATAAGGAAGCTTTCACAATGACTGTTGAGTGTGTATGGCTGATTTGGGTGTTGGTCAATCTTCTACCACCACTCTTTTCACTGACAGTCAGAGGGCATTGGCAGTTGCGGGGAACCCTGTGTTCCATGCTCACACTAAGCACATTGAGGTGCATTATCAGTATGTCAAGGAGAGCTTCTCTGTTGGGGAGATAAGCTTGGCATATGTGTCCAGGTAGGAGAACATTGCATACCTTTTCACGAAGGCTCTACCTAGGGAGAAGTTTGAAGATTTCCGAAAAGCTTTGGGCTTACTTCCTTTTGTGGATTGATTCCACATAGCTTGGCACTTCTTTATAAATGAGTGCCACCTCCTTGTTCACCACATCACTCCCAGGGGGGATTTGTTGATATATTTAGGTAGTGATGTGTGTGAACACTCTAGGACTGCCGGGACACTTTTTCCCTCTTTAGGAGGTTTCTTCCCCTCGGCTTGTATATATGCCTACTGCCCTAATGGGATACTTATCTTTGTACATTCTCTAGTAATACATTCAGTATTGTGTGTTGTGCTCCAAGCTTCTTCTTCTTCCTTGTGCTGTTTGCGTGCTTTTGCAGACATCTTAACTCCAACACACATAACTCCAAAGTACCATTATTATGTATTAAATCCATTTCTGATTGCATAGCACTCATCCATTGTGGATCATTACATGCATCTTCAAAAGTAAGTGACTCTTTATTACATCTTGTTACAATAAGAGAATAATACACAAAATTACTTGATGCATGGTGAGAGTGATCTTGTTATACCAAGTAAAGGTGCACTCAATTTGTTTTCATGCAAAGTTTATTTCAGCCACTTTGGCAAAGTTTGTGCACTCTTGATAGACATGCATTCATTATGTAATACATCATCAACATGTATATCATGTGTGGGTTGAATTTCATAGCCATATTTTGACACGAATGTTCAACCATATGTGGCTGAAAATTTTGAGTAGTTCCAATCATGTTTGGCTTAAAAATTTCAACCATGTTTGGTTGGACATTCTTTGCATTTTCAACTCTATTTTTTAGAATTCTTTAGCCCTTTGAACCTCACTTGGTGGCCTACAGGGTCATAGTCAAGGGCACCACTTTGAAACAAAGGCTAGTGTATCAAACATGTCTTGTGAGCTAGTTGTTGGCTGTTTTTTGCATTCAAGTAGAGGAAAAAATGATTTTTTTGAAAATACCACATCTCAACTCACAATAATTGTATCCTTCAATGGATGGTACAAATGCTAAATCCCTTACTTTCTACACTATAGCCAACAAATATACATTTCCTTGCCTTTTCATCAAGTTTCTAACATTGTTGTGATGGCTAAAGAGCACATGTCAAAACAACAAATATGCGCATATGACTAACCATAGGCGTATGTCCATTCCAAGCCTCATAAAGAGTGATGAATCTCAATGCTTTTGTAGGACAACGATTCAACACATAGTTTGCACACATGATTGCTTCCATCCAAAACTTGTCAGGAAGGTGCTTTCCTTTAACCATACATCATGCCATTTCAAGGAGTATTCTATTTTTATGTTCGGCAATGCCATTTTTCTGAGGTTTATATGGAACTGTACATTGGTGTGAAATTTCTCTTTCATGAAGAAAAGCATTAAACTCATGTGACGTGTATTCACTACCATGATCTGTGCATAAAGTCAAAAAATTGTTTGTAGAAAAATTTTCAGCCATACATAAAAACTCTTTGAAGCAAGAAAATACCTGATTCTTTACTTTCATAGGATACACCCATGTATGACGAGTAGCATCATCAATGAAGGTAACAAAATATACATGCTTCCCAAGATGGAGTCTTGACGGGACCACATACATCACTATGAACAAGCTGCAATTTTCTTAAAGTGTGTGTATACTATCTTTTGGAAAAGAATCATGATACATTTTTCCAAGAATGCAACCTTCACATGCATGCTTTTCAATGGACTCAAGTGTTGGTGAACCAATAACCATGTCCTCATTTTGCAAGTAAAGCAAACTATTGAAGTTCAAGTGACCAAAACAAGCATGCCAAAGCTCCATTTCACCCATGAAGTATGAGCAACCAAGACAACCCTCTTTTATGTATCCAAGCGATACAAATCATTGCATAATATACCAGACATCACAATAATATCACCATCATTGAAATCATGAACCACACACTTATCATCAACAAAGTGTACACATGAATTCCATCTTTGGAAATCAAAGGAATTGAAATTAAGTTCTTCTTGATAGCGGTTACATACAATGCATTTTTCAAGAGAATCACACCTACACTTACAAACATAACCTCAATTTCTCCTAATAAGAGATATTGTCTACATACACCACATGTCCTCCTTTGGGTGCATCTTTCAAAGATGCAAAAAACTTTACGTCAGACCAAAACCATGATAGACACTATCTATCGTGATAGACAGGTCTATACAACATACACCTGTCTATTATGACATACATGACCCCATGATAGACATCGATTATCATGATAGACATTGATCTATCGTGATGGACACCTATCTATTGCGAAAGGTAAGACCCCATGTCAGACACCATCTATCGCAATAGACACCCATCTATTGGGACGGATACCCGTCTATCGTGATAGACTGAAACCCACAATAGACACCATCTATCGAGACAAACACCCATCTATCATAATGGACTAAAATCCACGATATAAACCATCTATCATGTCAGACACCTGTCCATCAGGACAAACACCTGTCCATCAGGACAAACACCTGTCCATCATGACAAACACCTGTATCATGATAAAAACATACTATTGAGATAGACAGGACCCTGCGATTGACACCCTTCTATTGTGAGAGACTGAAATCCATGACCGATGACAGATGATAAATGATAGACAATAAACTGAAATCCACAATAGACACCATCTATCGTGACATATACCCATCTATCGTGATAGACAGAAGGCCACGATAGATGATAGATTGAAACCCACGATAGACATCGTCCATCATAACAAAAACCCATTTATTATGACAGTTAGAAATCCATGACACAGACAGATAGCATCTATCATGATAGACACCGTCCATCATGACAGACAAGTCTATCGTGACAAACACCCGACTATCACGACAAACAACCACGCATGATAGAGACCATCTATCGCAATAGACACTCGTCTATTATGATAGACCTGCCAGACGAGTCTATTGTGATAGACACCATCTATCGTGATAGATAAATAATTTTGACAAAAATTAAGGTGGTATTTTTTTAAAAATTGGGGCTAAATTTGGCATTTTTCAAGCTCTCTAGTTTACACAATTACGAAGCCTTAAACAAAATCCATGAAGACTCAATGTATTTAGTTTAACGCAAAGCAATACTACCATTAACATTCATAAATTGGATGCCCAAATAATGGTGCATGTGCCCCAAATTTGACATTTCAAAAGAGGCATGCAAATCAACCTTAAAATAAAAAATATGCATCTCATTAAGACTAGTGAACAACATTTTATCTACATGAACAACAATGATAAGAAGTAAACCATCTGCACACTTTATGTATGAGGTGCGTTTAGTTAGAATATTTTAAATCCATGGGCTAATAACTAGGCATCTATCTTCTCATACGAGCACATGGTGCTTGCTTTAATCCATATAATGCCTTCTTTAACCTGCACACTTTCTTTCTTTTATTTTTTGCACAAAACCATGTGGTTGAAAACATACATGTCTTCATGTTACTACCCATTCAAGAATGCATTTTTGATCTCCAAATGATGTACATTCTAACCATTGTGAGATGCAAGTGCAAAATTGCGAAGAACTATTGGCATGTAGGTGCAAATGTCTCATCAAAATCAATGACTCTTTCTTGGGCATAACCTTTAGTTACAAACTTAGCTTGTAGTGACCAATACAATCAAGTTTATGTTTTAACATATAGACCCATTTAGTGCCAATAACCTTATTTCTAATAGGCAAGTCACATAAAAACCAAATATGATTTTTCATGATAATATCATATTCAAATTGCATAGAAGCCACACAATTTCTACAATTATGTGTTAATCAAAGAAAACATGCTCATTCTCATAAAAAAGGCTAGACATCCAATGCATAACAATCAGATGCAAAAAAAGCACCATTAGAGCATGAACGTGCATGATAAGGAAAAAGTCACCTAACTTACTATCTCAAAGTGTGCACCAACCATCTTTGCATGGATTTTTCCTCATCAATGTTTGCTCTCGCATTAGTAAGTGCATCATTAATATGTAGATAATAAATGGAATGTTCTATGTTCTCATTGGAAATCTACACAAGTCAAGAAGTCACCTCACTTGGAGATACATTTGATTCTCGAGTGAAAAGAGGCAGTAATATATCATACCTATACATTGAGCTCATTTATGTCTTCTTGATACATGAAAGTAAAGACTCATAACATCATCCATAGCCTATGTATCACGACACACTAGAATGCATTTAATTGCATGTAATATAGGCAATAATCCTTGCTCTCAAAACTATACTCAACCAAAATACATTTCACAACCTTATCATCTAATTTCTTGCATTGTTACTGAGGAATAAATGCATATACTTGACAATCAAAAGCACACAAATGAGAAATAGATGTCTTACAACCATCCCAAGGTTCATAAGGAGTTGTAAATTGTAATGATTTTGTAGGAAACTTACATAGTACATATGCAACACACATTGTGACCTAGAGCTAGTATCTATGAAATAAATCTTGACTTTTGATCATAAACCTTGCCATTTCCATCAGAGACCTATTTTTCCTCTCTACAATACAATTTTTTTGTGGTGGATATGGCACTATACACATGTTTTATCCCATGCTAATCTATAAATGCATTGATTTCAAAAGTTATGTACTTCCCCCTCGATGAGAATGAAGGATGCCCATTTTACATGTTGATAAATTTTCAACAACTAGGGACTCTTTGAATCACATAGATATATTTGGAATTTAATGGTTAGACCCATCCATGGTTGAAAAAATATATCAATAAAAGTCATAGGGTAAAGGTAATTACCAAAATATGATGTTTGCATAGGACCACAACTGTCACTTTGAAAAAGCTTTAATTTCATTAAAATCTTATTGCAATATATTTAGGAAATAAAGAACAATACATCTTACCAAAAATGAAGCCCCTCATAAAAAATTTTGCAAAAATCCTCAAGTTTAGGCAAAGATGATGCCATATTTGACTTTTGCAAGCATAACAAACTGATGAAATTCACATGACCAAAATGTGCATGCCAAAGTTTTGCATATGAAATGGCCTACAAATCCTATACTATACATGCATAATCATTTAACGATTTTCCGTAGTTTTTCATGTTATACAACCCATGATACAATATACCAAATGTAATGTTTTTTTCATCATCAGAATGATTATGAACTAAAAAAACTTTACCATCAAGCTGATCTTAGATAGTGTCAACACTGATAACAAATTCTTCTTGATCTCTAGTAGATATAAGTGATTTGATGATGTGAATGTACTTCCATTATTAGCAATAAGAATGATCTTTCCACTCTAATTTTGTACTAAGTTTGTAAATCGTACCATAAAAGTAGAAGAGTTTGTAACAAACATTCTTGCATCATTCTTCTTTGCCTCTTTAGTAGCCAAGCTAGGATAAATTTAATGATTTGATCATTTGCCTTAGAGTATTTTTTGGAAAACTATTTTTGCTTATCTGTTTTCTTCCTCCTTTGATTATGTAGAACTTACAAATTTTTGCATACTAGAAGAAGAAATGTTTGTACCCTTGCCCCTCTGACTAGCAATAAAAGCTCCTCTACAATATGCATGATAGACCTATTCTACCTAGATTGGACTTCTTACAACAAAACAAAATAACTTTTCAAGATTCAAGGCACTCGGATTGCCATTAATCATCAATGGAGTAGAAGAAAAAATCTAATAAGAATCAAGCAAACCATTAAGAATTTTCAACACAATTGAATTGTCTCTCAAAATTTCATATGAAGCAGTCAACTGCCCCTTCAAATCTTTTATCTCCAATTGTTTTTGGAGGTAAGCAATACATCCCTCATTTGTTGATATATATAATAGAGCAAGATTATTAGCCAAGATTGGCTTGGTTGTGAAATTTGTTGATGACAGATGTACAGTTCATGATCTATCAAATGGCAATGGTGGGTGTCAAGTCAAATAGCTAATGTACTATCCTTTGTTTGCTTCCAAAGAGGTCCTCAATGCAATCACTACATTCCACAATCCATCAAGTCCATCGCTTCCCTGATCATTCCTTCTATGATAGGTGATCAAGAAGGATGTCAAGAAATGATCAAGTCCACACCAATAATCATGAAAACGTGCTTCAAAATGATGGAAACATGCTAGATAATACTTCAACCCACATGAAAATAGTTTCACACACCCAAAATTAAGCAAAATGCATACTCAAAATGTATAATAAAGCCAAAACATGAGCTTGCAAGAAGAGAGAGCTCACTACTTCACTTGAAAAAAGCCTCTTAAAAATGAGGGCTTTAGCATTTTTATAGTGGTTCCCTCTATAATACTCTATTTTTATTTCAAAATTCCTAGAAAAATAAATGAGCTTACTCTAAAATAGCTATTTTTGTGAATTTTTTATTAAAGACTCTTCCCTCTTACAAAAATACTACTCTGAAATTATGTACGACTCTTTTTTTTACAAAATTTATGTAAAGTAGTGAGAAAAAATTAGTTTACTATGACCAATGTGTAACACTCTCCCCCCTTCTAGTTCTTATTGTCCTTGACAAGACATATGAGAAGGTTACCTTGCCGGTTTTTAAGTATGTAGTCTTCAGGTTTGGTCAGTCCAGGGCCTAGAGTGTTTGAGGGGTGCCTTGAATAGTGTATTTGAACCATCTATGTCATCAATGTTCTGCCTCCAAAATTTAGTTGCAAGGAATAGAAAAAAATGTTATATCAATGAAACTTCTTTCCTCTTTTCATTTCTCTCTTCTCTTCTTCTTTTTCTCTTTTCTCATTCTCTCTTTTTTATTTAAAAAATACATCAGAAATACAAGTTCTGCACTATTAGAATAAAAGCAAATGTTAATTCTACATAGATGAGAAAGGAAAAACTTTATGAAATGAAAAAGATATAATATCAACACTGTGTTTTCCACTATGAGATATCATTCCTCCTAATGTATATTATGTATGTGACATTCTTGCAAAGTACCCTAGTGGGATATCTTGGTAGTCTCCTTGATTACTTTTTTGAGCCTATTGAGTATCCTTATTTTGCATTCATTGTGGCATATCTTCAAGGTCTTTGCAATGTTTTCAATGGTCTTCTCCCAAGATCTGATAAGTCCATCTTGCTTCATGTATCATTCTTGTAATAATTGTTTACACTCCTCCATTTCTAATGTGTATCCTACTATGGTGAGAAATTATGAGAGTTGTGCCCAAAGAAGCCAATGAAAAACGCATCTTCAAACTACACCCACAAGAAAGCCAAATTGGGTGTCATGGATAAATCAAATAGTAAACAATACAAACTAGTCTAAAATCATATGGCTTTGATATCTACCACTTGAAAGTTCTCAAATGATGTCATACATTGTTTTAGCATATGAAGTTGTGTGTCATTCCGAGCATAAGGTCTTGGAAATATTCTTTGGTGGCTATGGGAGCTAAGGATAGTTGAACAAGTTCTTACCAATAAGTCTTTCCCTTTGCAATCATGGGTTATATCGATATGCACCATGGTATTATGCAATAGCCTGGATGTTTCTATCAGAAAGGTGGTAGATATTTTTTGTCATTTGCCAAAAATTTCTTCTTCTAGGATGCACAATATACATCTACTAAATGTCTATGGTCTTCAATATCATAGAGCAACTTGTGATCAGGTGCCTTGCCAATGCTCTATGTGACATACTGGTTTTCTTGTTCCTTTATAAGTATGAATGGAGCTAGTCTAGGATATTAGAGATGTATTTCCTTCCTTGCTGCTAATACTTTTGCTAAGTTGCTTGTGAGAGTCTCCCTTCTTAATTCAATGAAGCTTTCATTCATACTTTCAATGCACTACTCCTTGTTCCATGTTTGTAGGTTCTCAAATGGTTGTTGTTCTCTGAACTCCAACTTTGGAGGAACAAGGGTTCTGCATCTTGTAAAACTGCTTTGAGGTTTGAGAGTGTTGGTGAAATGTACTCAAATTGGGAATATTGCAATGGAGGTGATCTAGTAGCATCCTTTGTAGGGATAGATGAGGTGTGTGGATCTTGTACATTCTGTAAATAATCAATTTGGTTTTGTAGATCTTCTATCTCATCCTTAGATGACAAAATCATTTTGAGGTATTTTGATGCCTGAGGTATACTCGCACATGAGAGCTTATATAGTTGTAGTCCTCTTCGTATTGAATGCCCATGGCTTTTGTAGTTATAGGAACTTCTAACTTGGCCTATATATTGTTGATTGCCATCATAAGGACCTTTGATAACGATACTTGTTGTAGTAGCTGCTACAAACTATTTTGATATTGTGGGCATAAGAATAAATACGTCGGCCAAGTGTTGTTTGAAATGTAAAGTATTATTGTATATGTTTTCATGTGTGAGTACCTATACATATAGTTATCTCAAATGAGGCATGGAAATCAGCCTTAACATCAGTAATATGCTTCTCATGAGGACAAGTGAGCAGCATGTCATCAACATATACAACAATGATTAGAAACACATCATTTGCATGCATAACATATAAGCTGCTATGAGTTGGATTGTTCTCAAAACCACGTGCAATGAGATAGGCATATATCTTTTCATACCAAGGCGTGATGCTTGTTTGAAACCATATAATGCCTTCTTCAACTTGCACACTTGATTTTCATGCCCTTTCTGCACAAAGCCACAAGGTTGAAAAATATACACTTCTTCATGCAAGTAACCATTCAAAAATGCAGTTTTAATGTCCAACTGATGTACATTCCAACCATGATGAGCTGCAAGTGCACAAATGTACAAATAGTAGTCATTCGGGAAGTAGGAGCAAAGGTCTCATCAAAATCAATGCCTCTTTCCTAAGCATTACCCTTTGCAACAAGCCTAGCCTTATACCTGTCAACTATTCCATCAGACTTACGCTTCAGCTTGTATACCCACATAGTGCCAATGGCCTTCTTGCTAGAAGGCAAGTCACATAAAGACCATGTACCATTTTTGATAATAGCATCATATTCTGATTGCATAAAAGCCATCAAATTTTTTGGAATTTCGTGCTTCATCAAATGAAACAAGCTCATTCTCATATCAGAGACTAGCGGTAGCCATAACATAGAAATCTGATGCAAAAGAGGCACTATGAGAGCCTAAACGAGTATGATATGATAGAGGTGATCTAATGTGCTATCATGCAAAGTCTGCACCAGCCATTTTGGGATAGTTTTTGCCTTCTCAATATCATCTCTCTCATCAATAAGTGCATCATGTAAATTTGCATCAGAAATGGAATGATCCGCATCATCATATAAGACCTGTAAAGGTTGAGAAGTTGCCTCATTAGGACCAACACTAGAATGTCCACTAGTAAAAAGAGGCAGTAAAGTGTCATACATGTCTTTGGAGCTAACTGATGTCTCCTTAGTATATGAAAGTAATGGTTGAATAGCATCTTCCACAAAAACAACATCACAGCTAACCAAAATGTGTTTAGTATGTAAATGGTACAGACAATAGCCTTTGCTTTCAGAACTGTACCCAACAAAAATACATTTCACTACTTTATCATCCAATTTCTTGTGTTGTTGTTCAGGCACTAATGCATATGACAGACAACCAAAAACACACAAGTGAGCAACAGATGGTTTGCGACCATGCCAAACCTCATATGGAGTGATAGACTGCAATGCTTTAGTGGAACACCTGTTAAGTACATATGTCGCACACATGACAAACTCAAGCCAAAAACTATGTGGTAAAGCTTGACCCTTGACCATACACACCTCGCCATCTCCATGAGTGACTTGTTCTAATTTTCAGCAACTCCATTCTATTGAGTATATACAACACTATACACTAATGTTTTGTCTCACATTAAGCGAGAAATTCATTAACATCAGAAGACATATATTCCCTCCCTCGATCAAAATGGAGGGTGCCCGTTTTACATGCTGAGAGATTTTTAGCCAAAACCAAAAACTGTTTGAAGCACATAAACACTTGGGACCTTGTTTTCAATGGATATACCCATGCATGCCTAGGAAAATCATCGATGAAAGTCATGAAGCAAAGATAGTTCCCAAAAGAGGGTGTCTACATAGGACCACGAACATCACTATGAACAAACTATAATTTCTTAGTAGCTCAAACTGAACCATCTTTTGGAAAGGAGGAGTGCTGCATTTTTCCTAAAATATAGCCTTCACATAGATGTTTACTAGGTGCCCTAAGTTTGGGCAAAGAGGACACCATTTTAGATTTCTGCGAGTATAGCAAACTAGCAAAATTCATATGACCGAAGCGTACACGCCAAAGCTTTGCATCTGATAAATCTTGAGAACCATGTATTGCACATGCTGAATCATTTAGAGATTTTTCATAGTCTATGAGCTTATACATCCCATGACATGAAATGATAGAAGCAATAATGAAATCACCATTTGAGAGATCATGAATTGTACATCTATCATGAACAAATTTCACAACCAAGCCAATTTTGGCTAAAGCTGAAACTGATAACAGATTCTTCTTGATTCTAGCACAAATAAGCATCTAAAAATGTAAAAGAACTACCATAAGCAATTGTTAGAATGATCTTACCAACTCCAATAATAGGATAAGAGGATTTGTTGGTGCGTGTGACAGTATTCCTTGTACGGGCACGCTCAAGTGAAGTGAAGAAACTGCGTTGCGAGCATATATGTTTGGTTGCCTTACCATCAAATTACCAGACATCTGAGTCTACTACAAACGTACATTGTTCATGAGAAGATGGGTCATAATTGCAAAGAGTGGTAATGCCCATTCTTCATTCTACACAAGATTAGCAAACTCTATTTTGGGTGTAGAGGCCTCTGCAACAACCATTCCAACTTCTTTCTTCCTTGCCTCTTTAGCAGCTAGTTTTGGATAGCTCTTCATGAAATGATCATTTCCTTTACAGTATGTGCAAAATAATTTTTTCTTTTCTGTTTTTTTATCTGTCTTCCTTCTTTGATTGTGCATAATTAGCAGATTTCTGCTTACTAATAAAAGAGCTCTATTTACCTTTTCCCTTTTGACTAGCCAAGAAAGCTTGATCTACAACAGGCATAATGGACCTATTCTACCTAGATTGGTCTTCCTGCAACAAAACATAGACTAACTCAAAAGTTAACACATTTGAATTGCCTTTCATCATCAAACGAAGGGTAGAAGTAAAACTCTAATAGAATCGAGAAGACCATTCAGAACAGTCTACAGAAATGAACTGTCAAGCAAGACTTCATCAGCAAAAATCAATTGTTCCTTCCAATCTTTGACCTTTTTCAAAAAATTATCCATGGAATCTCCTTCATTCATGTGCTCACTCTCCAATTGTTTTCGGGGGTAAGTAACATGAGCCTCATTCCTTGCCTAATATAAAGTAGTAAGTGTATCCCAATCATCCTTATCTCTTTTGCAAGAGCGAATGTGAGGAATAATGGTATGTTTGATAGACAAGGCTATCAATGCATGTGCCTCAGCATCTCTGCCATCCCAACAAAGTTGCTATGTAGTAAGTGTAGCAAGAACAACAACATGAACAAGAACATGAAGAGTATCGCCGTCTTCAATGCCATCTACATCACCTTCAGCAACTGTGTTTGCATGTGAAATAGAACATTTTTCAACACCCTGCACAATATTCCACAATTCTTTTGCAACCAATATATGATGCTGAACAGAACTACCCTAGCGAATTTCACTAAACCTATAGCAGACTTTGAGGTGTTAATACTAGCAAACCGAACCCTGTATATATCTTTGGCACAAAAAGATAAAATTACCTACACAAGCACTATGATAGTGTGTTCAGAGGCCAAAATGAGCTCGCATCATGATTTCGCCACCACATAGCAAAGCTGTTTTGATCTCCTATTCACCTTGAGTATGCTCATCAAATTTCGCGAGATTATGGGACTGTGTTCAGGGAGTGTTGACGATGCTCTAGATGAAGCACCGATCTGCTCTGGTACCAATTGTTATAGTTCGAGGTCTGCGGAATCACGCGAGTAGCACAAGGAAGAAGAAGAAGTTCGGAGCACAACACACAAAACTGAATGTATTACCACTAGAATGTACAAAGATAAGTGAGCCATTAGGGCAATAGGCATAAATACAAGCCGGGGGGTAAAATCCTCCTAAAGTGGGAAAAAAGTACCCCTGCAATCATAATGTGTTCGCACACATCACTACATAAAAACATCATCAACATTATCCTATGTGAGCACATAAGCCAAACTTATCTCTCCATGAGAGAACCTCTCCCTAACATAATGATAATGCACCTCAATGTGCCTTTGTGTGAGCATGGAACACAGTGTTCCTTGCAACTTTCAATGTGCTTTGACTATCAATGAAGATGATGGCGGTCGCAACCTAACCAACATCCAAATCAACCAAACGGCATATCATCCATACACAATAATTATTGTGAAAGCTTCCATGTACTCAACCTCACAACTAGAAGAGGCCATAATGGATTGCTTCTTGCTCAACCAAGATATGCATGAGCTACCAAGAATGAAGAAAAAACCACTAGTGGCCACATGATTGTCATAGCAACCAACCTAGTCCGAGTAAAAAAAATAAATCTAAATTGGGCACTAATGATCCCCCTTGAGATAAAAGAGTCCAAGTAGTTGGATACCACTCAAGTAGAAAAAGATGCTCTTGACTACCTGCCAATGCTTTGACACCTGATCAACACATAAACTTGATCATATGAGAGACAACAAGCTGAATATCAAGCCCAATTATGCATAAGTAAATCTAGCATCCAAAAATAACTTGATAGGGAACAACATTAAATGCACCTTCGACATCATGAAGACTCAACCATAAACGTGTTTCCATGGGAGTGGCAATAGGTTTGAAATCTTCAAGGTCAAAATGCTCCAATAATGTGTCAATGTATTTTCTTTGACACACCTATTTCCACATTAGCTTGCATAAGTTGAATGACCAAATAATGATGCAAATGCCTAACATTGAACATCTCAAAAGATGCAAAACAATCTTAAATTCAGCAATATGATTCTCATTAGGACCATCGAGTAGCATATTATCAACATATGCAACAATGAGCATAAGTACATCATCTCCACGCTTAACATATTAGGAGATCTCAGTTGGATTGTTCTCAAAACCATGTGCTAGCAAGTAGGCATCCATCTTCTCATACCAAGTACATGTTTCTTGCTTCAGACCATATAATGCCCTTTTCAAACTACACACTTTGTTTTCATGCCCTTTCTACATAAAACCACTATGCTGAAAAACATACACTTCTTCAAGTAAATCACCATTCAAATATTCCATTTTTAATATCCATTCTTGTACATTCCAACCATGATGAGCTACAAGTGCACATATCCTACAAATAGACACTAATGCATACGAAAGACAACCAAAAATACATAGATGAGCAACATATGGCTTGCAAACATGCCAAGTTCATGCCCTTTTTGCACAAAGAAACCATGAGGGTAAAATACATAGACATGTTCATGTAAATCACCATTCAAAAATATAGTTTTAGTGTCCAAAAAATGTACATTCCAACCATGATAAGGTGCAACTGCACATATGCTACAAATTGTGATCATTCGAGATGCGGGAGCAAGAGTGTCATCAAAATCAGTGCCTTTCTCTTTAGCATAGCCTTTGGCAATAAACCTAGCTTTATACTTATCAATTGTTCCTAGCTCATGTTTTTTCTTGTACATCCATTTAGTGCCAATGGCCTTTTTTCCTTGAGTCAAATCACATAAAGATTATGAATCATTTTTCATAATAGCCTTCTATTTGGGATGCATAACAACCTTCCAATTTTTTGAATTTTGTGCTTCATGAAAAAGAAACTATCTCATTCTAATCACAAAGACTAGATACAACCAACATATAACAATTTGCAAGGAAAGCACTATGAGATCTTAAAAAAGTACGATAAGATAACCATGCATCTAATTTTCTCTCTCTCAAAGTCTACATGAAGCTAGTTTTTGCATGTTCTATGTCAGTCCTCTTATACATAATGTAAATGTACGTGAAAAATGGAATGATCTCTATCATCATTTGAAAATAGTAAAGGCTGAGAAATTGCCTCACTTGGATCAACACTTGATTGTTTACATATAAAAAGGGCCAATAAAGTATTATACACATCTTTTGAGCTAGGTGATGTCTCCTTGATACATGAAAGTAAGGGATGAATTGCATCTTCCACAAAAAAAACATCATAACTAAAAAAAATGTGTTTAGTCTGTGGATAATACATATCACAATATTTTCTTTCAAAATTGTATACAACAACAATAAATTTCAAGCAGTAATGCATATACAACGCAACTAAACACACATAAATGAGCAATAGATGGGTAGCGACCATGTCAAGTCTAATATGGAATCATAAATTGCAATGCTTTGGTAGGACAAATGTTAAGTACATATGATGCATATATAACATCCTCAAGCCAAAAGTTATGATAAAGCTTGACTTTTGATCATACATCTTAACATTTTCATGAGAGATATTTTTTCTTTCAACAACTCATTTTTTTGAGGTGTATACGACATTATACAATGACGTATTATCCATGCACAGCCACAAATGCATTAATCCCAGAAGACATATTCCTCTCCTTGATTAGAATGGAGGATATGCATTTTACATGTTGACAGATTTTCAACCATAACTAGAAACTCCTTAAACCATATAATACTTTCAGAATTTTCTTTCAATGGATAAACCCATGCAACCTTAGAAAGCTCATCAATGAAAATCATGAAGTATAGATAACTACCAAAAGGTGTTTGCATAGGACCACGAACATCACTATGAACAAGTTGGAATTTAGCTCTAACTTAACCATATTTTGGGAAGGAAGAACAATTCATTTTGCCCAAAATTCAACATTTACAAACATGTATAGATGATGTCTCTAGTTTTTTAGGACACCATTTCAAATTTCTACAAACAAAGTAGACTAGCAAAATTCAAATGACCAAAACTTTGCATATGAGATAGCCTAAGAATCATGAACTACACATGTTGAATCAAACACAAACTTTTTGCATAATTCATGAGCTTATACATGCAATATAAAATGCTTGAAGCAATGATGACATCACCATTCGAAAGATCATGAATTGTACATCTCTCATCAAAAAAGTTTATAACCAAACAAATTTTAGCTAGTGCTAAAACAAATAACAATTTTTTTCAATCCCTGACACATATAAGGAATCTGACAATGTGAAAGAACTACCATCAACAATAGAAAAAATGACCATTCTAACTCTCATTGCAATATAATAGGATTTTTTAGCACATGTGATAGTATTCCTTGTAGGAGTAGGCTAAGTGAAGTGAAGAAACTATGTTGCAATGTAATATCTTTGGTTGCACCACTATCAAAGTACCAAACATCCAAGTCTACTATAAACATACCATACTCATGAGAAGATTGCTCATAGCTATGAACATAAGTAAATATCCATTCTTGAATATGAATAAGATTAATAGACTCTGTTTTCTTTGTCTCCTTTGCAACCAGTTTGGAACAACTCTTTATGACATGATAATTTTCTTTCCAATACTTGCAGATTGTTTCTTCTCTTCTATTTTTTTTCCATCTTTTTCTTCCTTTGTTGACTGTGTAGCATTAGCATATTTTTGTTTATAGTAGATGAGCTCCACTTACCTTTGGCCTTCTAACTACCTAAGAAAGTTTGATCTGCAACACATATAATTAACATGTTGTGCTTGTTGATATATTTAGATAGTGATGTGTGTGAATGCACGAGGACCTCCAAGGCACTTTTTTCCCTCTTTAGGAGGTTTTTCCCCTGGCTTCTATATATGCATATAGCCCTAATGGGTTACTTATCTTTATACATTCTAGTGGTAATACATTCAGTATTGTGTGTTGTACTCCAAGCTTCTTCTTCTTCCTTGTGCTGTTCATGTTTCTGCAGACATCTAACTCCAACAATTGGTATCAGAGCAGGTCGCCGCTTCATCTAGGGCATCGTGCACACCTCTCCGGTTACAGTCTCAAAATCGCACAAAATTTGGTGAGCAAACTCATGCTGATCAAGAGATCAAAACAGCTTTGCTATGTGGTGTCGAAATCACGACCTGAGCTCGTTTTGGCCTCCGAATGCACTATCACAGTGCTTGTGCAGGCTATTTCATCTTTTTGTGCCAAAGATATATTCAGGTTTCGGTTTACTAGTATAAACATCTCAAAGTCTGCTACAGGTCTAGCAGAACTCGTTGCGATAGTTCTGCTAACTTTTTCAGATATAATCATTTTCTTGCATCAAGGTATTTTAGTCAGTGGCCATGGCTGAAAGCAGTGATGTATTCCGTGTTGATATATTTAGGTAGTAATGTGTGTGAACACTCTAGGACCGCTAGGGTACTTTTTTGTCTCTTTAGGAGGTTTTTTCCCCAGCTTGTATATACGCCTATTTCCCTAATGGGCTACTGATCTTTTGTATATTCTAAAGGTAATACATTCAGTATTATGTGTTGTGCTCCAAGCTTCTTCTTCTTCCTTGTGTTGTTTGCATGCTTTCGCAGACGTCTAACTCCAATAATTGGTATCAAAGCAGATCGTCACTTCATCTAGGGTCATCGACACCTCTCTGATTGCAGTCTCAGAATCACACAAAATTTGTTGAGCATACTCAGGATGTCTCAGAATCAAAGCACTTGAGCAAGCTATTTTGTCTTTTTGTACCAAAGATATATACCAATTTCGGTTCGCCATTATAAGCATCTCAAAGTTTACTACAAGTCTAGCAGAACTCGTCAGGATAGTTCTGTTCAACTTTTTGAGATACAATCATTTTTCTGCATAAGGGTGTATTTGAGTCAATGGCCATGGCTGAACGCAGTGATGTATTTTGTATGTTGGCTATTGAGGATAAGTTGGATGGTACAAATTACCCATTGTGAGCTTATATGATGTGTCATGTATTGGTCACAAAAGGACTATGGAGTATTGTGTAGGGTGTTGAAAGACATCCTATTACACCTATGAATATAGGTACTACAAATAGAAGTACTGAAGCTGATGCAGATGGTGTCAAAGATAGCGATATTATGCAAATTCCTCTTCGTGATCCTACTTCTGTTGCACCTACTGCAGAGCAAATTCGTTGGGATGGCAGAGATGCTCAGGCACATGCATTGATAGCTTTGTTTGTCAAAGATGCCATTATTCCTCACATTCACTCTTGTAGAACAGCTAAGGATGCTTAGGATACACTTACCACATTGTAGCAGGCTAGGAATAAGGCTCGTGTTACTTATCTCCGAAAACAATTGGAGAGTGAGCACATGAATGAAGGTGATTCTATGGACAATTTTCTAACAAAGATCAAGGATTTGAAGGAATAGTTGATTTCTACAGATGAAGTCCTTGACAATTCACTTGTGCAGACTCTTCTAAATGGTCTTCCCAACTCATATCAGAGTTTTGCTTTTACTCTTCATTTGATGATGAAAGACAATCCAAATGGCTTAACATTTGAAGAGTTAGTTTTTGTTTTGTTGCAAGAAGACTAGTCTAGGCAGAACAGGTCTATTATGCGTGTTGCAGACCAAGTTTTCCTGGCTAGCCAAAAGGGCAAAGGAAAATGGAGCTCTTCTACTAGTAAGCAGAAATCTGCAAATGTTGCACATTTGAAGAAGGAAGACAAAGATGAGAAGAAATCAGAAAAGCAGAAATTGTTTTGCAAATACTATAAAGCAAATGATCATGTCATTAAGAGTTGTCCAAAACTCGTTGCTAAATAGGCAAAGAAGAACAAGGCCGGAATGGTTGTTGTAGAGGCCTTTACACTAAAAACAGAGTTTGCTAATCTTGCGCAGGATGAAGAATG
Organism: Ceratopteris richardii; assembly: GCA_020310875.1. Lineage (NCBI taxonomy): Eukaryota > Viridiplantae > Streptophyta > Polypodiopsida > Polypodiales > Pteridaceae > Ceratopteris > Ceratopteris richardii. The sequence continues at coordinate 60,345,257 of CM035435.1, forward strand.
GGTGTTTACTACTGTTTGTACTTTTGACTCATCTTCTCATGAGCAGTGCATGTTTGTAGTAGACTCATATGTTTAGTACTTTGATAGTGGGGCAACCAAACATATTACCTCGTAGCGGAGTTTCTTCTCTTCACTCCAGCCTGCTCCTAAAAGGAATACCGTTACATGCACCAACAACTCCTCTTATCATGTTATAGGAGTTGGTATGATCATTTTGACTAATGCTGATGGTAGTTCTTTCACTTTGTCAGATGCTTTGTTTGGGCTAGGGATCAAGAAAAATTTGTTATCAGTTTCTGCATTAGCCAAGATTAGCTTGGTTGTTAAAGTTATTGATGACAGATGTACACTTCATGATCTATCAAATGGCGACATCATTAGTGCTTCTGGAGCTTTATGTCATGGGTTGTATAAGCTCATAGACTATGAAAGATTTGTAAATGATTTGGCTTGTGCAATACATGATTCTCACGCTATATGAGAAGCAAAGTTTTGGCATGCACGCTTTGGTCATCTAAATTTTTCTAGTTTGCTATGCCTGTAGAAATCTGAAATGGTATCCTCTTTACCCAAACTTGAGGCACTCGGAAAATATGTTTATGAAGGCTCTATTTTGGGCAAAATGCAACGTTCCTCCTTTCCAAAAGATGGTTCAATTTGGGCTACTCAAAATTTGCAACTTATACATAGTGATGTTTGTGTCAGCATGTAAAATAGGCTCCCTCTGTTCTGATCGAGAGGGGGAATATATATCTTCTAACTTTAATGCATTTCTGGTTGAACATGGGATCAAACATCAATGTAGAGTGTCGTATACACATCAATAGAATGGAGTTGCTGAATGGAAGAAAAAGTTACTCATGGAGATGGCGAGGTGTATGATCAAGAGTCAAGCTTTACCACATAGTTTCTAGCTTGAGGCTGTCATGTGTGCAACATATGTACTTAATAGGTGTCCCACTAAAGCGTTGCAGTCTATTACTCCATATGAGGCTTGGCATGGTCGCAAGAAATATGTTGCTTATCTCTGTGTTTTTGTTTGTTTGGAATATGCATTAGTGCATGAACATCGCATAAAAATTGGATGATAAAGCAGTAAAATGTATTTTTGTTGAATAGAGTTCTGAAAGCAAAGGCTATCATATATATTATCCACACACTAAACACATTTTGGTTAGCCGTGATATTGCTTTTGTGGAAGATGCTATTCATCTCTTACTTTCATGTACTAAGGAGCCATCCGTTAGCTCCAACGACATGTATGATACTTTGCTGCCTCTTTTTACAGGTGGATAGGCTAGTGCTGGTCCTAATGAAGCAACTTCTCAACCTTTGCAAATTTCATGTGATGATGGAGGTCATTCCATTTCTGATGCAGATTTACATGATGCACTTGTTGATAAGAGAGATGATATTGAGCAGGCAAAAACTATGCCAAAATGGCTAGTGCAGACTTTGCGTGATAGAAAATTAGATGCAATTTTGTCATATCGTACTCGTTCAGGCTCTCATAGTGCCTCTTTTGCATCAAATTGTTATGCTATGGCTGCTTCTAGTCTCTGTGATGAGATTGAACCTGTTTCGTTTGATGAAGCCCAACATTTTGAGCATTGGATGGCTGCAATGCAATCTGAATATAATGCTATCATGAAAAATGGTCCTTGGTCTTTATGTGACTTGCATCCTGGCAAGAAGGCCATTGGCACTAAGTGGGTATACGAGTTGAAGCATAAATCTGATGGAACATTTGATAGGTATAAGGCTATGCTTGTTGCAAAGGGTTATGCGCAGGAAAGAGGCATTGATTTTGATGAAACCTTTGCCCTTACTTGTCGAATGACTACTGTTCGTAGTATCTCTGCACTTGCATGGTTGGAATGTACATCAGTTGGACATTAAAACAACATTTCTGAATAGTGACTTGCATGAAGAGGTGTATGTTTTTCAGCGTCGTGGCTTTGTGCATAAAGGGCATGAAAACCAGATGCGGAGGTTAAAGAAGGCATTGTATGGTTTAAAGCAAGCACCACGTGCTTTGTATGAAAAGATACATGCCTATCTGATTACACATGGTTTTGAGAACAGTCCAACTAAAATCACCTTATATGTTAAGCGTGCTAATGATGTGCTTTTGATTATTGTTGTGTATGTTGATGACATGTTGCTCACTAGTCCTCATGATAGGCATATTTCTGATTTTAAGGCTGATTTGCATGCCTCATTTGAGATGTCTGCTTTGGGTCATTTGCATCACTATTTGGGCATTCAGTTTATGCAAGTTGATGGTAAAATGGCCTTGTGTCAAACGAAATATATTGACATATAATTGCAACGTTTTGGCCTTGAAGACTCTAAGCCTATTGCCACTCGTATGACAGGTTTACAATTGAATCTTCATGATGCTGGAGATGCATTTCATGTTATCCTCTACCATCAGGTTGTTGGATGCTTGATTTATTATGCATTACTCGGTGAGATATTCAGGTTGCTATCTCACAGATGAGCAGGTTTATGCATTGCCCAGGTATCAAGCCTTGGCAGGCGATTAAGCACATCTTTCGCTACTTGAGTGGTACCCGACTACTTGGATTGTTTTATCCCAAGAGGAGATCACTAGTGCCAAATTTGCATGCTTTTTCTGAAAATGATTGGGCTAGTTGTTATGACACTCTTGTGTCCACTCGTGGTTTTCGCTTCATGCTTGGTAGCTCATGCATATCTTGGTTGAGCAAGAAGTAGCCTACTGTGGCCACTTCTGGTTGTGAAGCTGAGTATATGGAAGCTTTCAAAGTGATTGTTGAGTGGATGCCTTATGTCTGATTTGGGTGTTGGTCAGTCTTTTGCCACCACCATCTTCATTGACAATCAGAATGCATTGGCAGTTGCGAGGAACCCTATGTTCCATGCTCGCACTACGCACATTGAGGTGCATTATCATTATGTCAAGGAGGTTCTATGCTGGGGAGATCAGCTTGGCATATGTGCCCATGCAGGAGAACATTGCAGACCTATTTACGAAGGCTGTCCCTAGGGAGAACTTTGAAGCTTTTCGCAAAGCTTTGGGCTTACTTCCTTTTGTGGATTGATTCCACATAGCTTAGCACTTCCTTATACATGAGTGCCAGCTCCTTGTTCACTGCATCACTCCCACGGGGGGTTTGTTGATATATTTAGGTAGTGATGTGTGTGAATACTCTAGGACTATCGGGGCACTTTTTCCCTCTTTAGGAGTTTTTTTTCCATCGGCTTATATATACGCCTATTGCCCTAACGAGCTACTTATCTTTTGTATATTCTAGTGGTAATACATTCAGTATTGTGTGTTGTGCTCCAAGCTTCTTCTTCTTCCTTGTGTTGTTCACGTGCTTTCACAGGCGTCTAACTCCAACATTCCATATGTTGGCTGTTGAGGATAAGTTAGATGATACCAATTACCCATTATGGGCTTATATGATGCGACATGTATTTGTTGCAAAAGGATTGTGGAACATTATGAGGGTGTTGAAAAACATCCTATACACCTGTAAATGTAGGTATTGATGCTTATGCAGATGGCGTTGAAGATGTTGATATTCTTCATATTCCTATTTGTGTTGTGGTTTCTGCTGCACCTACTGCAGAGTAAACTTGTTGGGATGGTGGAGATGCTCAGGCACATGCATTGATAGCCTTGTCTATCAAACATGCCATTATTCCTCACATTCCCTCTTGTAGAACAACTATGCATGCTTGCGATACACTTACCATATTGTACCAAGCTAGGAATGAGGCTCGTGTTGCTTACCTCCGAAAACAATTGGAAAGTGATCATATGAATGAAGATGATTCTATGGATAGTTTTCTGACAATATGAGAGTTTTGCTTCTACTCTTCGTTTGATGATTAAAGGCAATCCAAATGCCCTGTCATTTGAAGAGTTAGTTTCTATTCTGTTGCACGAAGATCAGTCTAGCCAGAACATGTCCATTAGGAGTGTTGCAGATCAAGCTTTCTTGGCTAGTCAGAAGGGAAAGCGTAAATGGAGCTCATCTATTAGTAAGTAGAAATCTGCAAATGCTACACATTCGAAGAAGGAAGACAAAGATGAGAAGGAATCAAAAAAGCAAAAATTGTTTTGCAAATATTATAAAGCAAATGATCATGTCATTAAGAGCTATCCAAAATTGGCTGCTAAAGAGGCAAAGAAGAAAGATGTTGGAATGGTTGTTGCAGAGGCCTCTACAACGAAAACAGAGTCTGCTAATCTTGTGTAGAATGAAGAATGGGCATTTAATACTATTTGCAATTTTGACCCATCTTCGCATGAGCAATGTATATCTACAATAGACTCAGATGGTTGGTATTTTGATAGTGGGGCAAACAAACATATTACTTCGCAATGCAGTTTCTTCACTTCACTAGAGCCTACCCTACAAGGCATACTATCACATGTGCTAATAACTCCTCTTATCCTACCATGGGAGTTAATGAAATCATTGTGACTACTGTCGATGGTAGTTCTTTCAATTTGTCTGATGCTTTATTTGTGCCAAGGATCAAGAAAAACCTGTTATCAGTTCCTCCATTAGCCAAGATTGTCTTGGTTGTGAAATTTGTTGATGACAGATGTACAGTTCATGATCTATCAAATGGTGACATGATTATTTCTTATGGCATTTTATGTCGTGGGTTGTATAAGTTCATAGACTATGAAAGATCTGTGAGTGATTTGGAATGTGCACTACATGATTCTCAGGCTATGTCAGATGCAAAGCTTTGGCATGCACGCTTTGGTCATCTGAATTTTGCTAGTTTCCTATGCCTACAGAAATCTGAAATGGTGTCCTCTTTGGCCAAACTTAAGGCACCCGGAATACATGTTTGTGAAGATTGTATTTTAGGCAAAATGAAGTGGTTATCCTTTCCAAAAGATGGTTGAGTTCGGGCTACTCAGAAATTGTAGCTTGTACATAGTGATATATGTGGTCCTATGGAGACACCTTTTGGAAACTATCTTTACTTCGTGACTTTCATTGATGATTTTTCCAAGCATGCATGGGTATATCCACTCAAAGAAAAGTTCGAATCTTTTATGTGCTTTGAATAGTTTTTGGTTTTGGCTGAAAATCTGTCAGCATGTGAAATGGGCACCCTCCGTTCTTATCGAGAGGGGGAATATATGTCTTCTCACTTAAATGCATTTCTGATTGAACCTCAGATAAAACATCAATGTACAGTGTCGTATACACCTCAACAAAATGGAGTTGTTGAACGGAAGAACAGCTCACTCATGGAGATGGCAAGATGTATGATCAAGAGTCAGGCTTTACGACATAGTTTCTGGCTTGAGGCTATCATGTGTGCACCATATGTACTTAACATGTGTTCCACTAAAGCACTACAGTCTATCACTCCATATGAGGCTTGGCATAGTCGCAAGCCATCTGTTGCTCACTTATGTGTTTTTGGTTGTCTCGCATATGCATTAGTGTCTAAACAACAACGTAGGAAATTGGATGATAAAGCAATAAAATGTATTTTTGTTGGGTACAAACTGAAAGCAAAAGCTATCGTCCGTATCATCCACACACTAAACACATTTTGATTAGCCATGATGTTTGTTATGGAAGATGCTATTCAGCCTTTAATTTCAAGTACAAAGGAGACATCTATTAGCTCCAAAAACATGTATGATACTTTGCTACCTCTTTTTATAGGTGGATAGTCTAGTGTTGGTCCTAATGAGGCAACTTCTCAACCATTGTAGGTTTCATGTGATGATGTAGATCATTCCATGTCTGATGCAGATTTGCATGATGCACTTGTTGATGAGAGAGCTGATATTGAGGAGGCAAAAACTATGCCAAAATGGCTAGTGCAGATTTTGTGTGACAGCAAATTAGATGCACCTTTGTCACATCGTACTCATTCAGGCTCTCATATTTCCTCTTTTGCATTTGATTGCTATGCTATGGCTACCTCTAGTCTCTGTGATGAGACTGGGCCTGTTTCATTTAATGAAGCACAAAATTCTGAACATTGGATGGCTGCAATGCAATCTGAATATCATGATATCATGAAAAATGGTACCTGGTCTTTATGTGACTTGCCTCCTAGCAAGAAGGCCATTAGAACTAAGTGATATACAAGTTGAAGCGTAAACCTGATGGAACAGTTGATAGGTATAAGGCTAGGTTTGTTGCAAAGGGCAATGCGCAGGATAGAGGCATTGATTTTGATGAAACCTTTGCTCCTACTTGCCGAATGACTTCTATTCATAGCATATGTGCACTTGTAGCTCATCATGGTTGGAATGTACATCAATTGGACATTAAAATAGCATTTCTGAATGGTGACTTGCATGAAGTGTATGTTTTTCAACCCCGTGGCTTTGTGCAAAAAGGGCATGAAAACCAGGTGTGCAAGTTAAAGAAGGCATTACATGGTTTAAAGAAAGCACCACGTGCTTGGTATGAAAACATACATGCCTTTGATTGCACATGGTTTTGAGACTAGTCCAACTGAAAGCACCGTGTGCTAATGATGTGCTTGTGATCATTTGTGGTGTATGTTGATGGCATGCTACGCACTAGTCCTCATGAGAAGCATATTGCTGATTTCAAGGTTGATTTACATGTCTCATTTGAGATGTTTGATCTAGGGCATTTGCATCATTATTTGGGCATTCAATTTATACACGATGGTTGAATGGCTTTGTGTCAAACGAAATATATTGACACATTATTGAAACGTTTTGGCTTTCAAGACTATAATCCTATTGCCACTCCTATGGAGACAGGCTTACGATTGAGTCTTCATGATGTTGGAGATGCATTTGATGCTGTTCTTTATCAACACACTATTGGATGCTTGATTTACTTATGCATTACTCGACCAAATATTCAGTTTGTTGTCTCACAGATAAGCAAATTTGTGCATTGCCCAGGTGTCAAGCATTGCCAGGCGGTTAAGCCCATCTTTCGCTACTTGAGTGGTACACGGCTGCTTGGATTGTTTTATCCCAAGGGGGAGGGATCACTATCATCAGATTTGCATGCTTTTCTGACTCTGACTGTATTGGTTGTTATGACACGTGTGTCCACTAGTGGTTTTTGCTTCATGCTTGGTAGCTCATGCATATCTTGGCTGAGCAAGAAGCAACCTCGTATGGCCACTTCGAGTTGTGAAGCTGAGTATAGGGAAGCTTTCATAGCGAGTGTTGAGTGTATGTGGTTCAGACGCCTTACGGCTGATTTGGGTGTTGGTCAATCATCTACCACCACCATCTTCACTGAGAGTCAGAGCACATTGGCACTTGCGAGGAACCATGTGTTCCATACTCGCACTAAGCACATTGAGGTGCATTACCATAATGTCAGGGAGAGGTTCTCTGTTGGGAGATCAACTTGGCACATGTGCCCACGTAGGAGAACATTGCAAACCTTTTCACAAAGGCTCCGCCTAGGGAGAAGTTTGAAGCTTTCTACAAAGCTTTGGGCTTACTTCCTTTTGTGGATTGATTCCATAAAGCTTGACACTTCCTTGTACATGAGTGCAAGCTCCTTGTTCACCGCATCACTCCCAGGGGGGATTTGTTGATATATTTAGGTAGTGATGTGTGTGAACACACTAGGACCGCAGGGGCACTTTTTTTCCTTTTCAAGAGGTTCCCCCTTCCCCCCCTCGGCTTGTATATACGCATGTAGTCTTAATGGGTTACTTATCTTTGTATATTCTAGTGGTAATACATTCAATATTGTGTGTTGTACTCCAAGCTGCTTCTTCCTTGTATTATTCACATGCTTCTACAGATGTCTAACTCCAACACTACCTAGATTGGTCTTCCTACAACGAAACAGAGACTAACTCAAAGGTTAAGGCTTTTAGATTACATTTCATCAACTAAAGATACAATCAAAACTCTGATATGAATTTGCATGACCATTAAGAAGATACTACACAACTGAATTATCTAGTAAGATTTCGTAAGGAAAAATCAATCTTTCTTTCAAATCTTTGATCTTTGTCATCGAACTATCCATTGAATCTCCTTCATTCATATGCTCATTCTCCAATTATTTTTGAAGGTAAGCAACAGGAGCCTAATTTCTTGCCTCGTATAATATTGTAAGAGTATCCCAAGCATCGTTGTTTTGCACAACCAAATGTGAGAGACAATGACATGTTTCAAAGACAAAGCTAGCAACAATGCATAAGCCAATGCATCTCTTGCATCCCTACAATATTGCATTACATCAAGAACTGTAGCATGACTAGGAAATTGAAGATCGTCTTCAACACCATCTACATCAACTTCAATCACTTCATTTGCAAATATCATACATTTTTCAACACCCTCGAGAATATTCCACAACCCTTTTGCTACAAATACATGACGCATCATGTATGCCCACAATTGATAATTCCATCTAATTTATCCTCAATAATCCACATACAAAATAAACCACTACTTTCAACCATGGCCAATGACTAAATAACCTAATGTGTAAAATTAAGTGTATCTCAAAAAGTTGAACAAAAATACCTTGTGTATTACCATGTGGATGTACAAAGATAGGTGATTCATTAGAGTAATAGACATATATACATGCTGGCAAAAAACCTCTCGAAGAGGGAAAAAAAGTTCCCTAACGGTCTAAGTATGCTCACACACATCACAACTGAAGTATATCAAGATTGAGGTAGTAAGTTGTTTGACCATCCAAAGTCCAATCAGAGTGATCTATAGCTTGAGGCGCTGAGTTTTCTTACCATCCAGAGTCCAATCAGAGTGATCTATAGCTTGTTAGAAAGCTGCTAGGTCTAATTTGTTTGAACAAAGTTTCCAGAATCAAAAGTAATCTGAGCTGAGACCAATTTGTAAACTAGTGTACAAGCGTCTACCAGTGGAGAGCCCTAGGAAGGGTTCACTACTTCTTGCTATGTTAAGGAGAGGGATTATCCACGTGCTGTTTTGACAATACTCAAAACAATGCATGAATCAACGTAAGGTCTAGAAAGTCTCTGCTATTTGGTTAAATAATCAGAATTTGAGCATTTACTTACACATGAACTAAGTCCTCCCACCTCTGCAACAACAATTTTACTATGCCATTTACGTATCTGAGCATAATTTACAGATTCATCAGAAATCTTCCAGATCATTGCTTTCAGGCATTACAATAGATCATCAATGATTTAAAATTACTCATCTTGTTCTTTAGAGCAACGTAAATCATTCTTATATGTCCACGGGATGCAACAATATTTAAATACCCTTACATCCACACATGCACGTATGATGTTAGAGTTCCTCATTTTTAAGTGTTTCCATAATCACATCCAAATATACCTGTACACATGCATTCACACATGGAACCTTTCTGTACATGTGCAATTACACCACTGTTTGAGTATAAATTTAGAAGTAATACACATACAGATTCATCAGAAATCTTCCAGATAATTGCTTTCAGGCATTACAATAGATCATCAATGATTTAAAATTACTCTTGTTCTTAAAAGCAACGTAAATCATTTTTATATGTCCATGAGATGCGACGATATTTAAATACCCTAACATCCACACATGCACATATGATGTTAGAGTTCCTCATTTTTAAGTGTTTCCATAATCACATCCACATGCACCTGTACACATGCATTCACACATGGAACCTTTCTGTACATGTGCAATTACACCACTGTTTGAGTATAAATTTAGAAGTAATATCTTCACACCTATTATATATTTTCTCTGTCCAAGACCATGCTATTCAAGCTACCTTGAATCACACGTTTTCTATAGATATCGTGTTCTGCTTCCAAAGTCACAAGGGGACGCGTCCCCGGGTCCTAGGGACGCCGAGACGCCGTCCCCAAGTGGCTTGGATACGGGACGCCGAAGGGGGACGTCTACCGTCCCCATTACCATATCTGAAACAAGAATTCGTCCCGGGAACGCGTCCCGGGGACGGCAGTATGTGACCAGACAGAAACGGGAACAGGCGGGGACGGATCCGACTGGCGGGAATTTTTTTTGGAGTTCAAAGTTTGAGTTTGGGCGCCGATTCTTGGAGGCATTTTCAGCGCCTTCTTTTGGGGGGCATCTAGAAGGTTCCTAGAGTCCTTTACAAGCATAAATAGAGCTCACTTGCTCACAAGCTCACAAGACTCAAGCTCACTTGCTTCCTTGCATTCAGCCTATGTGCATGTGCCATGAATGCTTGAGCATATTCAAGAGCTTTAGCCTTTTCCCTAGAGTCTAGAGTCTAGACTCTATTCTCTCAACCCTCTCTTCAGCCTTGTCATCTTTACCCTTCTCCTCTAAGGCTCTATGGCTTCTTCATCGCGAACAAGTGGATCAAACACCAAGAGGAGGCATGCTACAAGCAAATGGACATGGTGGGAAGAGGTGGAGTCTCCCGTATCCGCCGGAGAAGGAGGAGGTGCAAGACCATGGACTTGCAAGCTATGTGGCTACAAACGAACGGGTGGAGCAAACAAGGTGCGTGCACACTTACTTCATGAACGTGGACATGAAGTAAGATTTTGTTCCGCAATCACTTCAGAGAAGAAGCAAGAATTACTCAACAAGCTTGCTATTAGTGATGCACAAATTCATGCTCGTCGTGCCTCACAAGCTCCCATCAACCCGGCATCATTTGTGAGGTCTTCTATGCCATCCTCTTCAAGAGCATCATCTTCATCGGCGCCGATTCATGCTCCTACTCCTACTCCTACTCCTACTCCTTCTACTCCCTCTTCCACACCATCGGGAATGCCATATGTATGTCAATCTCGTCAACAAACACTCCATGAAAATTGGAATCCCGTATTGAAAGAGGAGGTGGACACGGCAGTGGCACGTTTTTTCTACCATGACCACATAGCTTTCAATGCAGCTCGGTAAAAATCTTATCTTGATTCTATTGTTTTGTTTTAAATAGTTAAACTTCAAAGTTCAAAATTCACTTCCATATGTCATAATTGATTACTTATAAATCTTTGTTTTACCATTTTTCATAGATCACCATACTTCAAAGACATGGTAAAGAAGATAGGTGAATATGGAGCACACTATGTGCCTCCATCTTCGGAGAGCTTACGCACCACTTTATTGGAGAAAGATAAGAAGCTTGTTGAGGCCGCATGTGAGGGCATAAAGAAATCATGGGAAAGAAATGGAGTATCATTGCTTGTGGATGGATGGAGTGATGTTCAACGACGCTCTATCCATGGAGTTGTGGCTTATTCTCGTGGAGAGATGTACTTCATCTCCTCACATGATGCATCTGAGACAGGGAAATCAGCTGATATACTTGCAGCAGAGTGGGCAAGTGCCATAGAGATTGTGGGGCCATCAAATGTTGTTTGCATTGTAGCGGATGGAGAGCCTTCAAATAGAGCTGCAGGCGCAATTATTGAAAATTTGTACCCTCACATTATTGTTTGCTTTTGCATGGCTCATTGTTTGAATAATATTCTCAAAGATATTGGGAATTTGGATTGGATTTTGCCTGGAATCAATGAGGCTAATGCATTGGTTAGCTTCATCAACAACCACACACGTGTGAAGAATGAGTTTAGCAAGAGGTCTACTCTTGCTTTGCTCAAGTATTCAGACACCAGATTTGCATACAACTTCACCATGTTACACCGTGTAGTGAAATGCAATGGTGTCTTGAGGGGGCTCTTATTGAGTGATGAGTTTGCAAGGATGCCAGAGGCTTCTACTTCGACAGGAAAGCACTTTAGAAGGTTGGCTGATGATGCAACGTGGTGGGAGAGCATTTCTCACATTGTGGATATTGTGCATCCACTTGTGCACTTGCTAAAAATTGTGGATTCCATGGAGCCGTGCATTGGTAAAGTGTATGAAGCTATGGATCGCACAATTGAATCACTGAAAACATTGGTGAAGGATAATGACAAGTATGAAGAAATTTCAGCTATTTGTGTTAGTAGATGGAATGCATACTACTCCCCACTTCATGCAGCGGCATACATGTTGGATCCGGAATTTCAAGATAAAAAGCAATATTCAGATCCAGAGGTGGCTAATGGATGGAGGATCATATTAGAGAGGCTTGTACCAGATAGTGCAACTAGAAGACTTATCAGAGATCAGCTGTCCAAATATAGGACCGGGAAAGATGCTTCATATGCATGCGCAGATGCCCAGGAGGATAGATTACGTGTTGGTGCTGCCCTATGGTGGGAAGATTTTGGTTTTGATGGTCCAAATCTTCAACAGTTGGCCATTCGAATACTAAGTCAAGCTTGCACTACGAGTTGCCTTGAGAAGCTATGGAGTGTGTATGGACATGTATCCTCCAAAAAGAGGAATAGACTTGGTGTGCAGCGTGCTAGTGATCTTGTGTTTGTCAGTGCCAATTTGAGGATGCTTCGCAGGACTCAATGTGTGGAAGGAGATCCTTTCAGAGAATGGGAGGTAGAGCAAGAGTCAAACCAAGTCACAAATGAAGAACATGAAGTAGAAGCCACTGATTGTGTTGCAGAAAATGAGACTCCCCACTTGGATTCTCCATAGTCATACTTATGTTGTAGTCTCTACATTTATGTTCTAGGCTAGTCTTTTTGACATTTGTCGATCGATGGTATACCATATGATGTAACATCTTTTTGTCATTATGATGTAACATCTTTTTGATATGATGATGATGATGTATCCACCTTTTTTGACATGATGAAATACATATGACTTGTCACTTGTCACTTTCACTATCCTTCAGGCTTCGTTACGTCGTACGAGTACATGTGTATATTGTTTATACTTAAAAAACATCTTTTTTCTATGGTCTTCTTGTTATTAGTCATCTAATATGTTAGCAAATTCATTCTACATGACTTTCATATGATTATTTTGGAAAAAAATGCATTATTTTAGTGCCGTCCCGGGGACGCGTCCCCGGGACGCCCGAGGCACCGTCCCCGTCCCGGGGACACCACCGTCCCCGGGACCCGTCCCCGTCCCCTGGTGACTTTGTCTGCTTCCTTATAAGAAGAAAATTGATTTTATGATTATAGAACACGAACTGACGTCCTTAGGCATTTACTGAAAATGAATAGCCTGCATTGTATGCCATAATTTGGTTCTGGAAGACCGGTTTCTTCATGACAGCAGGTTCAATTTATGCACCACTGCATTCACAGAAAATGCCAATCCAGACTTTTTGTCCGGGGTATCATCAGATAAAATTCTGCCATCATATTTCTGGAAAAAAGTCCGACTTAAGAAATAAGATCCACCTCCCTAAGCCCGTTATCTGTGTTCAGTATAGTCTATTCATGAATTCAAGCGAGAACTCAGCTCCCAGTTCATTAAGTTTATAGGTCATGAAAATGGAGAAAATGTGAAAATGGACAAAATGTGAAAACGGCATAAAGAGATCAAATAACACAAATAATCTGACCAAAAACGTTGTACTTATTTAATTAACATTTAGACCAGAACTGATGCATCAGCATACTGCCCTTAGTGCATGCAACATCACCATCTTAAGTGAATGCAGCACTTAGTCAAAACTTGAAAAGGATACCCAATCTACTTGAAAAAGATACCCAATCTACTAAGAATTAGGCATCACACAAGAATACATTGTTTTATTCTCAAGTAGGGGTTCCTTCTCATTAGCAGCCTTGGGAACCTGGTATTTGTGAACATTTCATCGTATTTTATGGACATCCTCACCAACAAGTTTTTCTCATTGACCTTCAAAACTTGTAAACCATGTCTTTCGAATAGCCAATCTCCTTCAACAATCCAGATAGCTGCAATTATAAACATCACAAGAATATTAACTTCCAAAACATAGTAGCTTTCTTTGGGTATATATTTCCCATTAACCCATCCAGGATTACTTAAAAGATGAAAACTATGACACAAAAAGAAATCAAAAGATACATCTAGTGGTACCCACAAATCTAATGCTGATGGCTTTTTAAACTGATGGTTAAAGCTCACTCCACATCCTAGCAAATGATGAAGTGTTTACATTGGTTATGCCTTGAAACTACTGAATCAGAATCTTTACATGAGCTTACTTTTGCCCACCATATACTTTCAGCCCGGCCTTTTGAATTCTTCATAATGTTTACATCGTTAGTCTAATTTATATATAAAAGGAAGTTCAATTCTCTTTTACTATAACTTTCAGCATTATGAAAGATCTTAGCGACATGGTGCTCTTTTACTGGGATTTTCCCACCTGATCTCTATGTTTTTATAATCTATGATGCCCACATGTAAGTTCTGTGGATCAAAATCAACCCATACTCTGGATTATATATTTTTAACATACATAACTGTTGCCATCTTCATTTTCCTCTCCTAATCCTTTAGTTATCAGGGATGAGACTTTGGGTCTGAAGTTAAGTATAACCATCATTGTATGTAAGTTGTGCGAGAAGATAATATGAACAACGAAATTTGTTGGTTTTACTGCCCACAATCAATCTAAAGACAAATGAAATAGAGACATGAGAGAAAATAGACCAAATCCTACAGAGATGGAGCAAAGCTCCACATATATGCCATACATTCCAAAATATGAAGTACATGATGAGGCCCTCAAGATGCAACATTCACTCGTTGATTAAAAGGATCTTGTAGCTCAACTAAGGCATGAGCTTGAGGAGCTCCAAGCCCGAGAGGTAAGGACAACTCTATGCTGCATTGCTTGTGACAAAATGGGGCACTCCACCAATGCACCTCCAAGATCATGAGCTACTTCTGCGACAAGGATGGACACAAAACCAAGGAGTTCTTTCACCTGAACACCAAATGAAGTGTCCATCCTTAGGAAACCCACTTCCATGACCACTACTTACTACACCAATGGCAATAGAAACAACGGCAACAATGGCAACAATGGCAACAACCAGAAGCAATCCAAGACGCTCCTCATGTGCTTCAAATACGAGTAGTAAATGTACTTCTAAAGCAAATGCTCTGTCTCAAAGGATGCCTTCCCTAATAGAAGGGCCCAAAGGCACATGACCATTGCACTCAAATTGCTCTTGCGGCCATTTTGGAGGAGTTGATTCAAGTAGTCCCGATGGAGTCAACTAGCAAATGACCTTTGTAGACCCCCATGGTCAATTGAACATGCAAGAGGCTCCTTCTCCAGCTACTAGAGTGATGCAGCTTGAGGAGATGCACGAGTCTAAGGGATATAAATGTATACATAGTAGCAAGCCCTCAAGAGGCAAGTATAGCGACAACGAAATGCAAAGATGAAAGAGGAAAGAAAGGAAACGAGCCCAAATGACAAGGCTTTCAAGGAGGCAAAAGCACGATTAAAGGCTTTTCCACCTCCCCCACTCCCAATGGACAAGGCCACCATGTGAGCCTTTACAACCTCTTGAAGACGAAGTTCAGAGGTACGGTGCTAAGTGTTATTAGCCAACACTCCAATAGAAGATACCATGCCCCTTGCCACCAACCGCACAAGAATTTGTTATGATGCCCATCATTGACTATCGAAACCTCAAACTTACCGTGCACATCTCGATAAGGAAGTTTTCCAATGTATTTGTTGATGGAGGGTCAAGCATAAATCTCACACTGGAGTATACCATGAGGCTCATGTCTGCATCCCACAAAGCAAGCAAAATTTGCAATAACTCTACCATATCAAAGTAAGGTAACACCTATAGACATCGTAGAAAAAGTAGATGAAGTACAAAGTATCATCTTTACTTTGGATTTTTGTAGTAATTCATCTCTTGGAAGCAACTGGTGGCTTTGGCATTCCCTTTTTTAATGGTAGGCCCATATAGCCCCTCTTCTAATGGTATAGCTAAGAGATATGATAGGATGTTATGTGAGAGGGTTAGGATTTATGTTGTCCAAGCTACTCTCCTCATGAATTTTAGGAAGAATTGGAAGTCACCCAAGGACAAGGATGAGTCTCGAGAATGGTAGTGCCCCCAATATGGGGGGACAGCTTAGGGTGTCTTGGGGACATGTCCTCGGATGGCACTAAAAAAATTGTTGATTTTTTCAAAAATATCAAATGAAAGTCATATACAATGAATGGATTGATTAAAAATATAGAAAAAGACCAATAAAAACAAAACTATAAAAAAAGGGTCTTTTGAGTGGAAACATGTATGAAACACGCTGAACATTCAAAGTTGAATCTCAACTCGCAAGACATTACTGTTGCAAATAACAACCTTCCACAAGAGGAATGCACATATTCTTCAAGAAAATTGCAGGGAAAATCAGATTTTTGGCAAGTCAAACTTGGTCAAATCAGGTCAAAATATGGTCAAAATGGTCTAATTCTGCAGGGATTTTTTATCTCAGGAAAAGCACTTTTTATACATGAAACAGTTTTAAAAGTGAAAAGCTTACCCAAACAAAATAAAAAATAATTTTAAAAAAACTCAAAATTAAGGTTTCTGTAATTTCTGAAATTGAAGGCTCCGAAAATTACTGAACCTTGCTTTTTGAGTTTTTTTACACTTCGAAAAGCATGTTTTAGCTAGTCTATATAAAGAGATAGCTTTGGGCACTCTTTTCATCACTTTTGGGTGCTCTATCTTGAGCTTGTCATGGAGAAAGTTCTCACTTCACGTTGGAGGAGTTGTATTAGGTTTTTTCTTCTTGAGTATACTTGGGAGTGAACATAGGCGAAGCTGTGTGTATTTTCAGAAACTGAGCTAAGGTAGAAACAGAAGCACGGATTGGCAGCAGCCTATAGGTGTTGTACTTCAACCATATCCTTGGGGGTATCATCTTGCAGCTTATCTACACTTAATGCATATCATCTTTTACACATGGAGATTGTGAAGTTATGAAGAAAGGCACCAACATGTTGGAAGTCAATGTACATATGGTCCACATTCCAACAATTCTACATTTTGGATTTAGCATTTTTTGTACAGTTTGGGTAAAACTTTTTAGGCTAGATAGATAGAGCTTGGTGAGAGCTATCTAGTGGTATGCTTCATTTCTTCATCAGAGGTCAGAACAGGGAGATAATCAAAACCCTAATTCAGCTCAAAATGGAGGAAAAGCAGTCTATGAAGTCCAAACTTTAAAAAGCCGAGTCATATTATCATTACGCCAAAAAGCAACTAAATTTGAGCGATCAAATTTTAAAATAAAGTTATTTTCAGTGATGAGTTTTTTATCAATCATGAAAAGCAATTAAAATAGCGATCCCAAATTTATGAGCCAGAAAAGCTGTTTTTCGCCAAAATTTCCGCATGGCTTTATTAGGAGGCTTATAACCTACATAAGGAGCATGTGGGCACACTTCTTGATATTCACAAGCTAGAGATTTGAAGTTCTGTAGCTTTGGAGGTGAAGATTTGGTGAAGGAGAGGCTACTCTCTTGGAGCAAGAAGTCTTCTACAACGTGGTGGCAGCTATCTTTTGTAAGTTAGCCTTATATTCTGTTTTTAGGGTTTCTGTACCCTAATTTCAGAATTAGGGTTTGCTGATTTTCAGATTTGTTGCACTATTTTGTGAGGTTACGTTCACTTCGTTGCTCATTAGCTTCACACACACTCAGATTATAACAGCATAATCTGAATTTTGTATCATCATCTTCTTGGCTATTCTTCCATTAGTGAGTGCACCACATTATATGGTTGAGTAGTACTCCCATGTTGTAATTTGGACATCTATTCTTTAGTGAGCAAGCATCTTGCTTACGTTCCCTATCCTTGTCTCAAGATCTCTTTCTTTCTATCTCTCACATATCATCTTGATTAATTAAGTGTGTATGCTCAAAAGGTTTTTAGTATTGGAACGATCCTTGGGCCCCAAATTCCAACACATGTGCATTTATCTATAATTTTTTATGATTCTGTGTAACATTCATGTACTTCATGTTTTGGAATATATGGCATATATGTGAAGCTTTGCTCCTTCAACTCTCTATGGTGTTGTCTATTCTCTCTCATGTCTCTATTTCATTTTATGTTTCTATATTGATTGTGGGCCTTACAAACCAACAATTACATCATAGGCATTGATAAATTGATAATTTGATTGGACAAAGAATCAAAAGTCATATGTATTACATCACGTCAAAGAGAAAGATGCTGCATCATTATCATCATCATCATCATATCATATACATAAGAAGAGTTACGACTCAATGAACATTTGACATATCACATTATCATGAAAACAAACGTCAAAGATTCGAGAATCAAGAGTCACACGTGCTTCATCATCGTCTCAAAAAAGCTAGTAGACATGAAGACAAGGCTAAGAGGGTGAAGCAGGCTGCTCAAGCCTCAATATGCAAGGCTGAAGGGGCAAGGCTAAGCATAAAAGGCTGAAGCTGAAATATGTGTTGAATGTTTGAGTCTTGAGGTGTCACAAAGCCTCTTTTCATAGATGTAAATAAGCTTGGAGTTGGAATATTCATGGCATATGGAGATGAAAGTGAAATGAACTACCATATTTTGTTACCACAACTCAAACAGGCAGTATGAATTTTCGATGTTGTTTAATAGGGTGAAGATATTAAAAAACAACTGGGGCCCAAAAAATGACCATAAGAATGACAAATTTCAGCATGTACAGCCACCTAATCCGCCTGATAATGACCCTCTAGATGCTCCATAGATGGCTGAAAATGGTCATCAGCTAGTGCTAATTACACCGGACGTTATTGGATAGCAAAAATGCTTGTGATGGTAACATGCAGCAACCAAATTGTGCTGAAAACAGGGCTGGAAATGATATACAACAGCCCCTGAATATCCCTACTGATGTAGATCCGAAATCTAGATAATGTAGATCGTAAGGTGAGAAGATCCACACATGTTAGGAGGTCAGTGAATAGGTATGAGACATGACCCTTCATTGTATTACATTATGCTAATTCATGAGGGCGAGCCTCTAACAATTAACGAGACCAAGTCATGTGAGCAAGAAGTGAGAGCTTGCTATGCACATGGAGATAAAAGGCCTTGCATGTCAATGATACTTCTGATTTCGTTGAGTTGGGCAAAGGTAGGAAAGCCATTCCTACCAAATGCGTGTATAACATCAAGACAACTAATAGCAAACCCAAGTAAAAGGCAAAGCTAGTTTCAAAAGGATATGCTGAGAAAGTCGGCATGCTGTAATAAAGTAAGTCTATGATCTAAGGGACCGACCCGTTCAAACAGATCTGAAATCAGACACCATTTGGTCACTCGTGTGTATGGCCAAAGATCTCAAAACTAAACTAAAGCATAAGTTCATGTGCTCTCTTAAACAAGTAAACCACTTAGCCTAGTGGTTAAGTCTCAAAGTTATGAAGGAGGAGGTCTTGGGTTCAATCCCTATGGGACAAAGGAGAGAGTTTTGCCCAAGGAGCTCTAGGGCCTTCTTACTCAAGTTAACGTGAGTTAACTTGAGCCCAATGAGACTTAACTCGAGTGGCAAGTACACCAACTACTAGTGGACTCTAGTGGAAGGTCCTAGAGTAGTGGTTAGGTCACTCCAACCACTAATAGACTCTAGTGGAAGATATGAAAAGAGTGGAGGAGATTGCACATGCATTTGTGGACTCTAGTTACATTTGTGGTCCTCCTTGATTCAAGGAGCTATATGTACATGCATAAGGTTGGGAGGAGAGTCATCTCTCTAGCACGTGGTGGTCGTAATCCTTAGTTTCTTGCATTGCATTGATAATCAAAAAATGAACACAATTGACTCTGTAAAGCTTATGAATATTGTCTGAAAGTTTAAGAATTTATTTCAGATATCTTTCCAACATTGCAAAAGATTCCAAGATGAATCATTTGCTCAAGTTATTTGATTCATTCTAAATCATTTTGCCCAAGGAGCTCTAGGGCCTTCTTACTCAAGTTAACGTGAGTTAACTTGAGCCCAATGAGACTTAACTCGAGTGGCAAGTACACCAACTACTAGTGGACTCTAGTGGAAGGTCCTAGAGTAGTGGTCAGGTCACTCCAACCACTAATAGACTCTAGTGGAAGATATGAAAGGAGGAGATTGCACATGCATTTGTGGACTCTAGTTACATTTGTGGTCCTCCTTGATTCAAGGAGCTATATGTACATGCATAAGGTTGGGAGGAGAGTCATCTCTCTAGCACGTGGTGGTCGTAATCCTTAGTTTCTTGCATTGCATTGATAATCAAAAAATGAACACAATTGACTCTGTAAAGCTTATGAATATTGTCTGAAAGTTTAAGAATTTATTTCAGATATCTTTCCAACATTGCAAAAGATTCCAAGATGAATCATTTGCTCAAGTTATTTGATTCATTCTAAATCATTTTGCCCAAGGAGCTCTAGGGCCTTCTTACTCAAGTTAACGTGAGTTAACTTGAGCCCAATGAGACTTAACTCGAGTGGCAAGTACACCAACTACTAGTGGACTCTAGTGGAAGGTCCTAGAGTAGTGGTCAGGTCACTCCAACCACTAATAGACTCTAGTGGAAGATATGAAAGGAGGAGATTGCACATGCATTTGTGGACTCTAGTTACATTTGTGGTCCTCCTTGATTCAAGGAGCTATATGTACATGCATAAGGTTGGGAGGAGAGTCATCTCTCTAGCACGTGGTGGTCGTAATCCTTAGTTTCTTGCATTGCATTGATAATCAAAAAATGAAAACAATTGACTCTGTAAAGCTTATGAATATTGTCTGAAAGTTTAAGAATTTATTTCAGATATCTTTCCAACATTGCAAAAGATTCCAAGATGAATCATTTGCTCAGGTTATTTGATTCATTCTAAATTTCTTTCAAATATCTTTCCAGCATTGCAAAAGATTCCAAAGATTCCAAGATGAATCATTTGCTCTAAGTCATTTGATTCCATAGAATGAATCTCAAACCCTTGAAGAATAACATTCTCTCTAAGTAGTGAGAGTGAAATTCTTTAAAATCATTAAATAGTAAGTAGTTCCTCATAAGTCCCAAACCAGTAGAAGTGGTACTTAAAGTCCAATGGTTGATATCATTTGGAGGTGTATCAAAGATTCTTAGCTTTAGAATGTCAAACGCATTAGTACATGCTTGGACTTAGGGAAAAGATCTCTAAAATCCCATGGGTAAGCAAAGAAGCTTTCGATAGTTCAAGAGATCTTAAAGATAAAGACTAAGTCTTTAATTTTGTTGCAAGATCAACAAGAATTGATCAAGCTTGGCAAGGTTTGTCCAAGAAATCGCGACTGGAACTATAAAATTTACCCAAGTATTGGCAATTAAATTCTCCTTGGGAAATTTTCACTCAAGTTTCATTTATCCAATGGAAAAGTGTGAGAGTAAGGAGTGAAATATTCCAAGTATGCAATCTGCGACCATGTCGACAATAATTAAATCTGTGGAAGGTACAACATAAAGTTTACCTATCCTTAAAGGGATTTTGATACAATCCAAAAAGTATGAACAGATGCTTAGACTTAAGCAGTAGAGAGATTCCTATAAAGTCCAAGCTGGGTAGGTACCTAAAATATCAGTAAGAAAGGAATCTAAAGACAAGAAGTAAAAAGCTCTTGTCACTACGAATTGGTTAAGAATAAATCAATTCGACTTGAAATTGTGAAAATTCGAGTACTTGGAATTACAATTGGTTTTCATTTGAAAACCAAAGCAAAGAATAATAGATATTCTATCATGTGGTTTTCAAGTTCCCAAAGGAAAGCACAAGATCGTGAAACGATCATTAGAAGGGATTAAAATCTAGAACATCTAATTAGAGGTAATGCCTGTAACTTCAAAATTCTCTTAAAGAATTGAAGCAAGAAGGTACTCTATCAAGAGATGTTTAGACTTTAGGATAAGTATCACTCACACATCAATGTGAATATAAAATAGGGTGGTATGCGACGCCAAATTTTATACTCAGATTGTCATAGGAAAGATGGTATGGGACATTGGTTCGTGGGATGATAATTATCTTTTAGTCTGAGAATGGATTTTGAAGTTAGATTTGATCTTCAAGAGAATTAACTTCAAAAGAGAAGTTTAAGTTCAAGGAGGATATAATGATCTCAAGATACTGAAAGATCAAAGAAGCAAAAGATATGAAGTTGGTAACTTCGAAGATCTTCTTTTTCAAATAAAGACTTCTTATTTGAATTATGAAACACTTCAAGATTAAGTGTTGTTGATCAGAAATATTTGCTACATTTCTAAAGAAGGACTTTGACATTAAAAAGATCCTTTCAACTAAGGAATAGACTGACTAAGTCAAGCATCAAGTTCCTAGTGTAACTTCGTAAATTCAATCTTTTGATTCAAAAGTAATGCACAAGAATTGCATTCCTAGTAGGAGTCAAAAAAGATTGAATATAAGCATGAACTTGTGTGTGAACATACTAGGACCGCCGGGGCACTTTTTTCTCTCTTTAGGAGGTTTTTTTCACCCAGTTTGTATATACACCTATAGCCCTAACAAGTTACTTATCTTTGTACAATCTAGTGGTAATACATTCAATATTGTGTATTGTGCTCCAAGCTTTTTCTTCTTCTTTGTGCTGTTCGCGTGCTTCTGAAGACGTCTAACTCAAGCAATTGGTATCAGAGCAAGTCGCCCCTTCATCTAGGGCGCCATCGACACCCCTCCGGTCTCAGCCTCAGATTCGCACGAAATTTGGTGAGCATACTCAGCTTCGATGTGTGGTGCCGAAATCACGATCTTAGCTCGTTTCAGCCTCCGAACTCATTATCGTAGCGCTTGTGCAGGTTATTTCATCTTTTTGTGCCAAAGATATATACAAGTTTTGGTTCGTTAATATAAGCATCTCGAAGTCTACTACAAGTCTAGTAGAACTTGTCAAGATAGTTCTATTCAACTTTTTCAGATAAAGTCATTTTTTTGCATCAAGGTATTTTAGTCAGTGGCCATGGCTGAAAGCGATGTATTCCGTATGTTGGCTGTTGACGATAAGTTGGACAGTACGAATTACCCATTGTGGGCTTATATGATGCGACATGTATTGGTTGCAAAAGGAATGTGGAACATTGTGCAAGGTGTTGAAAAACGTCCTATTACACCTGCGAATATAGGTATTGAAGCTGAAGCAGATGGCATTGAAGATATTGATATTCTTCAAATTCCTATTTGTGCTGCGGTTTCTACTGCACCTACTACAAAGCAAATTCATTCGAATTGCAGAGATTCTCAGGCACATGCATTGATAGCCATGTCTATCAAACGTGCCATTATTCCTCACATTCGCTCTTGCACGACAGCTAAGGATTCTTTGGATACACTTACCACAGAATGAGGCTCATGTTGCTTACCTCTGAAATCAGTTGAGAGTGAGCATATGAATGAAGGTGATTCTATGGACAGTCTTCTGACAAAGATCAAGGATTTGAAGGTACAGTTGATTTCTGTTGAGGAAGTTATACCAGATAGCTCACTTGTGCATACCATTCTGAATGGTCTTCCTCATTCATATCAGAGTTTTGTTTCTACTCTTCATTTGATGATGAAAGACAATCCAAATGCCTTGTCATTTGAGGAGTTAGTCTCTGTTCTGTTAACGGAAGATCAGTCTAGGCAAAACAAGTCCATTATGCGTGTTGCAGATCAAGCTTTCTTGGCTAACGAGAATGGCAAAGGAAAATGGAGCTCATCTACTAGTAAGCAGAAATATGCAAATGCTGCACATTCGAAGAAGGAAGACAAAGATGAAAAAAAATCAGAAAAGCAAAATCTCTTTTGTAAGTACTATAAAGGAAACGATCATGTCATAAAGAACTCTCCAAAACTGGCTGCAAAAGAGGCTAAGTAAAAAGAGGCTAGAATTGTTGTTGCAGAGGCCTCTACACCAAAAACAGAGTATGCTAATCTTGTGCAGAATGAAGAATGGGCGTTTACTACTGTTTGCCGTTTTGATCCATCTTCTCTTGAAGAGTGTATGTCTGCAGTAGACTCAAATGTTTGGCGCTTTGATAGTGGGGCAACCAAACATATTACCTCGCAGCATAGTTTCTTCACTTCACTCGAGCCTTCCCTTACACGAAATACTGTAATATGCACCATCAACTCCTCTTATCCTATCATAGGAGTTGGTAAGATCATTTTGACCAATGCTGATGGTAATTCTTTCACTTTGTCGGATGCTTTACTTGTGCCACGGATCAAGAAAAATATGTTATCAGTTTCTGCATTAGCCAAGATTGGCGTGGTTGTAAAATTTGTTGATGACAGATGTACACTTCATGATCTGTCAAAAGGCGACATGATTATTGCTTCTCGCATTTTATGTCGTGGGTTGTATAAGCTCATAGACTATGAGAAATCTATGAATGATTCAGCATGTGCAATACATGATTCTCAGGCTATGTCAGATGCGAAGCTTTGGCATGCATGCTTTGGTCATCTGAATTTTGCTAGTTTGCTACGCCTCTAGAAATCTGAAATAGTGTTCTCTTTGCCCAAACTTGAGGCACTCGGAAAACATGTTTGTGAAGATTGTATTTTGGGAAAAAAGAAGCGTTTCTCCTTTCCAAAAGATGGTTCAATTCGGGCTACTCAAAAATTGGAGCTGTACATAGTGATGTCTGTGGTCCTATGCAAACACCTTCTTTTGGAAACTATCTTTACTTCGCGACTTTCATTGATGATTTTTCCACGCATGCATGGGTATATCCACTCAAAGCAAAGTCCAAAGTGTTTATGTGCATCAAATGCATTTCTGGCTAAATGTGGGATAAAAACATCAATGTACAGTGCCATATACACCTCAACAAAATGGAGTTGCTTAACGGAAGAACAAGTCAATCATGGAGATGGCGAGGTGTATGGTTGCAACAGCGTAGCGACAGAAATTGCTCATGAATGAATGACTCTCCTCCCAACCAAATGCCTCTATATATAGCTCTCTCAAGGGGACTACCTTCTTGGGCAGGTGAATGCTAATCATCCAAGTGTCAGCCATGTAACTGCATGTGCGCCAAGTGTCCAATGGATGCTTCTAGAAGGTTCTAGAGCTCTTTGGGCAAAATACTCTTCCCATGTATCCCATGGGGATTGAACCCAAGACCTCGTCCTTCACACCCTTGAGTCTTAACCATTAGGCTAAGTGGATTACTTGGTTACAAGAGTAAATGACCTACCAGTAAGTCTAGACTCGAGATCTTTGGCCACATAAATGAATGACCAAACGGAGTCCGATTTCAGATCTTTCTGAACAAGTCGGATCCCTAGATCACAAACTTACTTTATTACATTCTTCCCCCCTTGGAAAATATTTTCGTCCTCGAAAATTAGAGCTATATATACTGTAGGCAACCCCCGAGCCTCATGTTCTAAAACTTGAAGAACATGCATTCATTCAAACAGGTTATTTACTTAGATCTTGAAAGTAAAAAACCTTATCATATTCTAGATCTTGAAGAACATGATCGGTTTATCTACTAAAAACTTGAAAGTAGAAAACCTTCTTTATTTGGGACCAACTTAAAACTTGAAAGCTGGAAAACGTCGTTGGATTGTGGAAACTTTTTCCCATGTTGAATTTTCTTCAGTTCCATCCTTCCATTTTACTAAGCACTCTTCATACAAGTGGCTTCTTGTACGTTTATCTCGGGTGCGAAGTATCCTTTCAGGTTCATGAGGAACTGTTTCATTTACTGGAATAGGAAGTATGACCTGATGTTCAACTAGATTATCTGAATCTGTTAGACTCTTCCTAAGTCGGCTAACATGGAACACTGGATGAATCCAACTATCATCTGGAAGTTGTAATTCATAAGCCCACAAACCAACTTTCTTGGTGATTGGAAAAGGACCGCAATATCTAGGCGACAACTTGGCGCATTGACCAGTCTTGAACTTTTCCGATCTTTCAGGAATACGAAGATAAACTTGATCGCCAACCTGAAAAGTAACATCTCTTCGCTTTGGATCGGCATAAGCTTTTGCACGATCTTGAGCTTTCTTTAAGTTTTCTTTAGCTAACTTGAGCTTAAAGTTCATGTCTTGAAGGAACTCTTGTGCTGCTTGAACTCGTTCATTATGAAGTCCCACTGCATAAGGAGACCTAGGCTGGAAACCGTACATTAACATGAATGGACTAAATTCAGTTGATGTATTCTTGGCACTGTTATAGGCAAATTCAGCTAAAGGAAGATAATCTTCCCAATCAGTCTGTTTGGAAGTAACATAAGCTCTAAGTATGTCTTCCAAAATCTGATTGACTTTCTCTGTCTGTCCATCCGTCTGGGGATGTTCAGCTGTACTTAAACTTAGTTTAGTTTCAAGTCTACTAAAGACTGCTCGCCAAAAATGACTTGTAAATCGAGCATCTCTATCAGAAACTATGTCTACTGGAAGACCATAGAGTCTATAAAGTTGATTTACAAATATTTTTGCAAGTTCTGGAGTCTTATAAGTAGTCTTGAGCAAGTTTAGTCAATCGATCAACTACAACCCAGACTGAATCAAAGCCCTTCTGAGTGCGGGGTAATCCAGAAATGAAATCCATGGAAATACTTTCCCACTTTCCTTTGGGAATTTCCAAAGGATGAAGCAATCCTCCAACTTTAAGTCGTTCAAACTTATTGACTTGACATTTATGGCACTTAGACACATAGTTTTGCACATCACGATGCAAACTAGGCCAATAAAAATGTCTTTTCACTAACTCATAGGTTCGGTTAATACCAGGATGTCCTGCACTTGGAGCATCATGGCATTCGAAAAGTACTTGATTTCGTATGTCCATTCTACTTGGGACACAAACCTTACCTTTATAAAGCAAATATTCATCTTGGAGAGAATAGTGTTTAAACTTTCTCTCAGAAGTACTTGCTTCATTTTGTTTATCTTGTTCAGCTGCTTTCCATGCTTGACTGAAGCTTGGATCCTCTTTGCAGCTTCCTTTCAAAGTTGAAATAAATTCACTTTGAATTTGTACAAAACTTAGATTGTTCAACATAGGCATCCGACTTAGGGCGTCTGCCACTGCATTGAACTTTCCTTTTCTATACCTGAGCTCATAATCGAACTCTTGTAACTGTTCGGCCCATCTTGCTTTTCTACCTCTAAGATCAGGTTGGTTTGCAAACCACTTTATGCTCTCTTGATCAAAAACTATGGTCAGCTTTGATCCATATAGATAATGGCGCCATTTCTTTAGAGCATTTATAATAGCGAACATCTCTCGCTCATAGGTAGAGTAGTTTTGCTGAGCAGGACTTAGCTTTCTACTCTCGAAAGCTATTGGTCGACCATCTTGGCTTAGTACTGCTCCTACTGCAGATGAACTTGCATCTGTCTCTAATTGGAAAGGCTTGTTCGGATCTATGATCTGTAGAACCGGGGCCGATGCTAAAGCAAGTTTAAGTTCTTGAAAACTCTTTGCTTGCTCTTCTTTCCAATTTAACTTTTGATGCTTCCCTTTGAGTTGATCCGTCAAAGGTACTGCAATCTTGGCATATCCAGCCACAAACTTCCGATAATATCCGGCCAATCCGAGAAAACTTTGTAGTTCTCGAACCGTCTTGGGCTCAGGCCATTCAAGAATCGCTTGGACCTTTTCAGGGTCAACTTTGATTCCTTCCGCAGAAATAATATGACCTAAATACTTTACTTCTGGGGTAAAGAATTCACATTTTGACTCTTTACCGTAAAGTTTATTATCGCGAAGAAGTTGAAAAACTTTTTTCAAGTGCTCTAAGTGACTTTCATGATCTTTACTGTAGATCAGAATATCATCAAGAAAATCTACAACAAATTTTCCCAAATACGGCTTAAGCACTTGATTCATCAAAGTCATAAATGTTGCGGGTGCGTTTGTCAACCCGAACGGCATCACTAAAAACTCGTAGTGGCCAAACTTTGTTCGAAAGGCTGTTTTAGGAATATCATCATCTTTGATCCTGATCTGATGATAACCTTGGCGTAAATCAATCTTAGAAAAGACTGTAGCCCCCTTTAAACTATCGAAAAGATCTTCGACTAGTGGCATGGGATACTTGTTCTTTATCGTAAGATTGTTTAACGCCCTATAATCTACACACAGTCTCATAGTTCCATCTTTCTTTTTCACTAGAAGGATGGGTGCTGCCCATGGAGACTGGCTTGGGCGGATAAATCCTTTATCCAAATACTCTTGGATTTGATTTTCCACCTCTTGATTTTGGACATAGGGGAGGCGGTATGGGTTTTGAGATTTTGGCTTGGTACCCGGAAACAGATCTATGCTGTGATCGATGTTTCCACGAGAGGGTGGCAAGCCGTAGGGGAGTTCCTTAGGGAACACATCTTTAAATTCCTTCATTAAATTGTTAAATTTAACATAAACTTCTCGAGGAATAAAGGACGAGACATAAGAAACTTGATTTATATTATCAGAATCTGTTACATCTGTGCCAAGGACAAGAAAAGCTTGGGTCCTGGCTTCATTATTTACAAGTTTCTGTAGTTCAGTGTATGATATCAAAGGGATACTTGGAACATCATGCTCACCCTTGATCTTGTACACAATTCCGTCACGCTGGAATTCCAAAGTATTTGTAAAATAACACCTGGTCAATGAAGGACCTAGACTCCATAGCCACTCTCTCCCTAAAACGAGATCTACCCGATCCATATTCATTATTTGGAAGTCCAAGGTGTCTTTAAATCCTTGGATTTCTAGTTCCAAATTACAAATCATTGTGTCCCAAACACGGGTGTCTTGACCGTGCATCATGGAGACAATGTATTTATGAGGCGATGGTTCCTGAGGAAGAGCCAGTTTTTTTACTAACACATAATTGATAAAATTATGCGTAGCAGAGTCATCCACCATTATCCGGATGGTGTGACCTTTTACTGATCCATGCAACTTGACCAAATCATGTGGACCAAACTCTTGAGGTTGCCACATGTTTTTGGAGATTTGACATGAATGGGTACTGTCGCAGTGCATAATCTGAACCTTCTTTGCACTTGAATTTGCATCCAAGTTCAAAGATTGAATCAGATGGATTTGCTGCTTACCCTTTCCCTTACTTTCTCTTCCGACTGGACAGGCACGGCTTCGATGTCCAGGCTTAAGACATTTAAAGCACAAGTTTTCTTTTTGCGCTTTATCATGATCTTCTGGAGAAAGGATGTGTCTAAAAACACGAGGTTTCTTAGACACCCTTTCACTAGATCTAGTCCCTTTACCCTTACGCTTAAAGTTATTCTTCTGGGAATAACTGCTTTCGTGCGTGACATCCAAGCGTGAATTGTCCTCATAAATCTGTGCGACCTTAATCGCCTCTTCAAGGGATTTAGGCGCATGCCTCTTAACTTCATTACGAATTCGCTGGTTAAGTCCTCTGACAAAACCGCGAAGTCGATGGAAGTCATCTAAATTCTTTAACTTCAGAATTACATCTCTGTATTCTGAAATATACATAGCGGTCTACCCTTCTGCTGAATTTTATCCCAAGCTTCCCAATTGCGTTCCTCCTCATTCTCGGGGAGAAACTCTTTCTTGAAAAGATGGGAAAATTCATTCCAAGTGGTGGGTTTCTTGTGAGTCTCAGAGAGACTCATCCACCATGTATAAGCTTTCGGTCCTAGCGACAAACTTGCTTCTACTACCCTCACGTGATCGGGGGTATGTTTGAGTTCATGGACATCTTTCCATTTCTCTAAGAAAGTCAAAACCGCGTCCTTATTCCTATCCTTATCCTCTCCAGAGAAATAAGGAGGACGGATCTCCTTTCCCAAGGAAAGATCCACAGGGCGGTTATGAGTTTCTAACATACCTACCGAAGCAACGCACAAGGGAGTAGAAGACGCTAGACTCAAACGGCTCATACTTCCCGCTAAAGGAAACATGTCTATTTGGGGAGAGGATAATTCCTTATCCTTTTCCATCCTAACAGACATCGGTGAAGTTGCGATCGTATCTGTGTGACTACCTAAAATAGTCTTACTGATATCCTTAGGCGTCTGAAGTAAGTTCAGAATGGCCTTAAGGTGATCTTGGATTCCATCAACAGATTGACGGAGTACTGCAACCTCATCCGGAATGCTGGACAACTGTCCAAGCTTTTGCTCAACTAGCAACATCCTACTTTCCATATCTTTCCTCTCATTTAAAGTAGTGTTTGTTTCCCCTTTTCTCGCAGAATCCTCAACGTCTAATGCTACAATCGCTGATTCTATTTTAGATGCATCAGACGCATGACTAGTATTTGAAACCATAGGTGCAGATGAATGCAATGCACGTGCAACTATTGGTGGTCTAGTCATGAATGAGGATGTTACTAACATAGGAATGGAAACATACATGGACGCACTAGTAGTACTTGTAAACGAAACGTGGCTAGAAGTCCCCTCCATCGCACACAAAGCGTTATTAAACTTACTAAGTATTCCTAACGCAAGAAGTGTGTGCAACAAAATCAAAAGAGCTATGCAAGAATATCACAAGAAATAGTCCCTGATGATTTGGTCCGTTGAGGTCGACTTGATTCTAGCCGAGAGTGCTAGAATTATGACGAAGATAGGCCTCCAGATCTTCACTCCACGGCTTCCGCTTTCTTCAAACTTTGCTTTGTTTTTGGCTTTCTTTGGTTAGAGAAAGAGTCCTCCCAAGACTCGATGTATCTCGGGTTCCGGGTTGGAACAGTCGGAGAAGAGTTCCGGGTTCGGCAGCGATTACTGTTTGACAGAGTCTTCTGCACACATGAAACAGAGAAAGATTCGAGCACCTTGGCTATGTCGAAGTACTTTGAAACTGGCTGGATGGGTTCGAATCCCGGTCGGCAGCAGCGCGCGAAACCTCCTTTTGGTCTTGGCTAGAGCTTGATGAAGAATTTACAGCGCCGATCTTTACCAAAAGAGGATAATTTGCAGCTTGTTGGACGTGATACCGCTGTGGGCACCTTGGATAAGCGATCGCAGTCCTATTGGGGGGGCGAGGGATCGATTCCCGCCGGCAGCACACAGAGAATATAAAACTTTTTGAATCTTCTTCGATGGAGTCTCCTTCAGCGAACAGTTGATTTAAATAGTCCTCCTCGTCAATCAAAATCACGAACGGCGCTTCTGTCTTGTGGTTAAGGCAGCGCCCTCTCAACAGAGGGGCGCGAGTTCGATTCCCCCTTAGCACACAAAGATGAATTACTTTTTAATACTCTCTTGCTCTAAGCTAAAGCATGGGAACTATTGCGACACGCATATTGATGCGGGAAGGAGAGAATTCGCACGCCAAAATTCGAGCAAGAAGAGAAAAGCTATGGAGATGGCTCTGATACCAATGCAACAGCGTAGCGACAGAAATTGCTCATGAATGAATGACTCTCCTCCCAACCAAATGCCTCTATATATAGCTCTCTCAAGGGGACTACCTTCTTGGGCAGGTGAATGCTAATCATCCAAGTGTCAGCCATGTAACTGCATGTGCGCCAAGTGTCCAATGGATGCTTCTAGAAGGTTCTAGAGCTCTTTGGGCAAAATACTCTTCCCATGTATCCCATGGGGATTGAACCCAAGACCTCGTCCTTCACACCCTTGAGTCTTAACCATTAGGCTAAGTGGATTACTTGGTTACAAGAGTAAATGACCTACCAGTAAGTCTAGACTCGAGATCTTTGGCCACATAAATGAATGACCAAACGGAGTCCGATTTCAGATCTTTCTGAACCAGTCGGATCCCTAGATCACAAACTTACTTTATTACAATGGTCAAGAGTCAGGCTTTACCACATAGTTTGAGGTTGTTATGAGGTTGTTATGCATGCAGAATATGTACTTAACAAGTGTCCCACTAAAGCACTACGGTCTATCACTCCATACTAGGCTTGACATGGTCGTAAGCCATCTGTTGCTCATCTCCGTGTTTTTGGCATATGCATTAGTGCATGAACAACATCGCAATATTGGATGATAGAGCAGTCAAATGTATTTTTGTTGGGTACAGTTCTGAAAGCAAAGGCTATCGTGTGTACTATCCATAGACCAAACGCATTTTGGTTAGCCGTGATGTTGTTCTTGTGAAAACCGCTATTCAGCCTTTACTTTCATGTACAAAGGAGACATATGTTAGCTCCAAAGACATGTATGATACTTTGGTGCCTCTTTTTACAGGTTGACAGTCTAGTGCTGGTCCTAATGAGGAAACTTCTCAGCCATTGCAGGTTTCATGTAATGATGTATATCATTCCATTTCTAATGCAGATTTGCATGATGCACTTGTTGATGAGAGAGCTTATATTGAGGAGGCAAAAACTATGCCAAAATGGCTAGCACAGACTTTGCGTGATAGCAAATTAGATGCACCTCTGTCATACCGTACTCGTTCATACGCTCATAGTGCCTCTTTTGCGTCAGAGTGCTATGCTATGGCTTCCTCTAGTCTCTGTGATGAGACTGAGCAAGTTTCGTTTGATGAAGCACAAAATTCTGAACATTGGATGGCTTCAATGCAATCTGAATATGATGCTATCATGAAAATGCTACCTGGACTTTATATGACTTGCCTCCTAGCAAGAAGGCCATTGGCACTAAGTGGGTATCCAAGCTAAAGCGTAAACCTGATGGAACAATTGACAGGTATAAGGCTAGGCTTATTGCAAAGAGTTATGCACAGGAAAGAGGCATTGATTTTGATGAAACCTTTACTCCTACTTATTGAATGACTACTGTTCGTGGCATAGCTGGTAATCGTACTCGTACGGATATAACCGTACGTACCTGCCGATCCATATCCGTACGTACCGTACGATTTCGTACGATTTTTTTTTTTTTTTTTTTTTACTTCCAAAACCTGACCAAGCCTCAACGGATCCTCATTTCCCTAATTGTCGCATGTCGAGAGCTTCCGATCTCATAAACATTTTGATGCATTTTACTCATAAACATGATGTTTATCATGTTAATGATGAAATATATAATTCTTAGCCAAAAACTCATACCTTATGAAGGTACGAATACCGTACGGGAAGCTCCAAATCTTAGGGTATGTAATTAGTACCGTACTAATCGTACGGATCGTACCTTACTAACTATGGTTCGTAGCATCTGTGCACTTGTAGCTCATCATGGTTGGAATGAACATCAGTTGGACATTAAAACAACGTTTCTAAATGGTGACTTGCATGAAGAAGTGTATGTTTTTCAGCCTCATAGCTTTGTGCAAAAAGGGCATGAAAACAAGGTATGTAGATTAAAGAAGGCATTATATGGTTTAAAGCAAGCACCACGTGC
Source organism: Ceratopteris richardii (assembly GCA_020310875.1). Taxonomy (NCBI): domain Eukaryota; kingdom Viridiplantae; phylum Streptophyta; class Polypodiopsida; order Polypodiales; family Pteridaceae; genus Ceratopteris; species Ceratopteris richardii. The sequence continues at coordinate 60,378,398 of CM035435.1, forward strand.
TTGGTATGAAAAGACACATGCCTATCTAATTACACATGGGTCCAACTGAATGCACCTTATATGTTAAGCGTGCTAATGATGTGCTTCTTATCATTGTTATGTATGTTGATGACATTCTTCTCACTAGTCCTCATGAGAAGCATATTGCTAATTTTGAGACAGATTTGCATCCCTCATTTGAGATGTCTGATTTGGGGCATTTGCATCATTATGTGGACATTCAGTTTATACAAGTTGATGGTTGAATAGCTTTTGTCAAACGAAATATATTGACACATTATTGCATCGTTTTGGCCTTGAAGACTGTAAACCTATTGCCACTCCTATGGAGACAGGTATACGATTGAGTCTTCATGATGCTTGAGATACATTTGATGCTGGAGATGCATTTGATGCTGTTCTCTATCAGTAATAGGTTGTTGGATGCTTGATTTACTTATGCATTACTCGGCCAGATATTCAGTTTGTTGTCTCACACATGAGCAAGTTTATGCATTGCCCAGGTGTCAAGCATTGGTAGGCGGTTAAGCACATCTTTCGCTACTTGATCGGTACCTGGCTACTTGAGTTGTTTTATCCCAAGGAGGGATCACTACCGCCAGATTTGCATGCTTTTTCTGACTCTGACTGGGTAGGTTGCTATGACACTCGTGTGTCCACTAGTGGTTTTTGCTTCATGCTTGGTAGCTCATGCATATCTTGGCTAAGCAAGTAGCAGGCTACTGTGGCGCCAGTTATAAGGCTGAGTATAGGGAAGCTTTCACAGCCATTGTTGAGTGTCACAGGGACTGTTGAGTGTGTGTGGTTCAGATGCCTTATGGTTGATTTGGGTGTTGGTCAGTCTTCTGCCACCACCATCTTCACTGACAGTCAGAGCGGATTGGCAGTTGCGAAGAATCTTGTGTTCCATGCTCGCACTAAGCACATTGAAGTGCATTATCATTATGTCAGGGAGAGGTTCTCTACTAGGGAGATCAGCTTGGCATATGTGCCCACACAAGAGAACATTGCAAACCTTTTCACGAAGGCTCTGCCCAGAGAGAAGTTTGAAGCTTTCCGTAAAGCTTTGGGCTTACTTCCTTTTGTGGATTGATTCCACATAGCTTGGCACTTCCTTATACATGAGTGCAAGCTCCTTGTTCACCACATCACTCCCATGGGGGATTTGTTGATATATTTAGGTAGTGATGTGTGTGAACACACTAGGACCGTCGGGGCATTTTTTTCCCTCTTTAGAGGGCCCCCCCCCTTGTATATACGCCTATAGCTCTAACGTGTTACTTATCTTTGTACATTCTAGTGGTAATACATTCAGTATGTGTGTTGTGCTCCAAGCTTCTTCTTCCTTGTGTTGTTCACATGCTTCCGCAGAAGTCTAACTCCAACAGAACTTAGTCTCAACTTTCAAGTGAAGTATTATTTGAGTAAAAACTCATCAATAGAGCCTCAATGGGTCGACACACCGATGTTGGATACCACACTTGTATCTTGTGGTTTAATGATGTTTTAGATTTGCTTTCAATCTTTTTTATAATCCAATTAATTTCTCTTAAAGATAGTAAAAATGCTTCAATACCTTGTTGAAACAGATCTTTGCAAAGTTTTAAGTCTTGGGTCATCAAGTATTTGACTCATAGCAAGTTTATATCTTAGAACTTTGAATTAGTTATACAAATTTTTGGTTATTTCCTTCCGCTTTCCAAATCTTTTGGAATTGACTCATATACGGTATCTGATTCCGTTTGCAAAAGTCCAGGGTTAGCTGATTGGAACTAGATAACTAACTTAAACATCCTAGATAGATCTTTTGTATAAGAACTTATTCAATCTTCAAAAAAAGACAAGTCTAAGATTGACTTATTCATTTGGGTTTGCTTTCATTACTAGCATAACTCTCATGACCTAGAGTTCAGTACACTCTAGAAAAGTGAAGTTAGGAATTGACGATTCCCAAGAGCTTTTAGCTAAAATCTTTGAGAAAAGTATCCTAAGTTAGACAATTTTCATTTTCAATTTGACTTGGTCAAGATGTAGTAAGACTGACCCAAAGTAAATGGAAAACTTTCTCTTGGAAATTAGGTAGGTCCAAAACTAATTCCACAGTTCCCATAGGTCCAACATCTACAACACAGATTCCAGCATCTTCCAAAATTGACAAACATGAACATACCACACTTAATCATATATACAAATGTCAAATTACAATGTGGGAGTCAAAATCTCAACCACTCTATGTGAAAAGAAATAGATGGAAGAGTGTATGTACAGAATTTACAAGAATATTCAGATGTAGGGATAGAAATCTGAATATGTATGAGATGTATGACCTGATAGGTTGTAGAAGAGTGTATATGAGTGACAGAAAGAGAAAGGATCAATTTGAAACTGATATTCAACAAACCCTAATCTGATTTTAGGCTATGGAAGACCCTAAATCAGATGTGTGTGAAAGATCACATACTTACAAAATTAGCATAGAATACTAACATGTCGCTGACAAAAATCCTCATACTCATATGGTAACACCTTCTCTAACACCTCATCTGAATGCATGTAGCATGCATGTACTCATTCTCCTTTATGTATGCTGAATAGGACTCCTCCTGATATGGATGCCACTGCCTCCATAAGCTCCAAGTAGTATCTATGTGCATAAAGAGAATATGTACTTGAATAGTTAACATAAGATCAATCTTATGTTAAGCTCCATCCAATGTCTTTGAAGTACACCAAAATCTTCATGTAGAAGACAATCTCCAAATACATCATATAGATCATAGTACGAACGAGAGAATTAATTCGTGAGAATTAATTCGGGAATTAATCGTTTAATTCGTTTAGTTAGTCTATACCCAAAATAAAATTCAGGAATTTTATCCATATGGAGAGAATTTTATTTTATACATATAAAGAGAGTGTGTGTGTGTGCGTGTATATATATATATATATATATATATATATATATATATATATATATATATATATATATATAGAGAGAGAGAGAGAGAGAGAGATGCATGTATGAAATTATGAATTATATTGGATAACTAAGCAAAATGCTTGCATGTAAATATCTTAGTGCTCAATTAGTGATAATTTAAAACATATTTCACCATTGTATAATTCATTATTCAATTGGGAGATCATGATTTATCACCATTGTCAAAATCATTAACCTAAAATACCACACATAATACATAAGATCATAGATGACAAACATTAGATTCATAGACCATTACATGAAAGTATAATACATCATATATGAGAATCTATCATGTTCGGTGGCTCATGTGACATGTCTTAACAAAACAATCAAGATACAAAAGTCAACATCATCGTGTATAATATTCTCACTATCATAACCAAAGAACATGCAACTCAAAAATATCTTCAAAAATTTTGCATCAAAAAATTTTATAAAATTCGTGCCAAACGAATTAATTCGCGAACGAATTAAACGAATTTTATTTCAGGGCAAAAATTCGCGAATTTTTTATACTATGATATAGATGGATGATCCAAACCACCAAGCTCCTGATAGGTAAGTCTTCTCCATAAGCAAGAGTGTGAGAACACTCTTCTCCAAGATAGCTTCACAAAGTGCACCATGGCTGTCCCATGAGTGCTAGAGCACCACCTCCTCAAGCTCCACCACAAGCTAGAGTTGGTTTGCGTTGGGATGTCCAAATAAGTGACCAAGTGCCTTCTTATATAGGCCACCATGACTCCTAGCGATTCCATGTAAAAATAAAGCATAAAGAAGCTTTTTTTGCGACCAAATTTGGAATCGTTGGTTTTATTAAAAACTCATCGCTATTTTTAATTGTTTTTGCTTTATTTTAATTTAATCGCTAAATATTGCTTCTGGCTTGTTTTTTCACATGTCTGACCACCTAATGAATGAAGTGATTACATTTTCATGTCCTCCAAGCTGAGAGCTATCAAATGAGGTAAAAACCCTAAATCAACAGAAAATTAGGGTTAGGGTTTTCTCCCAAATCTGATCTCTGATGACTGCATATCATATACCATTAGAAAGCTCTCTTCAAGCTCTACAAGATAGGCTCATACAAATTTTATCCAAATTTTGTGCCAAAAATGACTAAGTACCAAAATTAGGGTTTCTGCCCTAATAGGATTTTGGACTGATGTGACATTGATTTCCAACACTTTCTCCTAATGTTTACATAGGATTTTCAAGCCCATTAGGACAAAGTAGTCCTCCAGTAACGTGAAAAAATCAAGTAATTGTTGGATGGGAGTAAACCATTATACAAACATCCAAGTTATATGTTTGGGCCAGCCAAACTTCAAGTTTTCCAAATCAAATTCAAATGAATCAAGAGTTCTCAAAGTCTTGATTGGGATAAGAATCTTTCCTTAATTACTAAGTCCATGCACCAGTCATGCCCAGAAATGGATTAGTAACTGGAATCCATTCATTTCATATGTTTGTGCCTAGATCGCACATCCAGAAACAGTGAAAAGGCTAGGTATGTTTTTAGATCCACCTTTATAATTCATTCACTACTTTGTACTTCGACCTGAGGAACTGTGCATTAAGCAGCCTAAAGGTTTTGTCATCCCAAGCAAAGAGCACCTTGTATGCAAGTTGAAAAGAAGGTTGTATGGGCTGAAACAAGCTCCTACACAGTGGTACAAGAAGTTTGATGCATTTACGCTCAAACATGAGTTTAAAAGAAGCCAGGCAGATCACTGCTTGTACACAAACAGTACAATGGCAGCCTGATTTTCATGCTCATGTAGTTGATATGCTGCTGAAAGATAAGCAAAAAAGCACTCTAAATGCTCTATAACAGAAGCCGAATGCTACATTCTCAATTAAGCACCTTGAAAAAGCTAAGTACATATACAGAACGACGAGTTCGGTACTTTCTTCTACATTAATTTTGGCTGGCTTCAATCTTCTCCTCAAAGTTCCTGTTTTCAATATTTATAGCATAAAATTTGTGAACGCATGAGGCGGTTGGAGGTGTTTGTAACTAATGGCCCACAAAAGGACATATTGACCCAATATTTTTCATTCAAGTATTATGACTTCAAGTATCATAGATGTTTTCCATGCATATAAGCGATATTCTTGATATTGATTGAGTTTGAAATCATAATTTCAGTTCAACGTCTGGCTCTCGTATATTGACTCTAATACTACTAAAATTTTATTGTGAATTGTCATCACATGACTGCTGACTTGTTTGTATTATAAAACAATCATTTGGCTCTGTAAGATTTACGGAGTATGAAAAATACATGCCTACTTGAAATGATGAATAGCTCCCTTTAGAAAGCCACTATCAGAATTCACAGGTGATTCATTCATCATACAATCAAAATCATAATCTCATAATCAATCGCTAAATGATTAAAGAAAAGAATGATGGATGTGTTACAAAATCACTTGTATATTACAACAGGATATATTCTGTAGAGGGCCAAAGGTTTTCAGAAACACAATAAAGTATTCATATGGAAACCCAGAGAAATTTACAATGATAACTATCCCTATACATAAACCACGAAATTGCAAGATCGTAATGTGCAGAACGTTGTGCCACTGTAAACAATTAAACATGCAATGTTATGGAGTTGTGCACTTATCATTTCCTAAGAAAAAGTTCATAGCTCAACAATTCTTTCTGGCATCTGCAGGTCTGCTACTACTGACAACCATAGATCACTATAGGTCTCTGAATATTATGTTAGGATATTAATATGCATATACCAGTGAACAAAGCACTTCTTAGCGCATATTGATCCAACACTGAAAACTTGAAATATCATTCACCTCTCCTTGTGTCTTGTCTGGTGCCTTATCACCGGATATGTGGTTCATCATGCCAGGTGGGCCACATACCTGACACAGACAACCCAAATTTGTTAAGTATTACACAATACATACAAAAAAACATAGATAGCAAGCATTCAACAAGTTATCACGTGTAGTAATAACGAATTCTAATTTGTTTCATCTTTCAAGAAAAAGGAACTATTTCCACATCCTACGTACAACAAATTTGGAAATAGTTGAGCCTGTGTTCACCAAAACACTCTCCTTGTGTATACTGATTATTCAACACCTTGAATTACATTATCTTCCACACTGATCAAGGCCATCCAGTGTAGCCACAATAGATTGGTTTAAAAACTGGCTTACAAGGATAAGTGTATCATCAGATGGTGTCGGCATCCCTTTCAACACCATATCCTTTGTGATATAACCAGAGCCACCATTCCAATCGGACGTTGGCT
>CM035435.1:60387167-60392167 GCA_020310875.1 Ceratopteris richardii
ATTCAAAATTTGAATAATATTTACCTTGAAAGCATCTCTAACAATTTGATGGAACTTACCCTTTGACTTCTAAAGTATCACCTGGTTTGAGGCTCCCAATGTGGCTACTCATTTTGCCTTGAGGATAGATCTGAAATTTCACCAATGAAAACTGAAGGTATTACAAACATGAAATTACTCAATATAAAATCCATTTGACCCAATGGACAAATAATCAGTGTTATGACACAGAGGAAATTTTTAATCTGAAGACAATAAAACTGCAGTCAAACATACACACACCCATGTGTGTGTGCACAAGCGTGGACATGTGCATGTGAAATCTCTAATTTGAAAGCAATAAAACTACAGACAAACATAAACACCCATCTGTGTGTGTGTGTGTGTGTGTGTGTGTGTGTGTGTGTGTGTGTGTGTGTGTCTGCGCACGCGCATTGCACGGCTTGCCTAGCACTTGTTGAACACATCAGAAAAGGAGATAATGTTTCCAAGTATCTCGAGTACCTGACTTCAAAATATGCCATCAATCTTGAGAAGTTCTTAAAGAGACACTAGTTGGAACGTGTTCTTAAGTACAGCTTTTGTGTTGATGATGGCGAGGAGTGGAAATGACAGGGATGGTTTCTCATTGCGTGATTTCATTTCTTCCAATGCTTGCCTTAAGAATGCTTGCCATACTGATCTCTTCTAGATCCTTTGCTGGTGGCATGTTTGAATCTTCTTCGTTCTTGGAATGTCCTCATCTTACACTCTCTGATAGCATTGTAGGACTATTTTACTTGATTTTTTGCTCCACCTAAGGGGCACCTACAGAATATTATTCATTAATTTACTTAACCTCTAACACATGTTCACATAGGTCTAAGCGCACAAAAGTCACTTAGTAATAAAACTAAGGTGCAAACTCGACTTGACTTACTAATAAAAATAAGGTGCAAACTCACTTTAATTGAAGGGGACTTCTCCTCCTCCTCCTCCTCCTCCTCCTCCTCCTCCTCCTCCTTCTCCTCCTTCTTCTTCCTCCTCAATTATCTATAGAAACTTAAGCTTCCATAGCCAGGCCCATTCGTTTATCAAGAGCTTCAATTTCCTTGTGCCACATTGAACATATTTGTTATCAACACAAAGCTCTTAAGCTTCCATTTCAAGTAATATAAGAGCTTTAGGTCACTTTTCTATAACAAAGTTGCTACAAACACTTTTCCACTTCAGCAATGCTAAAAGCATTTCATGGCTTTTAAGAGACTTTTATCATGAAAAGCCTTCACTTTTCACAACAAACTTGCTTTGCTTGAAGTCATTTTCAATGGAAGGTGAAGCTGCAGCAGATTTTTCTCTTTTTAAAGGTTTTCATTGCAAAGCATCTCCTCCTCCGACCTCAAGTCCACTACCACAACCTCCACATAGGTTTCACACACCTGAAATTCAGTTTTACAGGTCCATGTTGGTTGGAATCACTCCCATTACAAGTGACAGTTTATGCTTTAAGCTTGTGGGGTGCTTAATTTTCTTAAAAGTCGATTACATCAAGTGTACTTCTCCAATTTTGTAGAAATTTCAGGTCCTAAAGCTTCAAACAATTGGGGCTTTTGTACCACATAGCTCCCAAATTGTTTTTGCTTATCTAAGAACATTGTGCTGAAAACAACCAGAAATTGTTAAAATTCTGACAAAAAATAATTTCTGAATTTTCTTGAGAAAAAAAAATCAGAACTGAATAATATTTTGTCTATTCTTGAGAGTTCGAGTTCATATTTCATATAGCATCTAAAGGCAATTGTGCACGCAAGGTTGAAATTTTTCAAAATTTCAGTGCAATTTGCCCAAGAAGTTAAAAATAACAAACTTTAAATAAAAATTAAAAGATCATTCTTTTAGATGATTGATAACCTTATGGTGCATACATGGCCTCTACCTCCTCCAACATTAAAAATCTTGAAATTAAAGGATTTGAAGAAAATAGCTTTGATTAGTAAAAGGGAAGGATGCAAGACATCTTATTCCTTAAGAATTGTGAGGGTACATTTGAGCAAATAAAGCATGCAGATATGTCTACTGCAACATGGATAAATTTGAACAAGAAGACCCTTACATACATAAAAATGGTTGTGTCTGATGAGGTATTGGTAGATTTGAAGGGAGTCACTACTCCATAAGAGGTGTGGGGCAAATTAAAAGCCATTTATGAAACTATCATGCCTATGAACCTGGTGCATTAAACATGAAGACTGGATACTATGCAGCTTGATCAGTCCAAAAGTGATTATGAGCACTTACCTTTGTTAAGAGGTGCCCTATCAGACCTGCATTTGAGGACAAATTAAAAATTATACTTTTGTGTATGAACTTTCCTGATTTGTGGGAGACATTGATGACCTCGGTGTCTAATAACCCCTACTCGACTTTTTGATGGAGCTAGAGGTTCTACCCTCAATGAGGAAATCAGGAGAACGGCAAGTGGAGAGAAACGTGGATCTACTAATGTGGTTACATATAGATAAAAGAAGAAAGCAGGAAATGCACAAGCAAAAGAAAAAGCAAGGGTTATGTTACTGGTTACTGGCATGAAAGAAAAGGTCACAAAAAACCAGACTGCAAATTACTCCAAGGAAACAAAAAAGGCCCATGTGGCCCTCTAGTGTTGTTATAGAAGAGTTGTCAGATATGGCGGATATTCTTTGTCCCACCATTGCAATAGATGATGCTCATGTTCATGATGCTTTCTCTATCACTCATGCATAGCATATGCAAATCACTAAAAGTGATCTAAATGATTTCAAATTAACTATAAATAATGCTTCGTCATATAGACTCCACTGCATCATTCCATGGGACTCCTATTAAAGAGTGTTGTTAAATTTCATGTAGGATCCATTGCAATGTTTATTTCTAGAGCAACCATGCTTATTCTATTGAGGGTATTGGCCCTATACATTTGTCTCAAAATGATGCCAATGAGCTGGCTTGCATGTTGGATGCCATGTTCCATGCATCAAAAATAGCCATTTGTTTGTTGGTTAGATGGATATGCTTGGTTATAGTACAATTTTTTAGAAAGGTTCATGGAAGCTTATAAAAGGATCTAAGCTTATTGTGAAAGTTACAAAGAAAGGCACTTGATGTTGCTTGCATGGAAGAGCCCTTTTGGGCTAGTTCATTGCTTTCGGAAAAGTGAACTCTCACAGGAGTTGTGGCACAAAAGGCTTCAGCATCTCAGCCAAAAAGGCCTAATCATTATCTTCTATGCATAGAGTTGATGCCAAGGGCATAAAACTTGTTTTTTGTGATGATTGCCAATATGGAAGGCAAACGAAAAGTTCTTCTTACTTTGGTGTCCCTCCAAATCTACAAGGGGTGCACTTTATTTTCTAACTTTCGTTGATGATTGTTCCAAGAAGCTTTGGGTTTACTTATTGAAGTCAAATGGTAAGCTTTGCTGCATTTAAAAAGTTTAATGCATTTGTGATCATTCAAATAGCTAGAAAGTAAAAATGTCTACGCAGACGGTGATGGTGAGTTTGCAAGCGTTGAGTTTACTAAATTTTCTAAATAATATGGCATTACGAAGAAGCAAACAACCGGACACAGCCGCTTTTCTAACGATGTAGTTGAAAGGTGCAACATGACACTTTGTAAGAAGGTTAGATGCATGTTGTTCATTGCTTTTATGGTGTGGTTGAAAGGTGCAACACGACACTTTGTAGGAAGGTTAGATGCATGTTGTTTGTTGCCTTTCTCCCTCATGGGTTTTTAGAGAGGAACTTAAAGTGCAATTTATATTTGCAATTGATTCCCTTGCACATCCTTGAAAGGTGGCATCCTTGAACAAACCTACCTCATATTATCACCTATACATTTTCAGTTGTGATGCATTTATCCGCCTAAGTTGAAAAACAAATTAGATGCAAAGTTCATAAAGGGAATCTCCATGGAATATAGAGATGAAGAGGAGATGAGCTACCGCATATGGCTACCTCAACTTAAGAAGGTAAAAAACAATAGATATGTTTTTATGAGGACAAGCTGCTGAAAAATAATTGCCCCTCAAAAGTTGGCAATCAATGGATCAAATTTCAACACATACAACGGCCTGTTAAGCCTGAAATTGCCCCTCAACCTCTCCACAAATGGCTGAAAATGATTACGAGCCCATGATACTTTACTCAAAGGATGCTGCACAGCAAAATGAGGCTCCTGGAGAGCATAAGCAGTCACCCTATCATACTGAAAACAAGGCTGCAAAAATATACAGTAGCCCCTTGATGATAATGTACGTATCCACCTTCATGTGGATCCATTGCAAGAGAATGTAAACCATTAGGTGAGGGAATCCACACTTGTTAGGAGCATAGTACGAACGAGAGAATCAATTCAGGAATTATTCGTTTAATTCGTTTAGTACGTTGAGGCCCAAAATAAAAATCGAGAATTTTATCCATCTCAAGAGAATTTAATTTTTTTAAATATAAAGTATATATATCTCTTTAATCTCGTGTATAAAATGGTGAATATATTGCATAACTTAACAAAATACTTGCATAAGAACATCTTAATGCTCAATGATGTGTTCAAGTTCAATATAAGAAGACCCAGAACAGTTCAAAAAAATAAAGTATAAAATTCACGTAAGACGAATTAATTTGTTAACGAATAATTCGAATTTTATTTGCACCTAAAAATCTGCGAATTTTTTGTAAGGAGGCAAGCACGGTTATAGCTTATTCAGTGCATGAGGTTTGATGCATGTAAGGTGTAAGGACTTCACCTTACCTCCCAGGCAAGGTGTGTTCACTAAAAAGTCAATAAATCTAACAATATATAAATTATAATATACATTGGTAGTTAGCCTACATATCCATGTACATATTTAAATTCAAATTAAATGAATTAAACTCAACATACATGAACTATGTACATATTACAAATTATAAGCTGACGGGTCAACATTTATTCATAGGACATGATGGACAAGATGCCCAAAATTCCATCCTAACATTGCA
>CM035435.1:60397167-60494667 GCA_020310875.1 Ceratopteris richardii
ATAATGTTCAAATAAGACTACAATCCAGAATCAATGCATAAATGCCTTCAGACTTTCAGAATTATCCAAACTTAGGAACTAAAAATAATAAACACAAACACAAAAACATAAGTACAACAGCAACACAAGAGATTGCAAAAGAGAATCAATGCATACCTTGAAAAGCAGAAAAACATACAATATAGAAAAGTTCCTTTTTGGGGAAATATGGGTCCTCTTTACTGATAGTTACAGAAAAACAAAATCCCCAAGAGCTGATATACACAACCATTGAGAGGTCAAAAAATGAGGTTGGTAAATTCTTGTACATATGGCGACAGAAAAAAATAAAATGAAATGAAACTGGATGGAAAAACTTAGAATGAATAGAACATGCTTCCTTTTTTTACAATTTTTTTGTTTTACCTCTTTCTCCCTTCTCCCTGTTTCTTACTTTCTTTTATTCATATACTTCCATTAATTTTTATAAAGACAGTACAGAGCCTCAAAATATTAAAAGCATTCAAAGAATTCGGAAAGAACATATGGTTAAGAGGAAATAACATTCCTAAGAAGAAAGCAAGAAAAAACATCACGTGTGATCCTGCTCCTTTGTTACAGAGATGAACAACACCGACGAACACTCATGCGAAGTGAGACACAAGATATCAATTGGTTCTTTCTCCTCGCCATGCATCCCTTAAGTGGCTCTCTCTATATTTTTCCATGCATCTGTACACTTGTCTAGTGTGTGGAAACCTTCTTTTTTAAACTCTTACTAATAATTATATGACATTTCCTTCCCGTAAGTCAAATATGAAGGCATATGAGAAAGAGGTTAAATTGGCTGCTCAACTAAAACCCATGTACACCACGTACATGGTTTGTTCATCTCTGTGTAATGTTTCCTCCTATCCTTCCTCTTAAGAAGCCTCTTCAGAAAGTAACTGAATGGTCTCTAAATAGTACTTACCCTCTCCCATTTAGCATTATCCTCTAAACTATCTTTCCGTTTTGTCAAGCAAACCTTATACAAGTGACTTATAGTCCATTTCTCTCGACTGCATAATATCCTCTCTTGCTCATATGGAATAGGTTGAACAAAAATAGGCTCTACAACCTCGCTATCAAGAATGAGGTTATCAGATTCACTAAGCTTTCTCCGAAGGACCAAGGTTGGGTTTATTGGAACCTTGCTTTATGGCAAAGCATTCTCATGGTTCGCCCCAATCTTGGAAAAGAACATGGCAATACTTCAGGACTAAAAGGGATTTCTTAGAGAACTCACCACCACATTTGGAGATGTAGACACGAGTCGAGTGGCAGAAACAAATCTCTGAAAGCTACAATGAGGTAACCTCCCGCCCTCTACTTATGCATCTGAATTTAGGCAATTGATATATGATCTCACTTCGCACGAAGATTATTTCATAAGCCAATTTAGATGGGGTTTAAGAGATGATGTGAAGGACCTTCTGCTCACGATGCCAGAGGTTAAGACATTGAATGAATACATCACCCAAGCTATTCAACGTGATAACTTCCTTTTTGAAAATAAACAAGAAAAACAACTAGAAGGAAGATATTGCCAATGGAAACCCTTCCAACCCACTCCTAGAGATGAGTCAATGCCTGAACCTATGGAGATAGATCTAACTAGATTCCAGCCTCTAATGCCACAAGAGAAACAAAGAAAGAGGGATAATAAGTTATGCCTCTATTGTGGAAACCCTGGACATATTGCAATAAATTGTCCCAACAAGAGAACGAACTCCAAAGTCGAAGCCACCCTTGTAGAGGAGGGAAACGAGGAAGTTCAGTTGTAAAAGAGGCCGTACAACCGGACCATGATATAAAAAAGGGTCTCATAATTCCAGCTACACCCATAGAAACATGTCTTGCCCCTGTCAAGTTAATCATGCCTAAAAAGACCCTTTCCCTTCCAGCCTTAGTAGATTCAGGAGGCTCCTCATGTTTCATCAATGAAGGATTGGCTAAGAAACATGGAATTCACATACTTCAAAAGAACAAACCAGTAGTAGCTGAAGTAGTAAATGGATGACCTCTTGCATCAGGGAATATAACCATGGAAACTACGCCATTAAGAGTACACCTTGATGACCATAATTCCCACATATGTTTCAATGTAATATCAAGTCCAACAAATCTTATTATCGTTGGAATGCCTTGGCTAAAGAAACATAATCCAGACGTCAATTGGGAGAAGAATGAAATCACTCGTTAGGATATCAATAAGAACCCAACCTATGTAGGAGCCAAAGCTTTCATGCATGCAGTAAGAAAGGAACCGACATATATGATCTATGCCATGCCAGCTCAAGAATCCAAGAAAGATGATCCAGTGGAGCTACCCAATCAGTACCTGAGACGTTCAAACCCACAAAACGCGTAAACCAACAAGAGGGACACCAAGAAGATTGCCAGAACACATTTATATTCGATTAGCACCTCGTGTTGAAGAAGGCAATGAGAGCTTGGTACGAGGAGTACTAGTACCCCTCATAGTTGCGCACAATTAGGCGCCACAGGGCATACCCCCCAAGCACTGAAAAGGGCTGGATAGAAATACAAGGCTGTGACATCCTCCCCTGGCTTGAAGAGCTTGGTGTCCTCAACAAGCGGGTTCGGGTCTTACAAAAAGTCGGTGTGTTTACAAAATTTGGGGAACATTACATGGGGCTTATAGCCAAAATGGCTTAAGAGTGGCGGTAATATTTTCGGACTAACGGATGGTCGGGCCCAAAGGTGTTGGCCGAAAGCCAATCCGCATCAACTAAGGGGCGGCCTTTGAATTTCACAAGGAATTGGGGACCTTCACGGGCGTTCCAATCCCGTAAAATAGCTTCTTCCTCGAACTAGTTCTCGCCGCCGTGCAACGATCTCGCGTCCGTACTTTGAGTCGGGTTTGAGAAGGCTAACATGAAAGGCATTGTGAAATTGCACGTTGTCGGGAAGCTCCAAGGTATAAGTGACTTCATTGATCCGCTTCTCCACTTTGTATGGTCCGTAGTAGCGATGGTTGAATTTCTGCGTGATGTTCTTTGGTAGGGTGATGTTCCGTGCGCTGACGAGGACAAGGTCGCCGATTTGAAATTCTTCGCTCGGCCTTCGTTTCTTGTTTGCGTAGCGAGCCATGCGTTCTTTGCTTCTTTGCAAGCTGGACTTTGCCTCTTCTAACTTTGTTTTCCATTGATCCAAGAAGGCGCCACAGTCGGGGTCGTTTGTTGCAAGTGTGGAGTCTTGCGTGAGAGCCAAGGGCGTGATTACCTCCTTGCCAGTCGCCAACTCGAATGGGGTCATCTTCGTGCTTGAGTGGATGGACGCGTTGTAGTGAAACTCAAGAATATCTAAGTGCTTCGCCCAGTCCTTTTGATCGGTTCTGACATAGTTCCGGATATAATCTTCAATTGTCTGGTTGACCCGTTCTATTTGCCCATCAGTTTGTGGGTGGTAAGCCGAGGAGAACCTAAGTTGTGTCCCCAAGATGCAGAAAAGCTCTGTCCACAGGCTGAGGAAGCGTCCGTCCTGGTCCGACACGATGGCTAGAGGTAATCCGTGATACTTCACGATGTGCGTAAAGAAGAGATGAGCCACAGTCTTGGCGTTGAGCAGTGGTTTGGCCGAGATAAAGTGTGCTTGCTTTGTGAAGTAATCCACCACAACGAAGATGGTGTTGAATCCTAAAGACGGTGGGAGCTCGGTTATGAAGTCTATGCTGATCATGTCCCACGGCCGGTTCGGAATCGGGAGAGGTTGCAAAAGGCTGGCGGGCTTCACCCGATCTTGACGGACTAGCTGACACGTCGAACATGTTTCCACATATTCTTGGACCTGTGCCTTCATGCGGGGCCAATAAAAGTGTTTGTGGAGCGTCTCGTAGCTGCGATTTCGCCCTCCATGGCCGGCCACTTTGCAATCATGTGCCTCCCACAACAGCTCTTTGCGTAGCTCTAAGTCGTTCGGTACATATATTTTTCCTTTGCGATGGAGGATGCCTTCTTGTAGGGTGTAGAGACTCGGGGCCTGGGCCGTTTGCATCTCCTGAAGTATGCCTTGGACTTGGGCATCCTGTGCCTGGGCACGTTGGATTCTGCCTCTCAAATCGGATGAAACTGTGGACATCGTCTGGAGCTCGGGTCTTCGACTAAGTACATCTGGCATGACGTTCTGCTTGCCCGGTTTGTGGATGATCTCGAGGTCGAACTCGGCAATGAAATCTTGCCATCGGGCTTGCTTCGGGCTTAACTTGGGTTGAGAGGTGAAGTACTTCAAAGAGATGTTGTCCGTGAAGACTTTTGTGTGTTTGTCCAGGACATAGTGCCTCCACTTGCGCAGGCAGTGTATGACTGCTAACATTTCTTGCTCATGTGTGCTCCATCTGAGTTCGGGGCCAGTGAGTTTGTGCGACTCATAAGCAATGGGTTGCCCATCTTGTAAGAGGACGCCTCCTATGGCCGAACCCGATGCGTCCGTATGAACTTCGAATGGTTTGTCGAACTCGGGCAGTTTGAGCACCGGGGCATTGCACATAGCGACCTTCAACGCTTCGAAGGCCTCTTCCTCGTCCATTCCCCACTTGAATGGCTCCTTTTCTTTGATCAACTCCAAGAGCGATGCCGCAATCTTGCTGAAGCCTTGGATGAATCGGCGGAGAAATTGGCAAAAGCCTATGAATTCTCGCACTTCTTTGACGGTCTTCGGGGGTGCCCATTTGAGCACGGCTTCTACTTTCTGGGGGTCGGCATGGAGGCCGAGTTCGGAAACGATGAACCCTAAGAATTCCACTTTCTTCATACAAAACTCGCACTTGCTCGGTTTGGCAAAAAGCCGGCGTTGCCGCAAGCATAATAGGACAGCCCTAACGTGCTCATAGTGCTCCTCCAATGTGCGGTTGTAGATAAGTAGATCATCAATGTAAATGATGAGGAAGAAATCGAGCATGTCCCGAAAGCCGTCGTTCATCTCCCGACAAAAGGTGGCCAGTGCGCCTGTAAGTCCAAATGGCATGACGAGCCATTCATAGCTGCCGTAGCGTGTGCGGAAGGCCGTTTTCTCGATGTGTTCTTGTGCGACCCGAATTTGATGGTACCCGGAACGAAGGTCGATGCGTGTGAAGTATCGTGCCTTCCCGAGGCGGTCTAGTAGTTCCTCCATCACCGGGACGGGGTACTTGCTCTTGATTGTGCCTTTGTTAAGCGCACGGTAGTCGATGTATAGGCGGAGGGAGCCGTCTTTCTTCTTCACAAACAGGACGGGGGCTCCGTACGGTGAGCTGCTTGGTCGAATGTACCCTTGGTCTTCAAGTTCATGTAGCTTCCGTTTGAGCTCTTGGAGGTCAGTCTCATTCATTCGATAAGGGGCCCGTGAAGGGGGCGGGTGATCCGGGAGTGTGTCAATCCGATGTTGGACATTGCGTAAAGGCGGGAGACCGGGTGGGAGGGTGTCTGTAAGCACATCTGTAAATTCTTCCATTAACATCTGGAAACTCGGATGCCCAATCTTTGAGACGTCAATTGGCTTCGGTCCTGTTTTCTCTGCCACCGGCCTAAGGACACATAGGTGAGCTATTCCTCCTTGATAAACGGCCCTTCTGAACTGCTTATGAGATAACGGTGATGGTGTGTGCGTTGACGTTGAGGCCCGGGCGTGTGCTTTCTCTTTGCCTTTGCGTGTCTGCTTTGGCTCTCTTGGTTCGTTGTCAAATGGCTCGTCTGCACGAGGGGCCCGGACACGATTGCAGTCAACGACTAGAGCTTTCCCATTTTGATCAAGAAGTACTTTGTCTACCCCTTTGCCGAAGAAGGAGATCATGTGTTTGTCCATAAACTCGAGGCCGAGAATGACTTCAAACGTTTCCATCGGTATAATGAGGAAGTTCAGGTGGCCGAACCACTGGCCTAACTTGACCGAGACACCATCGGCATATCGGACATGACTAGCCTCTCCCTGAGCAAAGACGACGGACATGCGGAGCCGTTTACTGAGCTTGAGTCCAAGGCGTTGAGCGCACTGCGGGGTCATGAAGTTGTGGGTGGCACCCGTGTCGAGCATCACCGGCATTCGTTCACCTCTGACTTCGCCCATAATGAACACTTGGTGTATGATAGGTAACGCTACTGAATGGCATTGAGCCTTCCCTTTAGAAGTGGACGGCCCACGGGGTGAAGAGTCCTCTGATTCGTCACTGTGAATTTCGGTGATCTTCGGTCCCGACGTGGATGCCTCATCGGTTTTCGTTGCTTGCACACGAGTGTCGGTTCGTTTCCTCCAGCACTTATCGGTCGGGTGGCTGCCCTGGCAATGCTTGCACACCGGGCGGGGGTCGCGCCTGAGTTGGTTGCTTCAATTAGGGGACCCAGAACGATTCTCGGTTGGGGCCGGGAGCGCTTTGAAAGCTTGGCCGCGTTGGTTGTCGGTAGGTCTTCGGTATGATGAAGTTTGCTCTTTGCTTGCGGTTGATTCTTTGCGGTTAGTTTGGCCTCCGTCGGTTGAGCGTGCAAGCCGGTTGGAATAGGCGTCGTTGAGACGTTCGGCGATGCGCACCGCATCCTCCCAGGTTTGGGGGTCTTGCTTCTCCACTTCTTTGAGGTAGTATGGGGAGCAACCATAAAGGAAGTCGTGTAGGCGGTCAATTTCAGCCATGTCGTTGATTCGGAGCATGAGCCTACGGTATTGCGACACATAAGGCCCGATGAACTTGTCTTGCCGGAGGTTGCGCCATTCGTCAAGTGCTTGGAAGGCTTCGTTGCGTGGCACAAAGTAGTCGACGATGGCCGTCTTGAAGTGCTCCCATGAGGGCCAGGCTTGCTTCTTGTGTTCCACCATGTACCAGGCTGAGACCTCGTCCTGTAAGAATTGGCCGGCAATGCGCGTCCAATGGTTGCGGCCAACCCGGAGCATCTCGAGGTAGCTTTCCATACCTTCGATCCATCGGTTGACGGCAATGGAGCTTCGGCCGCCTCGGTACTTGTCGGGGGGGTTCGGTTTGAAGAAGCCAAAGGAATCGGGGTCGTCGATATCCACCGGTTGCATTTGAGTGATTGGAGTTGGGTTTAAAGGGGTTGGAGGCGGTTGGGATGTTTGGGTGGGCGTGGGTTGCGGTACCGGTTGGGTGCTTGACTGAGGTTGTGGTTGGGGTTGAGATTGGTCTTTAGATAAGAGGTGGGTTTCTACTAAGGTGGTTAGCCTAGCGAGGGTATCTTCGAGTCTATCTATGCGGTCGTGGACGGGGTCGGGGTTTGGAGGGCCTTGGTCGGATTCGGGTTGGGTGTGGATCTCGGCGTTGAGCTCGGCCTCCTGGAGGCGTTCGTGTAGCTCGGCGTTCACCAAGAGAAGGCGGTTGAGTTGTTCTTCTAAGGCAGCCCGTTGGGCCTTATGACGTCGACGCCGTTCAGTCACATTCTTGGCGCGTTCCGTCCCCGAGGTTAAACCGGCCGTGCCAACGTCGTGGTCGCTGGCCATAGTGGCGTAGAGCCAAACGGCGACAATTCGGGAGGGCAAGGGTACCTAGGAGGAGGAAAGCTAGGGCACGCCGGCACCTAACGTGGAGGGGACGGGATCACCGGTTAAACGGGGGAATGGTGTTGCTTGATGGGTAAAGCACGGGGCCAACGGCAGATAGCGCGGGGGTGACGGCGGATAGCACGGAGGTGACGGCGGGAGGGTAAGGGGGCCTTGCTTGAGGGGAGGGGGGAGGGGGGGAGAGGGGGGGGGGGTGGGAGAAGGGGGGGGGGGGGTGGGAGAGGGGGCGGGGGGGTGGGAGGGGGGGGGGGGGGGGGGGGGCAAGGGGATGCCTTGCTTTGGGGGGGGGGGGGGGGGGGGGGCAAGGGGTTGCCTTGCTTGGGAGGGAGGGCAAAAGGCCTCTTGCGACGTCAAAGAACTTCCCACGGATGGGCCCGGGACGTTAGATGGCGTGTGACAGTCCGCCCATCCAAAAGGCTTCCCCTAGGGTCGTTGCTCTGATACCACTTGAGACATTCAAACCCACAAAACACGTAAACCAACAAGAGGGACACCAAGAAGATTGCCAAAACACGTTTATATTCGATTAGCAACTTGTGTTGAAGAAGGCAATGAGAGCTTGGTATGAGGAGTACTAGTAGCCCTCATAGTTACGCACAATTAGGCGCCACAAGGCATACCCCCCAAGCATTGAAAAGGGCTGGATAGAAATACAAGGCTGTGACAGTACCAAGGCTTTGAAGATGTTTTTGAAAAGAAGAATGCAGATATCCTCCCAGAGCATAGACCTTATGATTGCACCATAGAACTCCAGGAGGGAGCACAACCGCCCTTTGGACCAATCTACGGACTATCCCCAAAGGAGCTTACAAAATTACGCAAGAACATTGACAAGAATTTGGCAAAGGGGTTTATCAAACACTCAAAGTCTCCAGCAAGAGCTCCTATTCTATTTGTAAAGAAGAAGGATGGGACTCTCCGAATGTGTGTAGACTATCGTGAATTGAATAAAGTCACTATAAAGAACAAATATCTCCTACCACTCATCAGATCTCTTAGAACGCCTTGGAAAAGCAAAGTTCTTTGCGAAGATTGACCTTCGAGGGGCTTACAATCTTGTCAGGATCAGAGAAGGAGATGAATGGAAGACAGCATTTCGAACAAGGTATAGGCATTTAGAATATGTAGGTATGCCATTCGGTCTTAGAAATGCTCGAGTTGTCTTCCAACATATGATGAATGATATCTTTCGAGAGTATTTACATGCTTTTGTTGTAATATACCTTGATGATATCTTGATATTCTCCAAAAATCTAGAGGAACATGAATGTCATGTAAAGATAGTCCTAGAGAAACTAAGAGAAAAAGGATTATATGCAAATTGGAGAAATGCTCTTTCCTTCATACAAAAGTGGAATTTTTGGGTTACATTGTATCATATAAAGGAACTTTTACCCTAAGAAGATAGAGATAATCCTTGATTGGCAACCACCTTCGTGTGTTCGAGATGTACAATGTTTTCTAGGGTTTTCCAATTTCTACATGATATTCATAAGAGATTACTCCAAAATAGTGACACCCCTTACCAAGCTAACAGGAAACACAATATTCTCATGGAATGAAGATGTAGAGAAAGCCTTTCAGACCTTGAAATCATCACTAGTGCTCCAATTCTAGTTCACCCTGATTCTACCAAGCCTTTTTTCTTGGAGACAGATGCGTCAGACTTCTCCTTGGGGGCGGGATAATGGACACCTACATCCAGTTGCTTATCATTCAAGGAAATTCTCTCCTCTAGAGATTAACTAGGAAATCCATGATAAAGAGCTTGCGATTGTAGATGCGAACCTGTGACACTTGCAATAGATCTAAGGTACTGCGACATAAACCTCATGGCCTTCCACCTCTTACAACCTTTACCTATTCAAAAAAGGGCATGGTCTTCATTATCTATGGATTTCATAAAAGACATACCAAGGTCAGATAAGTATGATGCCATTCTTGTTATAGTGGATAGAATTACAAAGATGGCACATTTCATTCCAACTACCAAGACAATCACAGATGCAATCACTACGAGACTTTTTCTCAGATACATATTTAGACTTCATGGACTGCCTGATGACATTGTCAGTGATCGAGGTCCACAATTCATATCCAGCTTCTGGAACAATCTATGCAAACTCCTTTATGTTCAAGTTAAATTATCTACAGCCAATCATCCACAGACTGATGGACAATAAGAACAGGTGAATCAAGTCCTAGAACAATATCTCCGTTGCACCATAGACTATCATCAAAATGATTGGTTCGAGCTTTTACCCTTTGCAGAGTTTGCATATAACAACAGTATTCATACTTCTACCAAGCAGACTCCATTCTTTGCAAATTATGGACAACATCCAAGGATGGATATACAACTTTCAAATCATATCAAGAACCCAGCTCCCAGAGATAAGGCCCGAACTCGAGGAAGATATCCATAAAGCTCACGAACAGTATAAGTATTATGTAAATCGGCATCGTGCTCAAAATCCATCCTATCAAATAGGGGATAAAGTGTGGTTACTCAGAAATAATTTGCAAACTTCAAGGCCATGTGCAAAGCTAGACTATCAAAGATTTGGTTCATTTACCATCTTAGCCAAGATTAATCCAGTCATTTTCAAGCTCCAGTTACCAAGCACCATGAGAATACATCCAATTTTCCATGTGTCCATGTTGGAACCATAGTTATTTTCGGACTCGTATGGAAAAAATATCATACTTCTATACCCGTATGAGTATGGTTGGAGTATGAAATTTTTCGTACCTCAAATTTTTCTTCTCTCATTTCTTCCAGTTGAGGACAAATCCATAGCAATTTCATATTGTTTTTATGCAAATTCACTCACACCTACTCTCCTGCATTATACCCATACATATATACCACACCCTAAGCTATAGTAACCAACAATAATTCTGATCTTTAATATTATATTATTGTATATATAATATTTCGAAATTTCAATATTTTTTGTGCTAGACGTATGATATCACGTATGATATTTTTGAAAAGTTTCCATATTTTTTGGTGGCCTAATGTGGAAGGAAGTCAAAGAATATATCCGAACCGGTGACACTTGCAATAGATCTAAGGTACTGCGACATAAACCTCATGGCCTTCCGAACCTGTGAAAAGATTCCATATTTTCTGAAAAACGAACCTGTGAAAAGATTCCATATTTTCTGGTGGCCTCAAATGTGGAAGGAAGTCAAAGAATATATCCGAACCTGCGACACTTGCAATAGATCTAAGGTACTGCGACATAAACCTCATGGCCTTCCGCCTCTTACAACCTTTACCTATTCAAAAAAGGGCATTGTCTTCATTATCTATGGATTTCATAATAGACATACCAAGGTCAGATAAGTATGATGCCATTCTTGTTATAGTGGATAGATTTACAAAGATGGCACATTTCATTCCAACTACCAAGACAATCACAGGTGCAATCACTGCGAGACTTTTTCTTAGATACATATTTAGACTTCATGGACTGCCTGATGACATTGTCAGTGATCGAGGTCCACATATCATATCCAGCTTCTGGAACAATCTATGCAAGCTCCTTTGTTTTCAAGTTAAATTATCTACAGCCAATCATCCACAAACTGATGGACAATAAGAACAAGTGAATCAAGTCCTAGAACAATATCTCCGTTGCACCATAGACTATCATCAAAATGATTGGTTCGAGCTTTTACCCTTTGCACAGTTTGCATATAACAACAATATTCATACGTCTACCAAGCAGACTCCCTTCTTTGCAAATTATGGACAACATCCAAGGAACTCGAGTTCTTTGCATTCACAAAGAACTCGAGGAAGATATCCATAAAGCTCAAGAACAGTATAAGTATTATGCAAATCGGCATCGTGCTCAAAATCCATCCTATCAAATTGGGGATAAAGTGTGGTTACTCAAAAATAATTTGCAAACTTCAAGGCCATGTGCAAAGCTAGACTATCAAAGATTTGGTTCATTTACCATCTTAGCCAAGATTAATCCAGTCATTTTCAAGCTCCAGTTACCAAGCACCATGAGAATACATCCAGTTTTCCATGTGTCCATGTTGGAAGTTGGAACCATATCAAATTTCATCATTGAGGAGGGAGGGATCGAGTCCTTCACCACCTATCGAGGTTCCCGTTCAAGTTCTAGTCTTGTCCTTGTCTTAGTCTTGTATCTTGGACATCCTATTGTGTCCCATTGTAATCTCGTGGTACGAGATCTTGTCGAGTTATTTCTTGTATCTAGTTCATCTCCCTGAAGGGAGTTTTTGTAATCCTGATATGTTGTTTCATACTTACGATCCTGGGGCTTTCGGATCTCGTATATCATCTCTAGTCGAGTTATCCATACCTATTAGTCCCGGGTTGTGGGACTTCGTGTATATCCTTGTATTGTTTTCCCTTGCATGGGTGATCTTGTAATTAGAAGTATATTTCCAGAATCTTGTCTAGTATAGTGAGAGAACACAATCTAGTGCTCCCCTGACACCACCTATCCTTTCCCATCTACCTTTTATACAAAGTGTGGTACAAATGCTAAGGCATCTTAGCCTCTCTTTCATGTCCTAAGGTCTAGGACCTTACTTTGAAACAGATAGGGAGGTGGAGCAAGATCAAGTCGAAAATAAACAGAAAGAAAGACAAGTGGTGCAACATTGGTTTCGTTTGCCCATACAAGAGCTATCAGGTTTCAAGTATTATTAGCATAGCTTGAAAAAGTAAACAAGATATAGCTATTCCTAACATGAATGTAATTACTTCATTATTTGCTTGGCTTGTAATTATGATAATGTTCTTTTAATGCATTTATTGATTAAAGATTATCTTTAAGTTGCTTTCTACCCTAGTATGGCAGCATGCTCACTCCTTTCGTCTCCACTTGATCTGAATCATAGGATATCAAGGGTTATGATGATTTGACGTGGATGTCACACAACATAGACAAGTTGTCAACTCCTTATATTTGCATAGTATGAGGCTAAATCTTGTATATGCAATGAATATGTCGATGATGAAACCAGAATTACGCAAGGTTGCAAAAGTAGTATATTTTGTAGAGAACCTGAGATCAAAGCAAGACCAAATTACCATGGTGGAAATGTCAAAGAGCAACCATCAAATAAGTATGAAGCTCAATTTCATACACCAACAAATCACAGCAAAATACAGAAAAAGTGCACAATGATGTATCTTGGTAGACCGGAAATATATATCCCGTACAAAAGAACAATCACAGAGACGTAAAGCTGGTTACTCGCAATCATCGCAACCTCATTCTTGTTAGGTGATTGATGGCCGGTTGAGGTACCAATTACTCCGAAACAACAAGTAGCGACAATCAAATAAAACGATGCCACACCACAAAAATGGAAACGGACCGGTATTGTATAAGTGACTGCACAAAGTGAAGTTAGCTGGATAAACTTTGATTCAAACTGTAAGAGTTGCGAATTACTGTATCGAGTACGTTTACAAGATCAGAACACGTTTACGAGAGAAGTATGATCTCCAATGTGACACGTTTTAAAAAAGGTTTACGCAAACGTCTGAAATCAATCTGCATTGGCTACTGGTTTCTCGAATAATCCGAACGTCCGAAAGGCAGATCTTTTATAAGAAGACAACGACGTAATTGCACACCTGTGATTGCCAAGCAGCGAGTAGCGCGGCTGTGCTACAAAGAGCTCCGACGGATGTGAAAATAGCTGACTTGTGAGAAGAGGATGCGTAGCGAGAGGAATCGACGAGGGTGTGAGAGGCATTATTTGGGCGCATTATCATGAAGGATTGCTGCACGCCTCTCCAGGAGCGCCGTAGGAGAGTAGCCATGACTGCACGCTACACTGGCACTGCACGGCAACGACGCAAGCGACAGATTCGATGATTGAGCACAAGCAAATATTTAGATGGATAAGCAAATATTTAGATGGATGAGAAGTCCACGATACGTTAATACTCAGCGAAATCCAACAGGGAAACGGCACGTAATATCACATGACCTGTTCATAACCTAGAACCCTTATAAGCAGAGCGTAGCTAGCTTGACCTGTTGGCCGCCATGCTGGCTGTCCACTGCCCAAATCTGGCTGCAAAACATATTACCATTAGATTAGTTACATAAGAGAAATCCACATGGGATTCAAGCGATGCACTTGCTATGGATAATGGGAGTCAAGCGGCATATTTTACCCCAAATCAGATCTTGCAGAACCTCTCATCAGGCTTGGTTCGAGTTATAGAATCTCTGAGCAAAAACTTTGCTAGGAAAGCTCATCTAAGGAGACAGCTAGCCAACACAAGGATGAAAGTTGGTGAACCAGTTCAGTCACATATTTTGAAGCTCAAAAATTTATGAGATCAGTTACTCAATATTAGAGTCTACCATCTTTTTTATGGGCCAACATTGGACATGTGGCTAAAGCGTTAAGCAAGGTGCTTTATATGCCGTCTATCTCTGCTCCTAATAAAAATAGAGTTTGTGTATTATGGAATACGTCGAGGCCCTTTCCCAAAACACTTGGCATAAACGTGCCTAATGTGGGAAACATTGTCATATACTTGAAATGGTTCAACATTTTCAGATGAAGAGATGGTAAACACACTTCTAAAATCACTCCATCTACATATCATGCTTTTGCTACCTCTTTATCTCTCTCTACAAGAGATAGAGAAGTTTCATTTGAAGAGCTATAGTTTCTCTTACTTCAAGATGAAGATCAACAAAAGGGTATGGAAGAGAATGATGAAGCCATGTTATCATCATCAAAGGGGAAGGAAAGGAAGTCTACCAGTCGTTCACCTAATGCTTTCTCTACACCCAAAGAAAAGTCTTTGACTACATCTGATTCAAAGAAAGGAGTATGCCATTATTGTATGAAACCAGATCATTACATGGCAGAATGCAAAGCAAGGATTTTTAATGAGAAGAAGAAAGCATCAGGTAATAGTGTTGAAGATGATCCAAAAACTAAATCTTCAAAGGTAGATTCATATGCATGTGCTATGATTGAAGAGCTAGCTTTTTCTTAGGTAGCATTAAATGCAATCTTAGATAATCCTTGGATTTTTATTATGGCGCTACTAAGCATATGAGAGGTTGCAGAAAGGTGTTTTCTTCCCTTTCTAACTCTTCAAGTAGAAGAGTGACCATTGCTGATGATCATGATTTAGGTGTTGCTGGTGTTGGAGAAGTGAACCTAAAGTCAAGAGCAAGTGAAAATTTCACAATTTCTAATGTTCTTTATGTTCTAGACATGAAGAGGAATTTTCTCTCTATCTCTGTTTTCTTGTCATCTTTATAAAGTTGCTTTTAAGAAAGATTCCTGTCACATCCTCTCGCCTGATGAGGAGCATTGTCTACTACAAGCTGAAAACAAAAGTGGCATGTTTTTGTTATCCAAAATTAGTAATGCTAATGTTGCTAGATCTACTACACCTAGATAGAACATGAAGTTATGGCATGCTAGATTTGGTCATATCAGTTACACAGCTCTCAAGCATATCAAAGATCAGGGTATGGTGGAGAGTTTGCCTACTTTTGCTTTACCAGATGATGCAGATTCATGTGAAGGATGTCCTGAGGGAAAGCTTCATAAACTAACTTTCAAGAAGCATGGATACATCATAGCCACAAGGAAGTTGCAGATCATACATTCAGATGTGAATGGTCTGATGAGAACAAATTCTATTCAAGGTTACAAGTACTTTGTTATGTTCATTGATGATTTCTCAAGATATTCATGAATTTATTGTCTTAAAGTGAAGTCAAAGGTTTTTACTACTTTCAAGAATTTCTTAGCTATGGTTGAAAATGAAAGTCAGTCAAAGATCCAGATTTTGAGAAGTGATAGAGGAGGAGATTACATGTCAAAATACTTTAAGTCTTTTCTTGAAGACAAAGGTATCTCTCATCAACTCACTATTGCTTACACGCTAGAACAAAATGGTGTTGCAAAGAGAAATAATAGGATACGTGTTGAGATGATGCATAGTATGATGTCATCCAAAAGGCTTTCTCCTAAGTTTTGGTTTGATGTAGTACATACAACTAATCACATTCTGAATAGGTCTTCCACAAAAGCTTTGAGGGTCCTTACACCTTATGAAGCTTATTATGGGAAGATTCCCATGTGAGTTATTTCAAAGTTTTTGGTTCCCCAACTTATATCCACATTGAGAAGAAGGATCGTGGTAAGTTTGATGTAAAAATCATTAAAGCAGTCTTTATTGGTTATGTAATTGAAAGCAAACGATAGAGATTCTATGTTCCAAATGAAGGTGATATCCTACTCTCATACAACACATATATTGCAAAAAGTCAGATTTATGATAAGAAGGAAGAGATTCCAAAATTCATAAAAGCAGATGACTATGCATTTTTCAGAAGGAATTTGGATTCTTATATTCAGCCATACAAGGGGGATGATGAACCTACTCAAACCCTAAGAGATACAGGTGAAGAGCGAATTTCATCTGAAGAACCAAAAAGGATACCACCACTTTTCAAGGATACGCAAAGTGGTTATATCAAACTTGGAAGGAAAGTGGTATAAAGGAATACATTGGAAGAACTAGAAGTCAAAGAAGGAGACAACAAGAAGACCCATTAAATTATGTCGAACATTTTGATATTCATAATGTTTTAGCTCTTACTTCAGTTGAGAATGAACTAGCTAGTGCTCAAGATGCACTACAAAGTGATATGATTATCACATGTCCCAAGATTAAGTTCAAGTACAGAGATGAGTGTATCTGCATGACACAACAAAAATACATTAAGAAATTATTGGAAAGGTTTGAAATGACAAATTCCAATCCTATGCAGATACATATGGATGTCAATGTGTCATTACAGTCGGAAGCAGATTCAGAACCATTTGATGCTACATTATATAGCCAACTAGTTGGTTGCTTGATATATCTATGCAAACACAACAGGACATTCAGTTTGCAGTTTCTCAAGTATCCAAGTTCATACACAGTCAGATCAAGATTCACTGGAAATCAATTAAGAGATATTTGAAGATATCAGAAGTTTTGCAGGTTATTGAACCTTGTATCATTTTGACATTGAAGGGGGATTATTGGAAAACAATGTCAACACTGTCAGCATATGTATTTTATTTTATACCCTATAAGCAAAAGAAGATGGGCATTGGATAAAACATCTGCTTCTCAATGGGATGGTCTAGGTTCAGATCTCGCGGATGGTGCATCACGAAAAAAACGTTGATCTTGACTTTTTGACATTGAAAAGCTATGATTAATTTTCATCGTCAATTTTAGTGGGTGATCATTTTTTTATTAATGATGGCAAATTACGATCGCGAGTTTGTTTTTTTTTTAGATTTTCATGGCGATGGCTTTTGCTTTATTGCTTTTAGAAGTGCTTTTCAATAGGAGCACTCAAAGCTATATAAGAAGGCCATGGGCTTATTCTTTAGTATCACTCAAGGAAGCTTCAAGGATATCTTTGGAAGTGATCAATCTTCTCAAGCTAGGAGAAGCTCTTTGGAGCCCATATTTGGAGGAGTTTTCACACTCTTGGAGGAGTTGTGGTCTACATCTTAGCGATTATCTAGAGGAGATTCTGTCAGCTTACCATCAACATCTATTGTTGGTTTACTATGAGAAGCAATTCTATTTCTATTCTTACTTGCTAGGTCACTCAATTTTATTTAGGTTGATCAAAATTTGGGTTTGTTATAGAACAGTTCTAAACTGTTCATATTCTCCATATTCTCACACACACTCTCTTCATACCTCTTAGGCACACAATTTCGTGTATCTAGTTCCTATTTCTGCCTAGATTCAAATATTGTTAGTTTGTTTTATATTGACACTTTGCAATTTGACATTGGAATATAGATAGTGTAGGTGAGAATCCTAGCTTACCGTACACTTTGAAAGATCTTGTTTGTTCTCTCTCTATCTCTCACTCATCATCTTTTTGAGTATTAAGGTGTGTACGTTAAGGTTCATCTATTGGAAGATCATGTAAACCTATGATTTAATTATTATTGTCGCCCACTCCACTTCCAACATTTGGTATTCAGACCTTAGAATACCAACAATCAAACTTGCTCCAATGTTCAACATCCTCAACAATCCCAACATGTAAGTATTATCATAGTATCTAGTTCATAAGAAAACACTATAGACATGTTGGTTAGAAGAAAAGACCATAAGCAATCCTCTCAAGGAGATCAAGGAGGAGTCTCACATACTTGGAGGAGGTGATCAATCTTCTCAAGCTAGGAGGAGATCTTGGTGGCCCTCTTGGAAGGAGTGCTCACACACTTGGAGGAGGTGTGCTCTACATCTGGAGACATCTGGAGGAGTTAATGTCAACATACCATCAACATCAGTTGTTGAGTTATTGTGAGTAGCAAGCTTATTTCCGTTCTTACTTGCTAAGTCACTCGTTTCTTATTTAGATTGATCAGAATTCAAGTTTGTTGTAAAGCAGTTCTAAAATGTTCGTATTCTTTGTATTCTTATACACACACTCTTCATACCTTTTAGGCACACAAGTTTTTGTATCTAGTTCCTAATTTCTACCTAGATTCAAATCTTGTGAGTTTGTATCATATTCACACATTGTAATTTGACATTAGAATATAGATAGTGTAGGTGAGCCTTATAGCTTACTTGTACACTTGGAAAATCCAATCTATCCTTTCTCTATCTCTCACTCATCTATTTTTGAGTCTTAAGGTGTGTATGTTAAGGTTCATCTATTGGAAGATCTTGTATGTGAATTTATTATTATTGTGGCCCACTCCCACTTCCAACATTTGGTATTCAGACCTTAGAATATCAACATTTGGTATCAGAGAATAGTTGATATCCACTCTTAACAAGATGAGTGACTATAGAGTTGAGAATGAAGACAAGCTTGAGGGCATGTCTAATCATCCAATGTGGAGTTTTATGATGATGAATCTATTATTATCAAAGGACTTATGGAATATTGTCAATGGCATTTATCCAAGGCCAAGACAAGTTGAAGAAGATGTTGCTTCATCTTCTAGAAGACCTGATGTTCCTATTTCCGCTCAACAGGAGGTTAGTGAAGAAGAAGAAACTCTTTCATCATCAGGAGAAACACACTTCTAAACTCACTTCCATCAACATGCCATGCTTTTGTTATGTCTTTATATCTCTCTACAAAAGATAGAGAACTTTCATTTGAAGAACTACAATTCCTATTACTTCAAGATGAAGATAAAAAAAAGGGTATGGAAGAGAATGATGAAGCCATGCTATCATTGTTGAAGGGAAAAAAGAAGAAGGAGAAGAAGAGTAAGCAATCCAAGAAGGAAAGTAAGTCTTCTAATCCTAAGTCTTCCAGCCCTACCCCTAATGCTTCCCATACACCCAAAGATTTTTCTTCAACTACATATGATTCAAAGAAAGGAGTATGCCATTACTGTAACAAACCAAGTCATTACACAACAGAATGCAAAGCATGGATTTTCAATGAGAAAAAGAAAGCATTAGCTAATAGTGTTGAAGATGATCCAAAACCTAAATCTTCAAAGGTAGATTTAGATGCATGTGTTACTATTGAAGAGATAGCTTTTGATCAGGAAGAATTAAATGCAATCTCAGATAATCCTTGGATTTTTTATTATGGAGCTACTAAGCATATGAAATGTTATAGAAAGGTATCTTCTTCCCTTTCTAACTCTTCCAGTAGAAGAGTGACCATTGCAGATGGTCATGATTTAGATGTTGTGTGTGTTGGAGAAGTGAACTTAAAGTCAAGAGCAGGTGGAAATTTCACAATTTCCAATGTTCTTTATGTTCTTGACATGAAGAAGAATTTGATCTCTATATCTACTTTCTTTTTAGATGCTTATAAAGTTGTTTTTGAGAAAGATTCATGTCAGCTCCTATCAACGGAGGAGGAGCCTTGTCTACTTCAAGGTGAAAACAAAAGTGGCATGTTTTTAGTGTTCAAAATAATTCATGCTAATGTTGCTAGGTCCACAACACCTAAGGAGAACATGAAGTTATGGCATGATAGATTTGGCCATATCAGTTACATAGCTCTCAAGCATATCAAAGACCAAGGTATGGTGGAGAGTTTGCCGACTTTTGCTTCACCAGATCATGTAGAGTCATGTGAAGGATGTCTTGAAGGAAAGCTTCACAAGCTTCCTTTCAAGAAACATGGATACATCATGGCCACAAGGAAGTTGCAGATCATACATTCATATGTGAATGGTCTGATGAGAACAAATTCTATTCAAGGTTGCACGTACTTTGTTATGTTCATTGATGATTTCTCAAGATATTCATGGATTTACACTCTTAAAGTGAAGTCAAAGGTTTTTCCTATTTTCAAGAAGTTCTTAGCTATGGTTGAAAATGAAAGTCGATCAAAGATCCAGATTTTGAGAAGTGATAGAGGAGGAGAGTACATGTCTAAAGACTTTAAGTATTTTCTTGAAGACAAAGATATCTCTTATCAACTCACTATTTCTTATATGCCATAACAGAATGGTGTTGCAGAGAGAAAGAATAGGATACTTGTTGAGATGATGCATAGTATGATATCATCCAAAAGGCTTTCTCCCAAGCTTTGGTTTGTTACAGTACATACAACTAATCACATTCTGAATAAGGTCATTACACCTTTTGAAGCTTATTATGCCAAGAAGCCCAATGTGAGTTATTTCAAAGTTTTTCCTTCTGTAGCTTATGTTCACATTGAGAAGAAGGATCATGGTAAGCTTGATGCAAAATCCATTAAAGCAATCTTTATTGGTTATGCAATTGAAAGCAAAGGATATGGATTCTATGTTCTAGATACATGTGATATCCTACTTTCGTGCAATGCATATATTGCAAAAAGTCAGATTTATGTTAAGAAGGAAGAGATTCCAGAATTCGTAAAAGAAGATGACTATGCATTTTTCAAAAGGAATTTGGATTCTTATATTCAGCCATACAAGAGGGGTGATGAACCTACTCAAAACCTAAGAGATGCAAGTGTAGAGAGAATTTCATTACCTACACAAGTACCTAGTCCATCATCAGTACCTCTTGAAGTTTGAACTCAAGAAGTTGGAGAAGGTTCTAGAGTTCCAAAAGAAAGAGATACTGAAGAACTAGAAAGGATACCACCACTTTTCAAGGATACACCTAAGTGTTTATATCAAACCTAGAAGGACAGTGGTATAAATGAATACACTAGAAGAACCAAAAATAAGAAAAGGAGACAACAAGGAGACCAGTTAAACTATGCAGAGCATTTCAAGAGTCATAATATTTTAGCTCTTACTTTAGATAAGAATGAACCAACTAGTGTTCAAGATGCACTAAAAAGTGATATTATTATCACAAGTCCCAGGATTGAGTTCAAGTGCAGAGATGAGTGTATCTACATGACACAATAGAAATACATTGAGAAATTATTGGAAAGGTTTGAGATAACAGATTCCAAGACTATGTAAACACCTATGGATATCAATGTGCTATTATAGTTGGAAGCAGATTCAGAACCATTTGATGCCACACTCTTTAGTCAAGGAGTTGGTTGCTTGATATATCTATGTAATACATGTATGAACATTTAGTTTGTAGTTTCTCAAGTATCTAGGTTCATACATAGCCAACTCAAGATTCAGTGGAAAGAAGTCAAGAAAAAGTCACAAGAAGCTTTGTAGGTTATTGAACCTTGTACCATTGTGAAATTGAAGGGGGGATTGTTGGAGACAAGTCAAACTTGGTTCAAAGTTCAACATCCTCAGCAAGCCCAGCATGTAGTTGCTATCATAGTATCCAGTTTATAAGAAAACATGACATATGTGTTGGTTAGAAGAAAAGAACACAAGCAATCCTCTCAAGGAGATCAAAGAGGAGTCTCACATACTTGGAGGAGGCGATCAATCTTCTCAAGCTAGGAGGAGATCTTGGAGGCCCTCTTGGAGGGAGTATTCACACACTTGGAGGAGGTGTGTTGTGCATCTAGAGGAGTTTGTGTCAGCATACCATCAACATCAGTTGTTGAGTTACTGTGAGTAGCAAGTCTATTTCCATTCTTACTTGCTAGGTTGCTCGTTCTTGATTTAGGTTGATCAAACTTTGGGTTCGATGTAAAACAGTTCTAAATTGTTCATATTATCCATATTCTCTCTCTCTCTCTCACACACACACACACTCTTCATACCTCTTAGGCACACAAGTTCTTGTATCTAGTGTTGATATATTTAGGTAGTGATGTGTGTGAACACTCTAGGACCGTCGAGGCACTTTTTTCTCTCTTTAGGAGGTTTTTTTCCCCCGGCTTGTATATACGCCTATTGCCCTAATGGGCTACTTATCTTTGTACATTCTCTAGTAATACATTCAGTCTTGTGTGTTGTGCTCCAAGCTTCTTCTTCTTCCTTGTGCTGTTCGCGTGCTTCCGCAGACGTCTAACTCCAACAATTGGTATCAGAGCAGGTCGTCGCTTCTTCTAGGGTGCCGTCGACACTCCTCCGTTTGCAGTCTCAGATTCGCACGAAATTTGGTGAGCATACTCAAGGTGTTTTCGAGATCAAAACAGCTTCGCCTTGTGGTGCCAAAATCGCGATCTGAGCTCGTTTCGGCCTCCGAACGCACTATTGCAGCACTTGTGCAGGCTATTTTGTCCTTTTGTGCCAAAGGTATATACCAGTTTCTGTTCGCCAGTTTAAGCATCTCAAAGTTTGCTACAGGTCTAGCAGAACTCGCCTAGGTAGTTCCGTTCAACTTTTTGAGATACAGTCAATTTTCTGCATCAAGGTATTTTAGTCACCGGCCATGGCTGAAAGAAGTGATGTATTCCGTATGTTGGCTGTTGAGGATAAGTTGGATGGTACCAACTACCCATTATGGGCTTATATGATGCGACATGTACTGGTTGCAAAAGGACTGTGGAACATTGTGCAGGGTGTTGAAAGACGTCCTGTTACACCTGCGACTACAGGTACTACAAATAGAGGTGCTGGAGGTGCTGGAGCTGATGAAGATGGTGTCGAAGATGATATTGTGCAGATTCCTGTTCGTGCTACTGTTTCTGTTGCACCTACTGCAGAGCAGATTTGTTGGGATGGCAGAGATGCCCAGGCACATGCATTGATAGCTTGTCTGTCAAACGTGCCATTATTCCTCACATACTCTCTTGCAGAACAGCTAGGGATGCTTGGGATACACTTACCACATTGTACCAAGCTAGGAATGAGGCTCGTGTTGCTTATCTCCGAAAATAGTTGGAGAGTGAGCACATGAATGAAGGTGATTCTATGGACAGTTTCCTAACGAAGATCAAAGATTTGAAGGAACAGTTGATTTCTGCTGATGAGGTTATACCAGATAGCTCACTTGTGCAGACCGTTCTGAATGGTCTTCCTGATTCATATCAGAGTTTTGCGTCTACTCTTCGGTTGATGATGAAAGGCAATCCGAATGCCTTGTCATTTGAGGAATTAGTCTCTGTTCTATTGCAGGAAGATCAGTCCAGGCAGAACAGGTCCATTATGTGTGTTGCAGATCAAGCTTTCCTGGCTAGTCAGAAGGGCAAAGGAAAATGGAGCTCTTCTACTAGTAAGCAAAAATCTGCAAATGCTGCACATTCAAAGAACCAAGACAAAGATGAGAAAAAATCAGAAAAGCAGAAATTGTTTTGTAAGTACTGTAAAGGCAATGATCATATCATAAAGAACTGTCCAAAACTGGCTGCTAAAGAGGCAAAGAAGAAAGAGGCTGGAATGGTTGTTACAGAGGCCTCTACACCAAAAACAGAGTCTGCAAATCTTGTGCAGGAAGAAGAATGGGCGTTTACTACTATCTGCAGTTTTGACCCATCTTCTCATGATTAGTGCATGTCTGCAGTAGACTCAGATGTTTGGTACTTTGACAGTGGGGCGACCAAACATATTACCTCGCAGTGCAGTTTCTTCTCTTCACTCGAGCCTGCCCCTACAGGGAATACTGTCACATGCGCCAATAACTCCTCTTATCCTATTATGGGAGTTGGTAAGATCATTCTGACTATTGCTGATGGTAGCTCTTTCACTTTGTCAGATGCTTTATTTGTGCCAGGGATCAAAAAGAACCTGTTATCAGTTTCTGCATTAGCCAAGATTGGCTTGGTTGCGAAATTCGTTGATGATAGGTGTACAGTCCATGATCTCTCAAATGGCGATGTGATTATTGCTTCTGGCATTTTATGTCGTGGGCTGTATAAGCTCATAGACTATGAAAGATCTGTGAATGATTCGGCATGTGCAGTTCATGATTCTCAGGCTATGTCAGATGCAAAGCTTTGGCATGCACGCTTTGGTCATCTGAATTTTGCTAGTTTGCTACGCCTGCAGAAATCTGAAATGGTGTCCTCTTTGCCCAAACTTGAGGCACCTGGAAAACATGTTTGTGAAGGCTGTATTTTGGGCAAAATGCAGCGTTCTTCCTTTCCAAAAGATGGTTCAGTTCGGGCTACGCAGAAATTGCAGCTTGTACATAGTGATGTCTGTGGTCCTATGCAAACACCCTCTTTTGGAAGTTACCTTTACTTCGTGACTTTCATTGATGATTTTTCCAGGCATGCATGGGTATATCCACTCAAAGCAAAGTCCGAAGTGTTCATGTGCTTCAAACAGTTTTTGGTTTTGGCTGAAAATCTGTCAGCATGTAAAATGGGCACCCTCCATTCTGATCGAGGGGGGGAATATATGTCTTTAGATTTTAATGCATTTCTGGCTGAACGTGGGATAAAACACCAGTGTACAGTGCCGTATACACCTCAACAGAATGGAGTTGCTGAACGGAAGAACAGGTCTCTCATGGAGATGGCGAGGTGTATGGTCAAGAGTCAGGCTTTACCTCATAGTTTCTGGCTTGAGGTTGTCATGTGTGCAGCATATGTACTGAACAGGTGTCCCACTAAAGCACTGCAGTCTATCACTCCATATGAGGCTTGGCATGACGGCAAGCCATCTGTTGCTCATCTGCGTGTTTTTGGTTGTTTGGCATATGCATTAGTGCCTGAACAACATCGCAGAAAATTGGATGATAAAGCAGTTAAATGTATTTTTGTTGGATACAGTTCTGAAAGTAAAGGCTATCGCATGTATCATCCACAGACTAAATGCATTTTGGTTAGCCGTGATGTTGTATTTGTGGAAGATGCTATTCAACCATTGCTTTCATGTACTAAGGAGACATCTGTTAGCTCCAAAGACATGTATGATACTTTGATGCCTCTTTTTATAGGTGGACAGTCTAGTGCTGGTCCTAATGAGGCAACTTCTCAGCCTTTGCAGGTTTCATATGATGATGCAGACCATTCCATTTCTGATGCAGATTTACATGATGCACTTGCTGATGAGAGAGCTGATATTGAGCAGGCAAAAACTATGCCAAAATGGATGGTGCAGACTTTGCGTGACAACAAATTAGATGCACCTTTGTCATATCGTACTCGTTCAGGCTCTCATAGTGCCTCCTTTGCATCAGATTGCTATGCTATGGCTGCATCTAGTCTCTGTGATGAAAATGAGCCTGTTTCTTTTGATGAAGCACAGAATTCAGAAAATTGGATGGCTGCTATGCAATCTGAATATGATGCTATAATGAAGAATGGTACATGGTCTTTATGTGACTTGCCTCCTGGCAAAAAGGCCATTGGCACTAAGTGGGTATACAAGCTGAAGCGTAAACCTGATGGTACATTTGATAGATATAAGGCTAGGCTTGTTGCAAAGGGTTATGCGCAGGAAAGAGGCATTGATTTTGATGAGACCTTTGCACCTACATGTCGTATGACTACTGTTCGGAGCATTTGTGCACTTGCAGCCCATCATGGTTGGAATGTACATCAGTTGGACATTAAAACAGCATTTCTGAATGGTGACTTTGCATGAAGAAGTGTATGTTTTTCAGCCCCGTGGCTTTGTGCAAAAAGGGCATGAAAACCAGGTGTGCAGGTTAAAGAAGGCGTTATATGGTTTAAAACAAGCACCACGTGCTTGGTATGAGAAGATACATGCCTATCTGATTGCACATGGTTTTGAGAACAGTCCAACTGAAAGCACCTTATATGTTAAACGTGCTAATGATGTGCTTCTGATCATTGTTGTCTATGTTGATGACATGCTGCTCACTGGTCCTATTGAGACACATATTGCTGATTTTAAGGCTGATTTGCATGCCTCATTTGAAATGTCTGATTTGGGGCATTTGCATCACTATTTGGGCATTCAGTTTATGCACGTTGATGGTGGAATGGCTTTGTGTCAAACGAAATATATTGACACATTATTGTAGCGTTTTGGCCTTGAAGACTGTAAGCCTATTGCCACTCCTATGGAGATAGGTTTACGATTGAGTCTTCATGATGCTGGAGATGCATTTGATGTTGTTCTCTATCAACAGGCTGTTGGATGCTTGATTTACTTATGCATTACTCGGCCAGATATTCAGTTTGTTGTCTCACAGATGAGCACGTTTATGCATTGCCCAGGAGTCACGCATTGGAAAGCGGTTAAGCGCATCTTTCGCTACTTAAGTGGTACTCGGCTACTTGGGCTGTTTTATCCCAAGGGGGGATCACTACCGCCAGATTTGCATGCTTTTTCTGACTCAGATTGGGCTGGTTGCTATGACACTCGTGTGTCCACGAGTGGTTTTTGCTTCATGCTTGGTAGCTCATGTATATCTTGGTTGAGCAAGAAGTAGCCTACTGTGGCCACTTCGAGTTGTGAGGCTGAGTATAGTGCAGCTTTCACAGCGACTGTTGAGTGTGTGTGGCTCAGACGCCTTATGGCTGATTTGGGTGTTGGCCAGTCTTCTGCCACCACCATCTTCACTAACAGTCAGAGCGCATTGGCAGTTGCGAGGAACCCTGTGTTCCATGCTCGCACTAAGCACATTGAGGTGCATTATCACTATGTCAGGGAGAGGTTCTCTGCTGGGGAGATAAGCTTGGCATATGTGCCCACGCAGGAGAACATTGCACACCTTTTCACGAAGGCTCTGCCTAGGGAGAAGTTTGAAGCTTTTCGCAAAGCTTTGGGCCTACTTCCTTTTGTGGAGTGATTTCCACATAGCTTGGCACTTCCTTATACATGAGTGCCAGCTCCTTGTTCACCGCATCACTCCGAGGGGGGATTTGTTGATATATTTAGGTAGTGATGTGTGTGAACACTCTAGGACCGCCGGGGCACTTTTTTCCCTCTTTAGGAGGTTTTTTTCCCTCGGCTTGTATATACGCCTATTGCCCTAATGGGCTACTTATTTTTGTACATTCTCTAGTAATACATTCAGTTTTGTGTGTTGTGCTCCAAGCTTCTTCTTCTTCCTTGTGCTGTTCGCGTGCTTCCGCAGATGTCTAACTCCAACATCTAGTTCCTAATTTCTACCTAGATTCAGATCTTGTGAGTTTTTATCATATTCACACATTGTAATTTGACATTGGAATATAGAAAGTGTAGGTGAGCCTCATAGCTTACCTGTACACTTAGAAAATCCAATCCATTCTCTCTCTATCTCTCAATCATCTTCTTTTGAGTATTAAGGTGCGTATGCTAAGGTTCACCTGTTGGAAGATCCTGTAAACCTATGATTTTATTGTTATTGTGGCCCACCCTACTTCCAACATATGGTATCAGATCTTAGAATACCAACAAAGTTGGATGGTACTAATTATTTGTTCTGGCCATATATGATGTGTCGTGTATTCGTAGCAAAAGGGTTGTGGAATGTTGTGAAGGTGTTGAAAAATGTCCTATTCACATGCAAATATAGTTATTGAAGATGATGCAAATGGCATTGAAGATGATGATCTTCAAATTCTTGTTTTTGTTGCAGTTCGTATTGCACCTAGTGCAGAGCAACTTCATTGGGATGGAAGAGATGTTTAGACACATGCATTGATAGCTTTGTCTGTCAAACGTGCCATTATCCATTATAATTGCTCTTGCAAAACAACAAAGAATGCTTGGGATACACTTACCACTTTATACCATGAAAGAAATGAGGCATGTCTTGCTTACTTTCGAAAACAATTGGAGAGTGAGCATATGAATAAAGGAGATTTTATGGATAGTTTTTTGACAAAGATCAAAGAGTTGAAGGATCAATTGATTTTTGTTGATGAACCCTTGCGAGATAGTTCACTTGTGCACACTATTCTTAATGGTCTTCCATATTCATATCGGAGTTTTGCTTCTACTCTTTGATTGATGGTGAAAATCAATCCAAATGCCTTAGCATTTGAGTATTTAGTCTCTATTTTGGTATAGGAAGATTACTATAGTAGAAGATGTCATTCATGTGTGTCGCAAATCAAGCTTTCTTATGTAGTTAGAACGGCAAAGGAAAATGGAGCTCATCTACTAGTAAGAAAAAATATGCTAATGTTTCAAAGTCAAAGTAGGAAGACAAAGATGAGAAAAAACAAAAAATCAGAAACAATTTTGTAAATAGTATAAGGGAAACGATCATGTCATAAAGAGTTGTTCAAAACCAGCCACAAAAGAGACAAAGAAAAAACTGGTTGGAATGGTTGTTATAGAGGCCTCTACACCTGAAATAGAGTCTGCTAATCTTGTTCAGAATGAGAATGGGCACTTACTACTATTTGCAGCTATGGACCATCTTCTCATGAGTAGTATATGCCTATAGTAGACTCAAATGTTTGGTACTTTGATAGTGGGGCAACCAAACATATTACCTCACAATGCAATTTATTCACTTCACTTCAGTCTTGCCCTATAAGGAATACAGTCACATGCACTAACAACTCCTCTTATTGTGTAATGGGAGTGGGTAAGATCATTATGACTATTGTTGATGGTACTTCTTTCATATTGTCAAATGCTTTATATGTTCCACGGATCAAGAAAAATTCGTTGTTAGTTTCAGCATTAGCCAAGATTGGCTTGGTTATCAATTTTTTTGATGATAGATGTACAATTCATGATCTCTTAAATGGTGATGTTATTATTGCTTCTAAAATTTTATGTCATGGGTTGTATAAGCTCAGATTATGCAAAATTTGGGAATGATTCAACATGTGCAGATCATGATTCTCAAGCTATCTCATATGCAAAGCTTTGGTCATCTGAATTTTTCTAGTTTGTTATGGCTACAGAAATATGAAATGGTATCCTCTTTACCCAAACTTGAGGCATCTTGTAAACATGTCTATGAAAGCTATATTTTGGGCAAACACCAATGTTTGTGCTTCCCAAAAGATGGTGTAGTTCGAGATGCTCATAAAATGAAGCTCATTCATAGTGATGTATGTGGTCTTATGCAGGCAGGTTCTTTTGGGAACTACCGTTATTTCGTATTTTATTGATGATTTCTCAAGACCATGCATGGTGTATCCACGGAAAGCAAATTTCAAGGTTTTTATGTGCTTCAAACAATTTCTCGTGATGGTTGAAAATATATGAACATGTAAATTGGGCACCCTCAGTTTTGATCGTGGAGGGGGGGTTACATGTCTTCTGATTTTAATGCATTTATAGCTGAGCATGGGATAAAACATCAATGGATAGTGTCATATACACCTCAATAAAATGGAGTTTTTGGAAGAAAGAATAGGTCTTTCATTGAGATGGCAAGGTGTATGGTAAAAAATGAGGCTTTACCACATAACTTTTGGCTTGAGGTTGTTATGTGCACAACATATGTATTCAACAAGTGTCCCACCAAAGCACTGCAATTGATCACTCCGTATGAGGTTTGCCATGGTCACAAGCCATCTTTTGTTCATTTGTGTGTCTTTGGTTGTCTAGCATATGCATTGATAAAGCAGTGAAATGCATTTTTGTTGGGTACAATTCTAAAAGCAAAGGCTATCATTTGTATCATCCACATATTAAATGCATTTTGGTGTGGAAGATGCAATTCAACCATTACTTTCATGTACCAAGGAGACTTCAATTATCTCTAAAGATGTGTATGAAACTTTGATTCCTCTTTTTACAGGCGGACAATCAAATGCTAGTCCACATGAGGCAAATTTTCAACCTTTATAGGTTCCACATGTTGATGCAGATCATTCCATTTATGATGAAGATTTACATGATGCACTTATTGATGAGAGGGCTGACATAGAAAAGACTAAAACTATGCCTAAATGGTTGGTGAAAACTTTAAGAGATAGCAAATTAGATGCACTTTTGTCATATCATAACCGTTCAAGCTCTCATAGTGTTGCCTTTTGCATTAGATTGCTATGCAATGGCTAGCTCTAGTCTTTATGATGAGAATCCTATTTCTTTAAGAGATAGCAAATTAGATGCACCTTTTGTCATATCATATGTGTTCAAGCTCTCATAGTGCTTCCTTTACATTAGATTGCTATACAATGGCTACCTCTAGTCTTTGCAATGAGAATGAGCCTATTTCTTTTGATGAAGCACAAAATTAAGAAAGTTGGATGGTTGATATGCAATCAGAATATGATGCTGTTATGAAGAATGGTACTTGGTCTTTATGCACTACAAGAAATAGGGGGGCGTAGCGATGCCCCCGAATTGAAAAAAAAACGGGTACCATCGCTTATGCAACACTGGCGTTGCATAAGCGACGGTAAAGTTTTTGATTTTTTTTTTCCGGGATTTGTCGCATAAGCGATGCTTGCGACGCTAATTTAGAGCGTCGCAAATACCGTCGCTGACTAGTGACGTTGGCAAACTGAACAGCATCGCATACGCAACCCTCTGGAATGTAAAAAAAAATTCGATTTCTCTCGGCACATTTGTGCTGGGATTTGGACGCAAGAGCAAGAAGAGACCGAGAGAGAGAGAGAGAGAGAGAGAGAGAGAGAGAGAGAGAGCGTGCGTGAGAGAGACAAAGATGCATCTACTTGAAGCAAGGTATGCGCGCACACACACACACTTACACACACATACATATGCATACACACACATATACGCACATAGACACACACACACACACATACACACAAATACACACAAATACACACACATATACACACATACACAAATAATGTTGCATACGCACATGCACACATAATGCATACACATGCACACACATATACACATACATATACACAAACATACACACATACACACATACACACACACATACATACACACACATACACACACACATACACACACACATACACACATACACACACATATATGCATACACACACACATAGAGAGATGCACACACATACACATACATGCATACATAATGCATATGCATATGCGTACATCCATACATACTTACATGCATACACACACATATGCATACATAATGCATATGCATATGCGTACATACATACATACTTACATGCATACACACACATATGCATGCATAATGCACATGCATACATACATACACATACATAATGCATATGCATATATAATGCACATGCATACATACACATACATAATGCATACACACACATATGCATACATAATGCATACACACACATACACCCACATATGCATACATACATGCATACACATACACACATAGACACATACACACACATAGACACATACAAACACATAAACACATACACACTCATAGACACACACATACACATAGACGCGCACACACATACACACACATATACACACACATACACACATAGACACATACACACATACACACATAATGATGCATTCACACACATACACATGCATACACACATAGACACACATATACACACACACATACACACATACACACATACACACACATATATGCATACACACACACACATAGAGAGACATACACACACATACACATACATGCATACATATGCATACATAATGCATATGCATACATACATACATACATGCATACATACACATACATAATGCATACACACACATATGCATACATAATGCATACACACACATACACACACCTATGCGTACATACATGCATACACATACACACATAGACACATACACACACATAGACACATACACACACATAAACACATACACACTCATAGACGTGTAGCGACACATACACATAGACACACACACATATACACAAACACATACATACATAGACACATACACACATAATGATGCATACACACACATACACATGCATACACATACATATGCATACATACATGCATGCACATACACACATAGACACATACACACACATAGACACATACACACATAAACACATACACACTCATAGATACACACACATACACATAGACACACACACATAGACACATACACACACACACATAGACACATATACACACACATACACACATAGACACATACACACATACACATGCATACACACACATACACACACATACACATGCATACACACATACGGACACATATACACACACATACACACACATACACACACATATATGCATACACACACACATAGAGAGACATACACACATATACACATACATGCATACATATGCTTACATAATGCATATGCATATGCATACAATGTACATACATACTTACATGCATACATACTGCACATGCATAGATACATACACACACATAGACACATACACACACATATATGCATACACACACATAGAGAGACATACACACACATACACATACATGCATACATATGCATACATAATGCATATGCATACATACATACTTACATGCATACATACACATACATAATGCATACACACATATGCATACATAATGCATACACACACATACACACACCTATGCATACATACATGCATACACATACACACATAGACACATACACACATAGACACATACACACACATAGACACATACACACACATAAACACATACACACTCATAGATGCGTAGCGACACATACACATAGACACACACACATACACACACATATACACAAACACATACACACATAGACACATACACACATAATGATGCATACACACACATACACATGCATACACATACATATGCATACATACATGCATACACATACACACATACACACATACACACATACACACACATAGACACATACACACATAAACACATACACACTCATAGATACACACACATACACATAGACACACACACATACACACACATATACACACACACATACACACATACACACATACACATGCATACACACACATACACATGCATACACACATACAACACATATACACACACATACACACATACACACATACACACACATATA
Organism: Ceratopteris richardii; assembly: GCA_020310875.1. Lineage (NCBI taxonomy): Eukaryota > Viridiplantae > Streptophyta > Polypodiopsida > Polypodiales > Pteridaceae > Ceratopteris > Ceratopteris richardii. The sequence continues at coordinate 60,429,869 of CM035435.1, forward strand.
TGCATACACACACACACATAGAGAGACATACACACATATACACATACATGCATACATAATGCATATGCATATGCATACAATGTACATACATACTTACATGCATACATAATGCACGTGCATAGATACATACACACACATACACACATACACACATACACACATATACACACACATAAACACATACATACTCATAGATACACACACATACACATAGACACACACACATACACACTTTATGATGCATACACACACATACACATGCATACACACATACAGACACATATACACACACACATATATGCATACAACACATAGAGAGACATACACACACATACACATACATGCATACATGCATACATATGCATACATAATGCATATGCATACATAATGCATATGCATACATAATGCATATGCATACATAATGCATATGCATACATAATGCATATGCATACATACATACTTACATGCATACATAATGCACATGCTTACATACACATACATAATGCATACACACATATGCATACATAATGCATACACACACATACACACATATGCATACATAATGCATATGCATATGCATACATACATACTTACATGCATACATAATGCACATGCTTACATACACATACATAATGCATACACACACATATGCATACATAATGCATACACACATACACACATATGCATACATACATGCATACACATACACACACATAGACACATACACACACATAAACACATACACACTCATAGACGCATAGCGACACATACACATAGACACATACACACACATATACACACACACACAAACATACACACATAGACACATACACACATAATGATGCAGACACACACATACATATGCATACACACACATATGCATACATACATGCATACACATACACACATAGACACATACACACACATAGATACATACATACACATAAACACATACACACTAATAGACACACACACATACACATATACACACACACATATACACACACACACACATAATGATGCATACACACACATACACATGCATACACACATGTATGCATACATACATGCATACACATACACACATAGAAACATACACACACATAGATACATACATACACATAAACACATACACACTCATAGACACACACACATACACATAGACACACACACACACATACACACACACAAACACACACACAAACACACATAGACACATACACACATAATGATGCATACACACACATAGAGAGACATACTCACACATACACATACATGCATATATATACATACATAATGCATATGCATATGCATACATACATACATACATACTTACTTACATGCATACATACACATACATATGAGAGCAAGAGTTCCGTCTGATACTCTAGGGGCCATAATGCGTGATTACTCAGAGATGTCTGATGAGGAGCTGAACTGTATGATCCAGATGCTTACCCAGCGATCAGACGAGGGCTCTTCTGCGGCTCCACATGCAGGAAGAGAGCTATCTGCTCATAGGTATGTTTTTTTTTCATAAACTTTTTTAATGATATGATAACACATATTTTTATTTATTTTTATCTATCTATTTTCAGGACACCTATACCACCTCCAAATCGTGATAGCAGAGCAGAGTTGCTTATGAGGACATGCATAGGCACCTTAGGACTAGAGTGCGATATAGAGCCAAAGGGGAACATTGTGTACATAGGGAATGGATTGGAGTTCAAAAGAAGAATGCGGGCACTATGCGACTCTTACCTGCGCTTTGTCCACTTACCATGGAAGTAAGTAAAAATTTTACATATAAATTGAAATAAATATCTTATGTTTTATTTACATTATGTTTTTTATTTTTGTAGTGAGCATGATGAGAGGGATAAAAAATATTTACTTAGTTCACTTGAGATAGAGTTTAGCACAGGATGGTTGCTTAAGTGGTGTCTAAAAGAGATGCAGACACTTATGGCTCATCGTCACGATAATGCACGGTATGCACTGCTTTTATGTATATATATGTGGATATGAGTATGTGTGTTTATGCATGTATGTATGTATATGAGAGAGAGAGAGAGAGAAAAGAGTGAGACTAGAGGTATAAATACATGCATACACACACATATACATCATACATGCACATTTACACGCATACACATATACATGCACATTTATACATACACACACATACATGCACATTTTCACACACACATACACATGCATGCAGTTACACACATATAATGAATACACATAGACACATACACATACTCACATACACGTACACATACTCACATACACATACACATGCATAATCATATGTACACACACATAGACTCATATAATCATATTTACATGCATATATACATATACACATGCATATATACATATACACATGCATATATACACATACAACACATGCATATGCACATATAGATACACATACATACACAACACATGCATATGCACATATAGATACACATACATACACAACACATGCATACACATAAATAAATAAATAAATCCTATTTCAAAAATCCTAAATTGAAAACACTAATTTCGATATTAGGGGTTTAAAACTCCTAATTTAAAAACTCTAATTCAACCTTTTAGCCATATGTTTGAAGTATATGTACACATTGCATCTATTTCTCTGACGTCCTACTAGAGAGATGTCTCTTCTCCCAACCTTATGCCTCTATATATAGCTACTCGAATCAACGAGGATCATAATATACATAAAGATATATACACATCATGTAGATAGGATACATAAATATAAAATGGAGTAGATATATTATGCATCACACATACATGCCTAAATGCACACATAAATATATATATATACATACTAACATATTTACATGTACACATTTACACATAGACATATATACATATATACATGTACACATCACATATACATGCCTACATGCACACATAAACATATATATACATGCATACATATTTACATGTACATATTTACACATAGACACATATACATATATACATGTACACAATTATAAACACTTGCATATATTACATGAATACATGAATATTTTACATAAATGCATATGCATATATACACATATGCATATTTAACACATGTATACATATATCACACACATGCAAACACATACATATACATGAAATACATATATATGCATACCAACATATGTATACATATAATACACATGAATACACACACATATGCATACATACATGATAATAATTTGCTCCTCGAAGATAAAGCTATATATAAAATAATTAGGCATACCCCCGAGCTTCATGTTCTAACTTAGAAGTGTTAGATATGCTCAATGCCTCACCCTTATGTAGCACCACCATTGTTCCATAACACTCTATTTTGTAAGGCCCCCATTATGAGGAGAAGCCATGTGAGAGTGTTGGACATTGGTAGGTTCCTGACTTTGAGGTCAAATGAGGTCTAGTGTAGACCGTAGATGGATAGTTAGGAAGGTTACTTCTAAGCCATTGGATTTGGGATTGATCCGATGTGAGCATCAACCTAAATCAAGGGCTAGAAACAAAAGTAGCTTTCTTAACTTGGGGAAGGGTCTATTTGATATGAGCCATTGGATCTATACTTGATCCTAAGTGTGGATTAATCAAGATCAAGGGTTACAAACAAATGGTTGTTGATCCTACCTTTGTACCATTGGATTTACCCCATAGATCAATGGTGGAGATTATTTTGGGCATGGATCAAGCTACCACGACCCTAGAACATGGGTAGGCCGACTTAGGCTTGGAGGACCTTATAAGGATGGTCCCCATCCCATGTAGGATCATCAGTTTGTGTGGTTGGAACCATTAGGGTATCCATCTTAGTACCCATTGTGTTGGCCTATAGCCCTTCACCTAGCTTCTATCTAGATCACCATCTAAGCTCCATATAGGGAGTGCATGGGTGGATAGAACCATCTATATATTGTTTAGTGTTTGAGTTCCATTGTATTAGAGTTATGAGTTTTAGTTGAATTGAGTTGAGTTCATCTTCTATATCATCTTGAGTCCACTTTTCATTATAACCAAATCTCTTGTGTTATTCCCATGAGTAGTGATATCTCTCTTTCTATCTAACCTTGATCTTATATGTGTGTTGTGGTAACCTCTACATGGCATTAGAGTTACACCACTAGCCCACCACTCAAATCATTATTCATTTATTTTCTTTTTCTTACATGGTATCGGAGCTCAGGAAGGTATAGAAGATTGCAGAGATCGTGGAGGCCAAGGAATCAACTCTAGCATTTGTGGAAGGAATGCTTCAACATTCAAGCTTGTGAGAGGTAAATGCTTCAACTCCAAATTTTTTGGTAGGTAAAGGCTTCAACATTGGAGTTCTTGGGAGGCAAAGGCTTCAACCCTATAGCTTGTGGGAGGCAAGGCTTCAACACTAGAGTTGTCAAGAGCTAAAGACTTCAAAGCTAGAGTTCTTGGGAGGCAAAGGCTTCGAGGCTTCATGTTCATGGGACACAAAGGCTTCAACACTATGGAGGTATTAGCATCTAGAAGTGGAAGTGGAAGTGGAGTTGGTGCAATGGATTTGGAAATGCAAACACTATGGGTTCATCCACCAACCTTCAGTGAAGGCAAGTTAGATGGTACAAATTATTTTCTTTGGAAGTTCAAGATTACAGTTATCCTTGATTCTTATGATCTTTTGGAGATGGTGATGGGAAGTGAGCAAGAGCCACAACCTACCTTTGACCCATTGGATCCGAGTAAGGTGATTCTCCCAAATGCAAAGCTTCTACAAGCTTGGAAGATAAGGAATGCAAATGCACTATATTATATAGTGAACAATTGTGTGGAGTCTATTCTACCTCTTATTCAACATACATCCAAGGCAAGTGACGCATGGAGTATGTTGAGGAGTCACTATGAGGTAAGAAACCAAACATGCATTCAAAATTTAGAAAACCAATTGGAAGCAAAGATGTTTGCAGAAGGAGAGAAGGGGAATGCATCCATTACTCAGATCAAGAAGCCATGTGATGGAATGGCTTGTGAAGGGATAGAGAAGAGCGGCATGGACCTAGCTCAAAGGCATCTCCAAGATTCTCCACCAAAATATGATGGAAGGGTAACTACTCTCAACACTCAGGTGAGACCTCAAACTTCGATATTTGAAGAGTTCTATTCACTACCAAGGGAAGAGGATTTGGAGCTCAAAACCCAACGAAGAAGCAACAATGGAGATGCTACATTCTCCAACAATGCATCAAAAAAAAGGTGGTTCCTCAACCAAAGGTGAAAGTGAAAAGAAGAGGAGGAGGAGTAGTAAGAAGAAGTTTCAAGGACAATGCTTCCATTGCAAAAGAAAGGGACATACAATTGCACATTGTCATGTCAAGAGGATAGATGAAGTGAAGAAGGAGACAATACATGGAGCCAAAGCAAAGGTGGTATGCTCCTCAACACAAGAAGAATCAATTGTGGATTCATGGGTACTAGACAATGGTGCATCTCATCAATGACCAATGATATAGGTCAATCTAGTTCTATGCAGCCTCAGCAAGAACCCATCATGGTGACAGGAACAATATGGAAGGAGATGCAAAAGCAAGGTATTGTTCTTCATCACTTACCTACAGTGAATGGAATGAAGGAACCTTATAGAGCTTGTATGATGGGCAAGCTGCACAGAGAGACATTCCCACAAGAAAGCAAGAGTAGGTCAAAGGCTCCTCTAGTGTTGGTATATGCTAACTTGTGTGGTAAGATGTCTATACAGGCCTTGGGAGGATCTTCCTACATTGTGATCGTTGACGACTATAGCAGGAAGATGTGGATGTACTTTCTTCGTGATAAGGCTCAAGCTTTTGGTAAGATTAAGCGACAACCAAAACTTGTTGAAAATGAACCAGGGAAAAGTGTGAAGAAGCTTGGAATAGGAGGTGGTGGTGAGCTCAACTCAGAGGAGTTGGAAGGCTTTTGCAAGTGCAAAGGGATAAAGTGTCAATCAGTGACACCTCACACATTACAACATGATGGCATTATGGAATACAAGAGTCACACCATTGTTGAGATAACAATGTGTATGAGAGAAGGCATGGGCTTTCCTTATCAAATCACAAAGATTCATCATGAAGTTTACATTGGTAAGAATCCATCAGTCTCACACTTTAGAATTTTTGAGAGTGTATGTTATGCTCTTGTCCCAGGTCAAAGAAAGAACAAGTTGGAACCAAAAAGCAAGAGATGCATCTTCCTAGGTCATAATGAAAAGCAAAGGGCTTTCATATTATATGACCATGAGGCAAAGAAGATACAAGGGAGTCGTGATGTGGTGTCTATGGAGCAGCCACATGCAGTGGAGGACAAGAAAAGATCTTCCATTTTATCATCAAGCGAAGGAGTAGTTCACTATGTACCTAGCCCAAGAGTCATCCCTACCTATGAACGGGAGGAAGCATCATCATTAGATGGTGAGAAGAGAGTCTACCAACCTAAAATCACCCAAACAAATTGGTTGTCACTCCAATGGGTGAAAAAGCTCTATGGTCAGAGTAATCCTATGCCAACAACTATCAAAGAGAAGGCAGAAGGACCAAGTAGATCACAGAGAATAGAGGAGCACAAGTGGGCTTCTACTCACATAGTCAATATAGCCATGATGGTTGTGATTATGAAGCAAGTAATGAAGCCATTAATTGAAGATGAAGCACTTGTAGATCCGGCATGGAAGGAGGTTGTGCAAGCCAACTATGATAGCTTAATGAACAATGAAGCATGGGAGGTCACTAGCACCAAGTGGGTCTGGCAGGTGAAGTACATGATACAAGGGATCTTGGAATGCTATCACCACACATTGATAGCACAAGGACTTTCACTGGTGAAGGGTTTTGGTTTTCAAGACTCTTTTGCTCTAATGATCACTATTTGCAGCATACTAATGTTAATAGCTCATATGAAGTGGGAAGTTTTCACGTTACATGTCAGATCAGAACATTTGAATGTTGACCTCAAAGAGGAGGTACATGTGTTGCAGCCACCAAGGTTTGAGGTTCCACATTCAAAGGACATACTATGTAAGCTGAAGAAGGCATCATATGTGATGAAACAAGCCCTAGGATCATTGTATGAGCAGATAGACATTGGGAGCTACATGAAGGTCTTTGGTAGTCTTATCTACTTATGGAGTACCATACAAGATATCAGTTTTCTAGTAAGACTTTTGAGAAGGCTTGGGAATAGAACTCATGAAGGACATTCAAGAGTTGGCAAGCAAGTACACTTGAGAAGGAAGGTGGAAACAGTCTACTATGCAACCATGAAGAATGCAACAGGTACCCTCACCAAGGTGCTTACAAAGGATCTACTTCAGATACATCTTTGAAGACTTGGCATTGGGCCAAGAAGGTAGTTCACCTTTGGGTGGACATTGAGGGGGGGTGTTAGACATGGTCAATGCTCCACCCTCATGGAAGACTTGGCATTGGGCCAAGAAGGTAGTTCACCTTTGGGTGGACATTGAGGGGGGGTGTTAGATATGCTCAATGCCTCACCCTTATGTAGCACCACCATTGTTCCATAACACTCTATTTTGTAAGGCCCCCATTATGAGGAGAAGCCATGTGAGAGTGTTGGACATTGGTAGGTTCCTGACTTTGAGGTCAAATGAGGTCTAGTGTAGACCGTAGATGGATAGTTAGGAAGGTTACTTCTAAGCCATTGGATTTGGGATTGATCCGATGTGAGGATCAACCTAAATCAAGGGCTAGAAACAAAAGTAGCTTTCTTAACTTGGGGAAGGGTCTATTTGATATGAGCCATTGGATCTATACTTGATCCTAAGTGTGGATTAATCAAGATCAAGGGTTACAAACAAATGGTTGTTGATCCTACCTTTGTACCATTGGATTTACCCCATAGATCAATGGTGGAGATTATTTTGGGCATGGATCAAGCTACCACGACCCTAGAACATGGGTAGGCCGACTTAGGCTTGGAGGACCTTATAAGGATGGTCCCCATCCCATGTAGGATCATCAGTTTGTGTGGTTGGAACCATTAGGGTATCCATCTTAGTACCCATTGTGTTGGCCTATAGCCCTTCACCTAGCTTCTATCTAGATCACCATCTAAGCTCCATATAGGGAGTGCATGGGTGGATAGAACCATCTATATATTGTTTAGTGTTTGAGTTCCATTGTATTAGAGTTATGAGTTTTAGTTGAATTGAGTTGAGTTCATCTTCTATATCATCTTGAGTCCACTTTTCATTATAACCAAATCTCTTGTGTTATTCCCATGAGTAGTGATATCTCTCTTTCTATCTAACCTTGATCTTATATGTGTGTTGTGGTAACCTCTACATGGCATTAGAGTTACACCACTAGCCCACCACTCAAATCATTATTCATTTATTTTCTTTTTCTTACAAGAAGAACATGATTTCATCTCTCTAGTAGGATTCATCGTTATTCAAGTTAATAAAAAAATATATTATCTGATATCCATTCAGAAACTTCAAGTTATTGATCGATAATTAGAGTAGAATTTCCTATCTAATCTGCTCATATGTTTTCATTATTGCCATCATTTTGGTAAGACATCAATATAGTCTCATCTTCATTATCCTTATTGATTTCATTTATTTCTTCTATTGTTAAATCTATGTTCTCATAAATCACATAATCTATTGATGGATTAATATCTATTTCTGGTAATTCCTCTTCCTCATCAGTAGAATCAACATGTAGAGAATTATCCTCTTCATCAAAAAGTATCTGATTCTAATTTCTATTTCAGATGTTGATGTATCAGTATCTGATGCTGAATCATCAAGAGGACTTTCTTCGATCTCTCTAACAATAAACTGTTCAAACAATGACCTACCTCTAGGTTGCACATGAATGACTTGCCACCAAGGATGAGCATCTGGGTTTAAATAAAAAAATGCTTGTTCAATATGCCTAGGAAGAATATATGGTTCTTTAGTAGATCGCATTACCTTGGAAGAATCAATTGCCCAAAACCCAGATTCCTTTCTTAATGTGGAATTACTACCTTTATACTCCGCTCGAAACCAGTCAACCTTCAAAATGAGCTATCAAAATATATAACAACAAAAACCCATTATTAGGTGCTTAAAAAAATAACTAACTCTATAAAAAAAATATAATCTTTTTTCTACCTGTTTGAATGTACGAAATGAAATTTCGTAGATACCAACAATAGTTCCTATGTAACCAAGTTCGCTATCTATAAGGTTCATGTCTTTTGAGCTAGCACGTGATAGTTGCTTAAAAGAAGCAACAATACTAGAATCCTCTATTTTACGTAAAGAATCAATGGCTTTGATTCTAATATGCTGTCCAAAAGCCCACATATTAGTGAACATTCGAGCCTACAAAACAAATTCAATTAGTAAATAGAAATTAACATACATATATGAAAAAAATAAAATATTATTTTAATAAAATTACCTTTCGTTCACAACCTATCATTAACTCTCTTTGCTCATCTGAGATTTCTTCATTATTTGCGTTGGCGCGTTGCAAAAAACTATATAGCCAATCCGTGAAAGAAGGTATATCTGTAATCTCATTATTATCAATATTACGTCTAAATCTTTTGTTTTTTCGCCTTTTACTTCGGAGATTTTGAAGTTCCTCGTACTCGCTAAGGAATGCTTGCATGCATTCGCTATTATATGCTACAAAAGTAGAAACGTCATTTTTTTTCTTGAAATGTAAATAAGAATGGAACCCCCTTACCTGATAATACCTCATCTATTATTTTTGAAGAAGACTCGTTGGTCCATGCACGTGGAGCTTCTTCATGAACTCTTTCAAGGTAATCACTAATGTAATACATGCACTCTTCAAGCATCCAACCCTTTTCCATGGATCCTTCTGGTTTCGCTCTTTGTCGCACAAAACCTTTTAGTATTCCCATAAATCGCTCGACCCAAAACATCCATCAAGTGTTGACAACACCTGCAATCTCTATCTCATCTATAAGATGGACTAATAAATGAACCTGAATATCAAAAAATGAAGTAGGAAGTTCTTTCTCCATCAAACATAGTAGCTCTTTTCATTCATGTTTTTTTTGTGGGATCGAGTTTTTGTCAATCTCTTTGGATGTAATCCACCTATACATATCATAAAAACAATTATAAAGAAGTTAATAAAAAAATAAAAGATATCCAATATTCATACATATTAAATATAAAAGTTTCATAATTACCTTATAAGTGATCCAAGATGATAGATCACATCTCGTACTCCTTTCGTTGTACATCCATCGATAACCAAAGGTAAAATATGTTTCAAAAAGTTATGCCAGTCATGGGTCTTTAACCTAGATAAGCTCTTATCATCCACAGTAAACATGTTTTGAAAAGCTGCTCCATATCATGTAGGAGTCTTAATCAATTGAATTCTATTGTTGATAGTATCTATCCCTTTTGTTGTAAGTAGCCAAGGAGCAGGTACATAAGTCATTTCTTGTCGATGTCTATCAAAAACTGGCCATAACTTTGGTTTGGATTTTTTATCTTTCAAATCATTCCTTGATGTTGTGGTATCTTTTAGTCCAAGAAGATGCTGCCATAGTGAATAACCAATATTTTTGAATATATGCATAGGATCAAGAAGATGACATACTTTTAACTCTTTCCAATACTCCAAAGAATACCATATTGATATGTTCTCTGCGAGTGCCAATTTTCCTTTACCTCTGTTCACATACTCATTATCTGAATCATCACTGAAGATTTCTGCTTCTAGATCTATCAGAGGTCCATCTGTCCATTTTTTATACCAATCCATAGGCGTCATAGGTTTTGGACACTGATTTGTTTCAAGCTTTCCATTAAAATGTTGTTGGAGATAGACGTCTGCGGAAGCACGCGAACACCACAAGGAAGAAGAAGAAGCTTGGAGCACAAACACACAATACTGAATGTATTACTAGAGAATTTACAAAGATAAGTAGCCCATTAGGGCAATAGGCATATATACAAGCCGGGGGAAAAAAACCTCCTAAAGAGGGAAAAAAGTGCCCCGGCGGTCCTAGAGTGTTCACACACATCACTACCTAAATATATCAACAAATCCCCCCTGGGAGTGATGCGGTGAACAAGGAGCTGGCACTCATGTATAAGGAAGTGCCAAGCTATGTGGAAATCACTCCACAAAAGGAAGTAAGCCCAAAGCTTTGCGGAAAGCTTCAAACTTCTCCCTAGGCAGAGCCTTCGTGAAAAGGTCTGCAATGTTCTCCTACGTGGGCACATATGCCAAGCTGATCTCCCCAGCAGAGAACCTCTCCCTGACATAGTGATAATGCACCTCAATGTGCTTAGTGCGAGCATGGAACACAGGGTTCCTCGCAACTGCCAATGCGCTCTGACTGTCAGTGAAGATGGTGGTGGCAGAAGACTGGCCAACACCCAAATCAGCCATAAGGCGTCTGAACCACACACACTCAACAGTCACTGTGAAAGCTGCCCTATACTCAACCTCACAACTAGAAGTGGCCACAGTAGGCTGCTTCTTGCTCAACCAAGATATACATGAGCTACCAAGCATGAAGCAAAAGCCATTGGTGGACACACGAGTGTCATAGCAACCAGCCCAATCTGAGTCAGAAAAAGCATGCAAATCTAGCGGTAGTGATCCCCCCTTGGGATAAAACAACCCAAGTAGCCGAGTACCACTCAAGTAGCGAAAGATGCGCTTAACCGCCTTCCAATGCGTGACTCCTGGGCAATGCATAAACCTGCTCATCTGTGAGACAGCAAAATGAATATCTGGCCGAGTAATGCATAAGTAAATCAAGCATCCAACAGCCTCCTGATAGAGAACAGCATCAAATGCATCTCCAGCATCATGAAGACTCAATCGTAAACCTGTCTCCATAGGAGTGGCAATAGGCTTACAGTCTTCAAGGCCAAAACGCTACAATAATGTGTCAATATATTTTGTTTGACACAAAGCCATTCCACCATCAACTTGCATAAACTGAATGCCCAAATAGTGATGCAAATGCCCCAAATCAGACATCTCAAATGAGGCATGCAAATCAGCCTTGAAATCAGCAATACGCTTCTCAATAGGACCAGTGAGCAGCATGTCGTCTACATAGACAACAATGATCAGAAGCACATCATTAGCACACTTAACATATAAGGTGCTTTTAGTTGGACTGTTCTCAAAACCATGTGCAATCAGATAGGCATGTATCTTCTCTTACCAAGCACGTGGTGCTTGCTTTAAACCATATAACGCCTTCTTTAACATGCACACCTGGTTTTCATGCCCTTTCTGCACAAAGCCACGGGGCTGAAAAACATACACTTCTTCATGCAAGTCACCATTCAGAAATGCTGTTTTAATGTCCAACTGATGTACATTCCAACCATGATGGGCTGCAAGTGCACAAATGCTCCGAACAGTAGTCATACGGCATGTAGGTGCAAAGGTCTCATCAAAATCAATGCCTCTTTCCTGCGCATAACCCTTTGCAACAAGCCTAGCCTCATACCTGTCAACTGTACCATCAAGTTTACGCTTCAGCTTGTATACCCACTTAGTGCCAATGGCCTTCTTGCCAGGAGGCAAGTCACATAAAGACCATGTACCATTCTTCATTATAGCATCATATTCAGATTGCATAGCAGCCATCCAATTTTCTGAATTCTGTGCTTCATCAAAAGAAACAGGCTCATTCTCATCACAGAGACTAGATGCAGCCATAGCATAGAAATCTGATGCAAAGGAGGCACTATGAGAGCCTGAACGAGTACGATATGACAAAGGTGCATCTAATTTGCTGTCACGCAAAGTCTGCACCAGCCATTTTGGCATAGTTTTTGCCTGCTCAATATCAACTCTCTCATCAGCAAGTGCATCATGTAAATCTGCATCAGAAATGGAATGATCTGCATCATCATATGAAACCTCCAAAGGCTGAGAAGTTGCCTCATTAGGACCAGCACTAGACTGTCCACCTGTAAAAAGAGGCATCAAAGTATCATACATGTCTTTAGAGCTAACAGATGTCTCCTTAGTACATGAAAGCAATGACTGAATAGCATCTTCCACAACGACAACATCACGGCTAACCAGAATGCCTTTAGTCTGTGGATGATACAAACGATAGCCTTTACTTTCAGAACTGTACCCAACAAAAATACATTTTACTGCCTTATCATCCAATTTTCTGCGATGTTGTTCAGGCACTAATGCATATGCCAAACAACCAAAAACACGCAGATGAGCAACAGATGGCTTGCGGTCATGCCAAGCCTCATATGGAGTGATAGACTGCAACGCTTTAGTGGGACACCTGTTCAGTACATATGCTGCACACATGATAGCCTCAAGCCAGAAACTATGTGGTAAAGCCTGACTTTTGACCATGCACCTCGCCATCTCCATGAGTGACCTGTTCTTTCGTTCAGCAACTCCATTCTGTTGAGGTGTATACGGCACTGTACATTGGTGTTTTATCCCACGTTCAGCCAGAAATGCATTAAAATCTGAAGACATATATTCCCCCCCTCGATCAGAACGGAGGGTGCCCATTTTACATGCTGACAGATTTTCAGCCAAAACCAAAAACTGTTTGAAGCACATGAACAGCCATGGCCGGTGACTAAAATACCTTGATGCAGAAAATTGACTGTATCTCAAAAAGTTGAACGGAACTGCCCAGACGAGTTCTGCTAGACCTGTAGCAGACTTCGAGACGCTTAAACTGGCGAATAGAAACGGGTATATACCTTTGGCACAAAAGGACAAAATAGCAAGCACAAGCACTGTGATAGTGCGTTCGGAGGCCGAAACGAGCTCAGATCACGATTTCGGCACCACAGAGCGAAGCAGTTTTGATCTCGGAAACACCTTGAGTATGCTCACCAAATTTCGTGCGAATCTGAGACTGCAAACGGAGGAGTGTCGACGGCGCCCTAGAAGAAGCGACGACCTGCTCTGATACCAATTGTTGGAGATAGACGTCTACGGAAGCACGTGAACATCACAAGGAAGAAGAAAAAGCTTGGAGCACAAACACACAATACTGAATGTATTACTAGAGAATGTACAAAGATAAGTAGCCCATTAGGGCAATAGGCGTATATACAAGCCAGGGGAAAAAAACCTCCTAAAGAGGGAAAAAAGTGCCCCGGCGGTCCTAGAGTGTTCACACACATCACTACCTAAATATATCAACAAATGTATCGCTTCTCTTTTAGATCTTAATGGATGATCATCAAGCAAGAATCGTCGATGTCGAAGATAAATATTTTTGCTGAGATTCTTACTATAGATTGATCTCAACCAATCACCACAATATGGACAAGCTTTATAACCCTTAGTAGATATTCCTGCATCATGGAAAATGATAAAAATATAATTAGATTAAATCATATTTATTTACATGCATATTGAATAAAAAAATTACATCAATACCTGAACAAACACCATATCCTGGAAAATCGTGAATAGTCCAAGCCACAATACCACAAACCGTAATATGTCTTTCATTGATGCTTTTCGATACATCAATGACATTAATACCTCTCCATAACTCTTTAAGATCGTCAATGATAGAGCAAGATATATATTCATATCTTTAACTTGTCTTTTGCCTGGGATTAAAAGTAAAAGCATTAAATGTTCCTTTTTAATGCTAAGATATGGCGGAAGATTGTAGTTTATGACTACCACTGGCCATGTTGACCATTTACTGGATTTCATGGAGAATGGATTAACCCCATCTAATGCAACTCCTAACTTTAGATTCTATGGATTTTGTGCAAATTCAGGCCATGTAGAATCAATATGCTAAAAAGCAACACTATCATGAGGAATTCTGATTATTCCATCAGTACTTTTGTGATCATGTCCCCAAGTCAAAAGCTTTGATAATTCGAGGCTTTGAAACATATGTCTAATCCGTGGAGCCAATGGAAAATGTCTCAATACCTTTTTTGGGATTTTACCTTCTTTGCCCTTATATCGAGGAGATTGACATTTGGGACATGTCAAAGAGTCTGCATATTCACCTCTATATAAAATACAATCGTTAGGACATGCATGTATACATTGATAATCTATACCAAGATTGTTGATTATCTTCTTCATTTCATCATGTGGGTAGGAAGAATATTCTGAGTAGGAAACATATGTCTAATCCATGGAGCCAATGGAAAATGTCTCAATACCTTTTTTGGGATTTTACCTTCTTTGCCCTTATATCGAGGAGATTGACATTTGGGACATGTCAAAGAGTCTGCATATTCACCTCTATATAAAATACAATCGTTAGGACATGCATGTATACATTGATAATCTATACCAAGATTGTTGATTATCTTCTTCATTTCATCATGTGGGTAGGAAGAATATTCTGAGTTGGTAAAAACTTTTCAGATAATAACCTGTAAGTTTATAAAAAAAGGATATATTAAAAAAGTAAATAAATAAATATACATATATATGCATATAATTTTATATATGTGTATGCTTATGTGCATCTTTCAAAATATTCGCACAAAATTTGATTGTTTTGGATGGCAGGATACGATTGTTTGTTTTGAAGGATATGAAGTATGTACCTTCATTGAATGATTTGTCGATTCTATCATATGTTCAGTTTGAAAGTGTGAGAAGCGGGTTTATAATTGCTATTCAAAGAATTTGGCACTGTTTATAGGCCATACGATGGTGATCTGGATGAATCACATGCACAGAGGTTACTCAAGATAGAGCAACCTCATTATAAGGGACTAGTACCAACATGATTTCTGGGGTCTGTAGTAAACCTCTTGCATGTCAATGATGAGCATCTGAACTTTAGGATACAAAGTGGAAATCAAGGTGGCTTGAGAGGATCACTTTTATACAGCTTGTTCAAAGAACTTCAGGTTTATGACACTGGAGTTTTTTGAACAAGCTGTATAAAAGTGATCCTCTCAAGCCACCATGATTTCCACTTTGTATCCTAAAGTTCAGATGCTCATCATTGACATGCAAGCGGTTTATTGCGTACCCTAGGAATCCTGCTGACACTAGTCCATTATAATCAGATTGCTCTATCTTAAGTAACCTCTGTGCATGCGATTCATCCAGGTCACCATTGTATGGCCTATAAATAGTGCTAAATTCTTTGAATAGCAATTATAAACCCGCTTCTCACACTTTCAAACTGAACATATGATAGAATCGACAAATCATTCAATGAAGGTACATACTTCATATCCTCCAAAACAAACTGCCATCCAAACAATCAAAATTTTCGTGAATATTTTGAAAGATGCATTAATAGTTTTAAAAGTTGCGCGGACAAAAAGTGTCCATTCAATTCAAGTTCTTGTTCTTACCTTATTTAAAGTAAGAATAAAAACCTGCATGTATATATATATATATATGCATATATATATATATATATATATATATATATATATATATATATATATATATATATATATATATATATATATATATATATATATATATATATATATATATATATATATATATATATATATATATATATATAGATAGAAAATTGAAAATTATACCTTAATAGTGTCAAAACAGATACATTACTCCATCCAAAACAATTTTGAAGGTTGAGAATAAGTAAGCTCGCACTTAGTCGTGTCAAACGATTTCCTTCATATACATGCTTTAGACATTCCTCTCAAAGATATTTCTCATTTTTAGAAATATCAATGCTCTCATTGTCATTTTGATACCAATCCTCAATAAAATCTGCCATGCCATCATCTTCATCATTGTCACACAAATCTTGTACTTTATCATCTTTTGAATATAGATCTTTCAACTTTGCATATTGCACAGGATTAGTTTTGCGTAGCCTCCTCATGGAAGCTTCTGATAAATGAGGTCTTACTGGTAATTGTGAATGCTGTGGAGGAATATCATCAACATCATACGTTGGAATCTACACATATAAATAAAATTCATTAGTATTCCATAAATGAATAAAAAGTAAACTTTAAACATAAAATTAAGTATATAACTTATTAAATATGGATAGAAAATTTTTATTCTCTATAGCTAAAAGGTGCTCTTGGAGGTCTACGCCATCCATAATTCACTAATAGTTCATCACTAGCATGTAATGTAGTAATAGCATTGACAACTATGTATCTTGATACATCTCTACTCATGTATGGTGATTCATGACTATTTTCACATTCCTCAAATGTGCAATGCAACTAGTCCTTGAACTATTATGTAACCCTCGACTACTATTTATTAAACCTACTATATTTCCATGTGTGTAAGGTCTTCCATCAATATATAATCTTACATTTTTTGCATGTAAAATCCTTCTACTAGTAAGGGATGCTGCGTTCAAGCATATTCCATAAGTACTCATGCTTTGAACATAACGTGAAAGTCGATACCAATCTCCCCATCCATATATAGGACCACAAAATGACATAAGAGTGACTTCAGAGTTCGGAGGCACATAGAGATCCTCTACAATAAAGAGACCACGACCAGCATTAATAATAGTGGATGGAGCAATCATATAGCGATTACCCCAAAAGTTGAAAACCTCTCCATCTAAAGGAAGTGGTCCTCTATTCCATCCTCCATATCTTCTTCTATCATATGTTTGTACTAGAGAACGATCACGAGCTGGCAATGGATAATCTCCAGCCGTTTCATTCTCTAAACGAGGAGGTAGAGGATTTCTAGAAACCTCTGCTTGTAATTGATGAACAACAAGTCCATGATGTGTACGAGGTATATTAACATTATGAGAAAAATTATCATCATCATCATCATCGAGCAAGTATTCCTATATATCAAAATATAAAATAATGACATTAATATATATAGAAAATACATACCCAAGCATTATCACGTTGACTAGGTGATGGTGCACGCTCAAAAGTACCATACTCTACCTCATGTTCAATACATTCCAATCATGGTCTTCGATACGTGCCATAACAAGAGTTACACCAACATATAATATGCTCTTCATAGTAAAATTCATGATAATTCCTATCGGAGGACACATGTGAAGTCGTTGCATGGGTTGGAGGTGGTGGAGTATCCTCTGATTGATCAGAATCTGCACATAATAAGAAACAAAAAAAAATATAAGTTAGGTATCCATCAAATATATTTAAAATTAAATGTTTGATATACTTACAGTATAAAGTCGTTGCACGATGAGGAGACGGTGGTGGAGTTCCATCTGATTGATCAGAATCTACAAATAATGGTATTTGATATTAATAATCTGATTATCTACATACACAAAAAATTCACATATACATTACACATACACACATATTCACATATACACATTTACACATACACACATATTCACATATACACAACTACACATTATTGTGGGATAAATGCATGTATTTTGTATGAATGAGTGTATATGCATGCATGTGTGTGTATGTATATATGTGGATATGTATATGTGTGTTTATGTTATATGTATGTATATGTGTATATGTATACATATATCTATGCGTATATGTTTGCATGTATATGTGTATGTGGGTATGTGCATGTGTATGTGTGTGTATATATGTGTATGTATTCTGATTTTTTTTTCTGTTTGAGATTAAATTAACAGGAGATATTGTATGGTGAGGTGAGCTAACATACCACCTGAGACGTGGCAATTTTTTATAGACAGCTACATCTTCAAGAGTCATTTCCTCAGTAGAAAGTACACAAATTAATAGTTTATATTTATAATTTTTATATATTTTAGTAATTTTTTACATTTAATTTATGTATTTTTTTTCTTGAATTAATAGGCTGCTGCAAAGAAGAGAGCGGAGTCGGGTCACACATCGCACCTAGGCCAAATGGGCCATAATGGTTTTGTAGCTACATTTGTAAGTATATGTGTTATTGTGAGTATATTTTTTATTTTAGTTAAAATGCAAGCAACTAATGTTTTTTATTTGTTTCATTGCAGCGGAAGGATTATGGCCGATATCCTACGAAACATGAGATTGAGTATCCTACACATTTTGGATATCGGTGTTTGAGCGAGTATATGCAAGATCATCCTGATGCCTTTGTGAGTATTTTTAAATTTTATATAATTATTTTATTTTTATGAATGGTTTAATTGTTTTATTTATTTATGTTTGTTATATGTAATACAGGAGTATTATGGAGAGACAAATATGGATGAGGTGGAGAGACAATCACAGGAGGGACGATCTTGCTCATCACAGGGTGATCATGACGATGAGGATGAGGAAGATCAGGATGATCATGATATTGCTGATGATGATGATGATCATGATGATGATCATGATGATGATGATTAGGATTTTAGTTGATTATGACATTGGATTATATGTATTCACATTGATATATATATATATATATATTTTATCTATATATTTTTCATTTCAGTTATGTTTTGAATTGTGCG
Organism: Ceratopteris richardii; assembly: GCA_020310875.1. Classification (NCBI taxonomy): domain Eukaryota; kingdom Viridiplantae; phylum Streptophyta; class Polypodiopsida; order Polypodiales; family Pteridaceae; genus Ceratopteris; species Ceratopteris richardii. Next base: position 60,449,303 of record CM035435.1, read on the forward strand.
TATTGTATTAAGTAATGAAGAGTTTTGTTCTATTGATTGTTATTATTGTTTATATTAAGCATGTGTTTTCGTACTTTGATTATATAATTCATTCATATGTGTGTACCTAAGTGTATATGTATGTATGTGCATGTATATGTATGTATGTGCATGTGCATGTGTAAGTGTATATGTGTGTATGAGTATGTGCATGTGCATGTGTATATGTGTGTATATGTATGTGCATGTATATGTGTAACTCTAAGTGTATATGTGTGTATGTGCATGTATATGTGTATATGTAGGTATGTGCATGTGTGTGTGCATGTGTATATGTGTTTTAATACTTTAATTATATAATTCATTCATATGTGTGTACCTAAGTGTATATGTATGTGTGTGTATATGTATGTATGTGCATCTGTATGTGTGTATATGTATGTATGCGCATGTGCATGTATAAGTGTATATGTGTGTATGAGTATGTGCATGTGCATGTGTATGTGTGTGTATATGTATATGCATGTATATGTATAACTCTATGTGTATATGTGTGCATGTGCATGTATATGTGTATATGTAGGTATGTGCATGTGTGTGTGCATGTGTATATGTGTTTTAATACTTTAATTATATAATTCATTCATATGTGTGTACCTAAGTGTATATGTATGTGTGTGTATATGTATGTATGTGCATGTGTATGTGTGTGTATATGTATGTATGTGCATGTGCATGTATAAGTGTATATGTGTGTATGAGTATGTGCATGTGCATGTGCATGTGTGTGTATATGTATATGCATGTATATGTATATGTGTGTATATGTATATGTATATGTATATGTGTATATGTGTATATGTGTATATGCATGTGTATATGTATGAAACATGCATGTGTATGTGGATGCATTTCCATTTGCATCCATGTGCATGCATGTGGATGTGCATATACATGTATTTGCGTATATGTTAATGTGTGTATGTGTATATATATATATATATATATATATATATATATATATATATATATATATATATATATATATATATATATATATATATATATATATATATATATATATATATATATATATATATATATATATATATATATATATATATGCACAATAATGCATGCATGTAAGTCTTTTTATGTGGTTGTAGGAATGTTTGTGCATATGCATGTGTATATGTGTGTATGTCTAAGTGTATGTGCACATGTATCTGTGTGTATATATGTGTGTGTATGTGCATGTGTATATGTGTATATGTGTGAAAGTGCATCTTCATCATGTATAAGTGTATAAGTGCATATCAATAAGTGTGAGTATGCTATGTAATGAAAATAACACAATTCAAATGATATACAAAGAATAGAAATTGTACTTACAATAGTTAGCCATACTTTTTGCTTGGTTAGCTTCTTGAATAACCTGCAATAAAGAGAGAAAGAGAGAGAGAGAGAGAGAGAATTCAAAGAGAGAAAGAAGTAGAAAGAGAGAAACAGAGACAGAGGGAGACAATAAGAGAGAGCTTAGGCAAAACAACAATTCTGCATATACTTGCTTCAGCTCGTAAGCGCACGCAATTGCGAACATTGGAGAGCTCTTCAATCGGATGCGTGAAAATGCTGATTGAAGAGCCTCCAACTTTTTAATTTTTGTCCGTCAATAGACCGTTGTGTAAGCGATGCTACCCGTCGTCGCATAAGCGACATGTTTTTAGCGTCGCTTATGCGATGCCAAAAAGCATCGCTATTTAAAAGCGTCGTGTTAGCGACGCTGTATGGGAGCATCCCAGCCCGATCGCGCCACAAGTCGCAAAAACCGTCGTTTGCTTCGTCGTTTAATTGACGGTCTGCACGTGATGCTAATTACGATGCATGTTGCAATTTTATAGCAACAAAATTCTGTCGCCTTAACCGTCGCTATACGCCCGTATTCCTTGTAGTGATGTGATTGGCCTCCATCCAAGTTTTTTATCATAATATCTACTATCTGATCTTTTGTAGGAGTATACACCACTTCTAGTTCCTTCTCCATTACCTTTTCTCTCAAGAAATGATATTGGATCTCTATATGTTTTGTTCTTGCATGAAATACTGGATTTGCTGCAAGATACAATGAACTTATATTATCTCCATGTATTATAGGTATACCTTGAGCAATGCCCAAGCTTTTGAACAAGGTTTGCATCCAAACTACTTCTTTCATTGCTTCCACAAGCCCTTTGTATTTGGATTCAGTTGATGATAATGCCACTGTATGTTGTTTCTTTGAACACCAGCTCACAAGCTTATCACCTATGTAGACCATATGTCCATGTGTTGATCTTCTATCATCATCTTGACTTCTTGCCCAATCTAAATCACTATATTCTCTCAACTTTATGTCTGAGGTAAATGGATAATATAATCCTTCCTTTATTGTCCCTTTGATATATCTGAGAACTCTTTGACCTGCAATCCAATGTTGATCCTTTGGACAATGCATGAATTATGAAAGGACTCCTATTGCATAACTAAAATCAAGTCTTGTTAGTGTAGCATAAATCAGGCTTCCCACTAAAGATTGATATTTCCCCATGTTTTTGAATTCTGCATCATCATATTTGCTAAGCTTATGATTGACTTCAACTAGAGTTGAAGCTTCCCTGCAATTCTCGATGTTAAACTTCTTCAATAGGTTCAGAGGATAGCTTTCTTGCGATACATATATGCCATGTATCTGCATAAGTGATTTCCATTCCAAGAAGGTATGGCAACTTCCCTAAATCACTTATCTTGAATTCCTTCTCAAGTAATCTCTTCACTTCCTTGATTCCTTCATTTGAGGTACCTGTGATTATAATGCCATCTACATAAGTACCAATGTAGATTATACCTTCATCTGTTCTTTTTATAAGTAGACTTGCATCTTCCTTTGAACTTTGATATCCAAGATCATTGAGATACTTTGCAAGCCTATAGTTCCAAGCTCTTCGAGCTTGCTTTAACGCATAAAGCACTCTTCTCAATCTAAAAATATAATTTGGATACCTAAAATTTACAAAGCCTTGTGGTTGGTCCATATATACTTCATTAGATATATATATCCATTCAAAAATGCATTCTTTATATCCAATTGACTCAAGGTCCATCCTTTTGATGCTGCAATAGCAATGATTGTCCTTATGATTGACAATTTTGCCGCATGACTGAATGTCTCATCATAATCTATGCCATGAATTTGGGCATAGCCTTTGATCACCAATCTAGCTTTATATCTAGCTATTCTTCCATCTGCAAGTTTTTTCACCTTATAAACACATTTATTTCCAATGATTTTCTTACCATTTGGTTTTGGAACAAGTTCCCAAGTCTTGTTCTCCTCAAATGCATTGAATTCTTCCTTCATTGCTTCTTCCTAATGTTTCTTCCCTTTTGCTTCATCATAGCTCTGAGGTCTTCATCTTCTTTGACCATGTAAGCATAACTTTTTTGAGTCATATAAGAAGTATCATAGGAATACCTTGTTGGTTGTCTCCTTAATCTGGTTGACCTTCTTGGTTGAAATTCTTCCTGTGTATCAGAATACACTTCTTCACCAAACCTAGGTGCATCTTCATTTCTCCTTGATGATGCAACTCTAGATGTGCTTACTTGCCTATAATCTTCATCTCCATTTACCTGCATATTTGATTTACCTCTCTCATTTCTTCTTACCTCTTCTTCAAATGCTTCAATATTGTGACTTTGTTCTCCATACCAACTCTTTTGTTCATCAAATGTCATATCTAAAGAAACAAGAAATTGTTTGGTTAGAGGATTCCATAACCTATAACCCCTGTACTTTTCATCATACCCAATGAACATATATTTCTCAGCCTTTGGTTCAAGCTTATGTCTGAGTTGTGATGGTACATAAGCATAGGCAATCGATCCAAACACTTTGCAATGATCTACTGTTGGTTTCTTACCCCACCAAGATTTCATAAGGGGTCATCCCATTTAGAGATGTACATGGTAATCTATTCACAAGATATGTGGCTGTATTCATAGCCTCAGCCCATAGATAATTTGGACAATTCTTTTCCTATAACATTTCCTTAGCAAACTCAGCCAAAGTTCTATTTCTCCTTTCTACCACCCCATTTTGTTGAGGTATGTATCCTGCAAGTTATTTCTCTCTTAATGCTTGAATTCCATAGATAATCATTAAATTCTTGGGACAAGTATTCTCCCCCTCCATCAGACCTTACCCTCTTGAGCTTTTGACCTGTAACCCTTTCTGCATATGCATGAAAATGTTTGAAGGCTCCAAACACTTGTGATCTTTCCTTGAAGACATAAAGAGTTATCTATCTTGTAGCATCATCAATAAAAAGAAAATAATACTTAGAGCTGTTGATTGATCTTTCTTTTGTTAGTCCCCATACATCTATATGGATGAGCTCTAGTAATCCATCATGTTTGAATCCTTTCTTCTAAAATGGTAATCTATGTGCTTTTCCCATTTGGCATGCTTCACATTTGTAGACCATGTGTTGGTTCTCCAGATTTGGTAGCCCTATTAGAGATTGATTTGCCACCATAGCTTTGATTTCTCTTTCATTGAAATGTCCTAACCTCTTATGTCAGAGGTCTAACTCTATAATCACTTAATCACCATGTGTGAGCAAGGCTTGACCAATGTTTCCTTGCACTTTCAGTGTAAAGAGTCTACCTTCCTTCTTACCATAGACAATCTGATTATATTCATTCTCTAGATCTTCCACAAATGCTCCTTCATTTGTAAATATGACTTGAAAACCTTTCTCCACTATTTGTCCCACACTAATAAGATTCTTAGGTATTGTGGTAACATACAAAACATTCGTTAGAAAATTTGCTCCACTCTTGCATTTCACTTTTCCAATTGAATGCACATTGTGACTTGTTTTATCACCTGTTTGAACTGTATGACTAGACATTCCTTCTTCTAATTTTGACATTAATTCTATATTACCTGCCAAATGATTAGAAAAACTAGGGTCAATATAGAATACCTTGAGATCTTCTTTTTTGGTGTACTTAATGAATTCATAATCAATGTTGTATGGTTCTCATTCTGTGTATCATTTGCATAGCTATAGTAGGTAGTATTGTAGGATTGATTCTGTTCTCAATTTCTTCCTCCACCTTTATCATAGCTACCTCTTCGACTTTTTCTTCCTCTTTGAAATTGACTTTGATATCTTCCACCTCTATTTCTACCATTATTACTTTGATTCGGATTTGAACCTTGTTGATTGTGCCAACAATAATAAGTGAGATGATTGCTGAAGCCACAAATCCAACATGTCTTCTTGTTGTTATTCTGGTTACCTCTTCCTCTTCCATTTCCTCTACCTTTACCTCTACCATTACCTCTTCATTTTATATAATTGTCTTGAGAACTTGATTCTTCTTCATCCTTCGCTTCACCTTTATCTCCTTTCTTCTTATTCTTTTCATACATAGCATAGCTACGTCCTTTATCTCCATCTCACTTCAAGTCTTGCCCAAATGTGAGCATCAATCCAAGCAATTGATTTAGATATACTATAAAAGGATTTAATGAAAGTTCAGCTAAAATTACAAAAGGTTTTCACCTTGCATCTCCTCTCAATCCTACAAGTAATTGTGAAATCAACCTATGATCTTCATCTATAGATCTGAGACTATTTGCCAAGGCCTTCATCTTAGTGACATAAACACTAATGCTTTGAATTTTCTTTTTCTTAAATGTCGTAAAATGTGACCATAAGCTAGCTCTCCTAGCTTCATAGTGTTTTGTGAATGCATTCCATATATCTTTAGCTGTTTCCAAACCTCTGATGTGTGGTAGCAAATGATCTGTGATAGTGTTGTATAAGTAGGCTCTTGAAGTTGCATCTTTCTTTTGCCATATATTGAGTGATCTCTCATCATCATCTCGCTCAAAAAATACCCTACTGCCTCTATACTCACTTAGGACTTATTAAATCAAGTTCTACATCATTTCTTTCTCTAAAATTAAGTTATATCATTCGATATATATGCTCATAAAATCAAAACACATAATTCTAAAGGTTTTGGACTATTTTGGTTCCTAATTTTCCCACTACATTACATGTGTGAATTTGTCCCTTCACATAAACATTGTTTTTTGAGTATATAACTTCCATAGATCTTTGTCCTTCTTATTTCCTCATATGTCTTCATGTCTTCATGCCGAATTAGTGAGTTAAGCCCCAACATACCAGATAAAATGCAAGACTAATGGTACATTGATAGATATAAGGTTAGGCAAGACAATTTCCTTCATGAAGTAAAACCTAATCATGTGCTTCATCAATTTCATCATGAAAAACTCCTTTGTCATTGGAATTTGAAAGAGAAGCTTTTGCAAAATTCTTCTTTCTCTTATGAGATGCCAAAACGGAAGCAAGAAGGAAATCTTCCTCATCAAAGTTCATAGAATTGCCATCTTCAACATTGTGTTAGAAACATGTCCAACAACACATGCTTTTGATTGATTTGCATGTTTACTACATAAAAAAGCTCGAATAGTTTCCCATGGTAGCCAATATAGTCTGGAATCACCCACACATGAACATTTAAAATGATTTTTTTGTTACAATAACCAAGAATGCGGCCTTCACACTTTTGAACTTCCCAAGTGAGTGGGAAGGGCAATATTGCCCACTCCTCTCCAAATTGAGTGGATGGAAGCAACACTTTTATCCCTTTGTATTGCTTATAATGGTGTGCAATTCGATGGTGTCTTAGCTTGAGAGGCAAGAGAAGGCATCAGTGAATAACTTAGCTGAAGATTAGAGGCACTAGAGCTTCATTTTCTAGCAATAACACTTGCTTCATTTGACCGCTCCCACTCATATTGAGCTGAAGAATCCACTTGCATAGCCTGTAGAGTGTATTTTCCACGAATTGATAAGGTGCAACAGTCCCACCTTTAGTGCCAACACTTTTAGAAGTCAACATTTTCCATTTTCTAGCTAGTTCATCATTGCATTTCTTGCTCACGTACATGATAAGTGGCCGTTCAATTTTTCTAATATTTGGTAAAATGTGACATGTTCACATTACAATTAGATGATCATTTTTTCTCTAAATATTGAGATTTTTTCGATGCTTCTTTAAGTTTTGATATACAAAAGTAAAGTGATAAATTGTCGAAATCATTCTTCAATTTCTCAAAAAAATTCGACAAATTTGGTAGCTTTTCAAGAAAATTTAATATCCTTGGACACTATAGTGTCCTAGAAATTATGGGCATATTGAGGGAATGCCACTGTCAGATAAGTTATTTAGAGTCAACCTCATTTGGCACGATTGTGAAAGTAGCAAAAAGATTTCACACACACACACACACATAGAGGTGAGAAAGGACCAAGTGGGGACTCCTAAAGCATTATTTAGATTCCTTGTACATTCTTGTGGTCCAACCTTTATCATGTTTTGGAACTAATTAGAGCCCAATAGATGCTATGAGCCCCCCAACTGCCCATCACACTTCCAACATTTGGTATCATAGCATAGTTGATATACACCCTTAATAAGATGAGTATGATTATAGACTTGAGAATGAAGATAAGCTTGAAGGAATGTCTAATTATCCAATGTGAAGTTTTATGATGATGAATATGTTAGTATCTAAAGACTTGTGAAATATTGTCAATGGCAAGTACCCAAGACCAAGACAAATAGGAGAGGATGTTGCTTTAGCTCCAAAAGACTTGTTGCCCCAATTTTTGCTCACCCAAGAGGTTATTGAAGAAGAAGAAGAAACTCTTTCATCATGCAGAGTCTGTGATACTATCATATTACTTCCTATAGAAGATCAATTCAAATGGGATTCAAGGGATGCACGAGAACTTTCATTCATTGCTATGGGAGTCAAGAGGCATACTATACCCCAAAACAGGTCATGCAAAACCTCTCGTCAGGCTTGGTTGGAGTTAGATGGTCTCTATTAAAGCAAAAATCCTATTAGGAAAGCTCATCTAAGGAGACAATAACCCAACGCAAGGATGAAAGTTGGTGAGTCAATTCAGTCACATATTTTGAAGCTCAAAGATGGATGTGATAAGTTACTTAATGTTGGAGTCAATATCTCAAATGAGGAGATAGTAAACACACTTTTAAATTCACTTCCATCTTCATTTCATTCTTTTGTTACTTATTTATCTCTCTCTACAAGAAATAGAGAAAATTTATTTGAAGAGTTGTAGTTCCTATCACTTCAAGATGAAGATCAACAAAAGAGTATGAAAGAGAATGTTGACGCTATGTTATCATCATCAAAGCGTAAGAAGATGAAGGAGACAACAAAGAAGGAGGATAAGAGTCAGCAAAGTAAGAAGGATAGTAAGTCTTCCACTTCTAACTAGCTTTCCACTTCATCTTCCACCACATCTATCTCTACTACTTATTCCACACCAAAAGAGAAGTTTGTTTCTACTACATCTACTTTAAAGAAAGGAATTTGCCACTACTACAAGAAACCAAGTCATTTCATAATAGAATGTAGAAAAAGGATTTATGATGAGAAGAAAAGAATGTCAGGTAATAATGTTAAAGATGATTCAAAACATAAGTCTTTAAAGGAAGAATCTTATGCATGTGTCAGTATTGAAGCATTAGCTTTTGATCAGGTAACATTGAATGCAATCTTTGAAATTCCTTTGATTTTTCATTCCAAAGCTACTAAGCATATGACAAGTTGCAAGAAGGTATTTGCTTCACTTTCTAACTCTTCCGGTAGAAGAGTGACCATTGCAGATGGTCATGATTTGGATGTTGTAGGTGTTGGATAAGTAAACTTAAAGTCAAGAGCAGATGGAAATGTCATAATTTATATTTTTATTTATGTTCCAAAGATGATGAAGAATTTTCTCTCAATATCTACTTTCTTGATAGATGTATATAAAGTATATGGCATGCTAGCTTTGGTCATATCAGTTACACAGCTCTCAAGAACATCAAAGATCAAGGTTTGGTGGAGAGTTTGCCTGCTTTTGCTTTAGTAGATGATGGAGAATCATGTGACACATTTTGAAAGAAAGCTTCACAAACTTCCTTTCAAGAAACATGGATACATCATGGCCATAAGGAAGTTGGAAATCATACATTCAGATGTGTGAATAGTCCTATGAAAATAGATTCCATTCAAGGTTATAGGTATTTCATCACATTTATTGATGATTTTTCAAGATATTCATGGATTGATGGTCTTAAAGCAAAATTAGAGGTCTTTTCTACTTTCATGAAGTTCTTAGCTATGGTTGAAGATGAAAGTCAGACAAAAATTCAGATTTTGAGAAGTGATAGAGGAAGCGAGTACATCTCAAAGGACTTCAAATCTTTTCTTGAAGACAAAAAGAACACTACTGCTTACACTCCAAAGCAGAATAGTGTTGCAAAGAAAAAGAATACCAGTTTCTTGTATTTGGATCCCTAAATTCAGCCTAGATTCATTTTTGTATCATTATACACATTTTGTAATTTGACATTCATATTAGATAGTGTAGGTAAATATTCAGCTTACCGTTACACTTTGATAAATTGTGTATTCTCTCTCTATTTCTCACTCCTCTCCTTTTAAGTCTTAAGCTATCTATGCTAAGGTTCCTTTGTTGGAAGATCTTGTAAACTTGTGTATATTACTATTGGACCTACCGCACTTCCAACATATATTTTGTTTGATATAAAGCTATTCCCCCATCAACGTGCATAAATTGAATGCCCAAAAAATGATGCAAATGCACCGAATGTGACATCTCAAAAGAGTTATGTAAATCATCCTTAAAGTCAACAATATGATTCTCATTAGGACTAGTGAGCAACATATCATCAACATATACAACAGTGATCATAGTACATCATGTGCACACTTAACATATAAGGTGCTCTTAGTTGGATTGTTCTCAAAACCACATGCTAGCAAGTAGGCATATATTTTCTCATACCAAGCATGTGGTGCTTGCTTCAAACCATGTAGTGCCTTTTTGAACCTGCACACTTTGTTTTCATGTCCTTTCTACACGAAACCACGAGGTAGAATACATACACTTCTCCATTTAAGTCATCATTCAAAAATGTAGCTTTATTTTCTATTGAATCCATCAAAGTCAAATTGGTCAAATCCAAGCTGATCAAAGTCAAAGCAATCAAAGTCAATGTAGTCAAAGTCAAAGTGGTCAAAATCAGGTTGGTCAAAATGCACAGGTAGTACACAAACAAGTTATTCACAATGGTTATGGTTTTGCATAAAGTGGAATGCAGGTTGCATATTGTCTTTCTGTAAGGTTTTCAAGGGTTTTAAAGTGTTTGTAAGGTTCAAGTGAACCCTCCCTTAGGTATACATATTGGAGAAATGAAGGCAAAAGTAAAGGCATGTGAAGAGGAAGCGGTTCGCAAAAGTGTATGTATGGCCCCCATTTAAAATTTTGTCTTAGTCCTAAAGTCACTACAAGACAAAATAGGGAGTCGTTGGTTGTACACAATTTCAGACATTCTTGGGACATCAAAGTGAGAAGCAAGATATCCTATCAGTTAGGAGTGGTGTATGTAAGTGAATTGCACACAAGGCATGAGCATTATTCTTGGAGTTAGACTAAGCAAAGGAGAGCATAGTCTACACTAGGTGAGAAGAGCAAGAGACATTGAACCACAGTGCGACATAGAGAAGCAAGTGTGAGACAAAGTGTGCAAGAAGGGTGATTTAGTGTGTACAGAGAAGGATTGCAAAGAACGGTAAGCAAGGCAATCAAGGTGGCACAAGATACGATTGAAGAGGTGTGCGCATCGACAGAAGGTGTCCCTCCCTCCTACCCGATTGGAAGCTTGAGTGCAAGGTGTGCACAAGAGCAAGCTCTTGGAGAAGATGGAGGTCTGCTGCAGAGAAGGTTGGCACCATAAGGAACTTTGGGTATCTTGTAACCTTGTGTGTGTGTGTATTCTTTGGGATTAAGCACTATGTGCAGAGAACACTTGGTCTTATTTTATACATTATCATTGTATTTTCCTATTGGTAATCAATATACAGAAGCTTTCGGTGTCTGCGTTCCACTTCATCTTCTTCCTTCTCATACAAATATTCAAGTCCCTTTTCCCAAAGAATCCCCGAATAAAATTTGGCATGCCTAGTGGGGCCTCAAGGAGGCTTGAGCATAGGAGAAGCAATATTTGCAAAGTGTAGAAGAAGTGCAAAGATATCGACAGTGTTGGTCTGAGAGGTAATCCTTCTTTTACTTAGAATTATCTTAGCCTAAGAGGAGAATGAGCAGCTCATGACCGCAACCCCATCTCAAGCTTTGTGGGTCCCTTGCAAAGCAACAAGAAGAAAATCTATTCGAAGGTCAACCAGCCCTCTGTCATCAACATCATTAGTAAGAAACATGGTAGCTTAGGTAGACTTAGAAACCCTACTCTCCAAGTTAAATATCAAATTTCCATCTTTCAAGAGATTAGCACAAGAAGACCTAGATGAACATATTAGAAGATTTTTGGCCTTATGCAAGACAAGGGGTCTAATGGGAAGGGAAGATGCATTTTTAATTCTTTTCCCAGCAACATTGGAAGGGTTAGCAGATAAATGGTTTAGTTAATTTGCCTATACTCATTTCACTACATGGGACTTAATGAAGGAAAATTTTAACACACAGCTCCAACAAGGGAACACAACAGAGAATATTATTGAAGAGTTAGAAAATCTGCGACTAGATCTTGGAGAGACACTTCCAGAATTTATCACCAGAGCCCAGGAATTGATGGCTAAATTACCAGACCCTCCCCATGACTTCTTCATCAAGAAGTGGCTGGCTAAACCACTTCCAATCTCAACACAATGTAAAATTAAAGAGTTAGTGCTACCTACAACAACAATTTAAGAGTTCATTAATAGAGCCGCAAGATTGGAGTAGATTAGGCATCAATATGGGATAAGCTCTTCTAACCTATCATATCCTAGAGAATCTGATGACCCAATAATTCAATTAAGGAACTTGAGAGCTTGAAAAGGAATAAACCCCTCAAAGAGGTGGAAAGTGTGGTAACTCAGTTGAGGCGAGAAATTGGGACCTTAGAGCTACAAAAAGAAGAGGAAGCCCAAGCAGAAGAGTTAGCACAACTTCGACAGCAACTACAGGAACTCTTGGGAGGTGGCATAAAAAATGGATTGTGGTGCACCATGTGCAACAAAAAAGTTCATGTGGTAAGTGAGTGCCCTCTTTTAAGTGTGACTTGTCAACTATGCACAAAAGCTGATCATGAGGCCCAAGAATGTCAGTCAAGAGGGATGCCTACACAAACATATTGGGCTCAAGGAGGAGCCCAACCACCAGTTAATGTGATGGTAGCTGCACCTAGTCAAGGTAACTCTTATAACCCTCGACATAGGGATAACTTTGGAAATGGGCCAAAGAGGCCAATTATTTGTTTCAGATGTGGAGAATGTGGGAATTACCAAAGCAGTGCACTCTACCAGAAAATGCCCCTCCTTGAAAAAATTGCCTAGAGGCTAGGAACCATTATACAAATTGTTGTCCAAAGAACCAAATATCTACATGTCGACATCATATACAAATGATCTCGATGAACAAAGAAAAGGTTGTAGAACAAGTCAATGTGCCATCATCATCTACCAGAGTGCAGTTAGAAGAAATTGATTCTTTTGTAATGTAGACAAGAAGCAAGGGGAAGGCTCAATTAGACACAGGTCAAGAGTCAAGGACTAATGGATTGAACAAAGGCAAAGGGATATTTGAAGACAAGGCCAATACATGTGAAGATAAGCCAAAGAGAAGACCTCATAGGTACCAGTGATGTCATTGGGCATGCATTCAGTAGGGCTCTTGAGGAGTTGGAGCAGTCAAATAGAGCCCATGCTCTTAAGGAATCTAAAGCTTCAAGACTACTCAAATCAATTAAAATGGAGGTCAGTATTTTTTATTTAATAAACATGGATGCAAAATTTAGATAAGAAGTCTTGGAGATAATTGATGAGGCCTCCATGACCACATTAGTGGCAAAGAATGCCACTTTGAGTAAGGATAAAAATGCAGGGAAGGCCCCCCTCATAGATTATAAGAGCCCATGTCTAACAATCACTATCAAAGGGCATGAGCTACAAGGAGTTATTATAGATGGAGGTTCTGGCATTAACTTGATGCTTGAACATATGATGAAAAGGTTTGGACTACAACCTTCAAGACCTGCCAACTTCACTGTGACATTGGCAGATCAAAGCATAGTGAGACCTATGGGAGTGGTCCCTGGAGTCCCAATTGAGATACAAGTTAACATTTTTAACTTGGATTTTGTTGTCTTAAGGCTGCCATAGGTAGATGGAGATTTCCCACTATTGATTGAGAGAACTTGGTTAAGGCATGCCAATGTGTTGCATGATTGGGGTAAGGACACCATGTGGGTAAAGCAAGAAGGAAAAGAGTTGCAACACATTTTTTTAGAAGAAGGACAAGACAACCAAAGACATACCAGCATGATGTAGACAATTGGTATTTGTATGGAAAAAGATCTATTGGACAACCTAGAGGCATTTATATGAAGAAGAGAACATGTTGGCTTCGCTACATGGAGAAGACTCATCTTCTTGCTACAGAATTTTTCCAAGAAACTCAAGTAGAGAGGAAACCTATGAAGGAAAAGAGGATATCATTCAGGTTTGTGATTCAGTTGAGCCAGTCACAAGCCATAAAAGAAAGAACAAAAGAAATACCCTTAAATGCAACATTAACGAAGCTGATTCGAGTCCGATATCAATGGTCACTTGGTTATGGATATTGGCATGGATATCATCTGTTATGATAATTTTTATGGCAATAAGTGCACGACTTTTCAAGGATGTGGAAGGAGTACCTGCAAGACTTTGCAAACAAAAGATTCCATTGGTTGAAGAAGCTAGAACAGTAAGATGGAAATGCTATAATTTAAATAAAAAATTTGCTTAAACAGAGATACAAAAGATGGAGTATGCTGGAAATATTATTCTAATGAAGGATTCAGCATGGCCCTATCAGATGGTTAGCGTGCCAAAAAGAAAGACAATTGAAATGAAGTGTGATACAATAGAGAATTTAGAGGGAAAAGAGCTTCCATTGCTCATCATATTTAGGCTCAAGGCCTATCATCAGAAAAAGTTAATACATAATACTTAGGTTCTTTACTAGTATAGCTAGGCCAAAACCTAAACCTAATCTCAAAATATGTATATGAAAAGTAACTGTTTAACTTCAAAATCAATTTTTGTACAAGAAAAACATTATATAATATATGACATGGTTAAACAAATATATAAAAATTAAAAAACCCTAAAAATAGGGTTTTTTTGAAATCTAGGATTGTTGGATATAGACGTCTATGGAAGCACGCAAACAACACAAGGAAGAAGAAGAGGCTTTGAGCACAACACACAATACTGAATGTATTACCACTAGAATGTACAAAGATAAGTAACCGTTAGGGAAATAAACGTACATACAAGCTGTGGGGAAAAACCTACTAAAGAGGGAAATAAGTGCCCTGGTGGTCCTAGAGTGTTCACACACATCACTACCTAAATATATCAACAAATCCCCCCTGGGAGTGATGCGGTGAACAAGGAGCTGGCACTCATGTATAAGGAAGTGCCAAGCTATGTGGAATCAATTCACAAAAGGAAGTAAGCCCAAAGCTTTGCGGAAAGCTTCAAACTTCTCCCTAGGCAGATCCTTTGTAAAAAGGTCCACAATGTTCTCTGCGTGGGCACATATGCCAAGATGATCTCTTAAGTAGAGATCCGTTCCCTGACATAATGATAATGCACCTCAATGTGCTTAGTGCAAACATGGAACACAAGGTTCCTCGCAACTACCAATGTGCTCTGACTGCCAGTGAAGATAGTGGTGGCAAAACACTGACCAACACCCAAATCAGCCATAAGGTGTCTAAGCCACACACACTCAATAGTCGCTATGAAAGCTACCCTATACTCAGCCTCACAACTGGAAATGGCCACAATAGGCTGCTTCTTGCTCAACCAAGATATACATGAGCTACCAAGCATGAAACAAAAGCCACTAGTGGACACGAGTGTCATAGCAACCAACCGAATCACTATTAGAAAAAGCATGCAAATCTGGTGGTATTGATCCCCCCTTGTGATAGAAAAATCCAAGTAGTTGGGTACCACTCAAGTAGCGAAAGATGCGCTTAACCGCCTACCAATGCTGGACACTTGGGCAATACATAAACCTGCTCATCTGTGAGACAACAAACTTAATATCTGGACGAGTAATGTGAAAGTAAATCAAGCATCCAAAAGCTTACTGATAGAGAACAACATCAAATGCATCTCCACCATCATGAAGACTCAATCGTAAACCTGTCTCCATAGGAGTCGCAATAGGCTTACAATCTTCAAGGCCAAAACGTTGCAATAATGTAAATTAATATATTTCATTTGACACAAAGCCATTCCACCATCAACTTGCATAAATGGAATGCCCAAATAGTGATGCAGATGCCCCAAATCAAACATCTCAAATGAGGCATGCAAATCAGCCTTAAAATCAGCAATATGTGTGTCATGAGGATTAGTGAGCAGCATGTCATCAACATATACCACAATGATCAGAAGCACATCATTAGCATGCTTAACATATAAGGTGCTTTCAGTTGGACTGTTCTCAAAACCATGTGCAATCAGATAGGCATGTATCTTTTCATACCAAGCACGTGGTGCTTGCTTTAAACCATATAATGCCTTCTTTTACCTGCACACGTGGTTTTCATGCCCTTTCTGCACAAATCCATGGGGCTGAAGAACATACACTTCTTTATGCAAGTCACCATTTAGAAATGCTATTTTAATGTCCAATTAATGTACATTCCAACCATGATGAGCTGCAAGTGCACAGATGCTACGAACAATAGTCATTCGGCAAGTAGGAGCAAAGGTTTCATCAAAATCAATGCCTCTTTCCTGTGCATAACCCTTTGCAACAAGCCTAGCCTTATACTTGTCAACTGTTCCACCAGGTTTGCGCTTTAGCTTGTATACCCACTTAGTGCCAATGGCCTTTTTGCCAAGAGGCAAGTCACATAAAGACCATGTACCATTTTTCATGATAACATCATATTCAGATTGCATTGCAGCCATCCAATGTTCTCAATTTTGTGCTTCATCAAATGAAACAGGTTCAATCTCATCACAGAGACTAGAGGAAGCCATAGCATAGCAATCTGATTCAAAAGAGGCACTATGAGAGCCTGAGCCAGTACGATATGATAGAGTTGCATCTTATTTGTTGTCACACAAAGTCTGCACTAGCCATTTTGGCATAGTTTTCTTGCTTAATATCAACTCTCTCATCAACAAGTGCATCATGTAAATCTGCATAAAAAATGGAATGATCTACATCATCACATGAAACCTGCAAAGGCTAAGAAGTTGCCTCATAAGGACCAACACTAGACTGTCCACCTGCAAAAAGAGGAAGCAAAGTATCATACATGTTATTAAGAGCTAACAAATGTCTCCTTAGTACATGAAAGCAAGGGCCAATGCTACTCAGGAAGCTATATGGATTAGATTGTTATATTCAGATTTGGGACTTCACACTCACTCACCAATGATTTTTGGTGACAATACCAGTTCATTGCATCTTGCAGCCAACCCTATCTATCATGCTAGAACCAAACACATAGAAGTGCACTATCATAATGTTAGAGAGAAGTTCTTGAGCAAGGAAATTCATCTTGCTTATGTATCTACTAATATGCAGCTTGCATATTTACTAACCAAAGCAGTTGCCCTGATACAAAGATTTGCATATTGAAGACTATGATTGGATTGTAGGATATACTTGAAGATCAATAATGCTATGGAAACCAAATTTTTTTCTTGAGGGGGAGTTGTTGGTGCAATGTATCCAAGCCTTCACATTTGACATATTGTAGAGAAATTCTATGGACCTATCTTACTTCACTAATTGGTTCATGTGAACCACATCTTGTAATAGCTAGTCATTTATCCTTCGTAAAAGTCAATTACTTGAAGAATCTTTGTAAAGACCACAACTTGTGGAAGTAGGAGAAAACATAGCTATTGTTCCTAATGAGAGAATATTGCCTACATCGTAGGAGTCACTTTATGGAGAGAGCCAAGAATTTGAATTTGAATTCAAATTGTGAAACAAGTTATAAAAGGACTTTGTAAAAGTCACGGGATAACACTTCATCATTGAGCCCATTTTGACTGATCACTTGTAAGCTTGAGTAAGCACACTCCATAGCTACTAAGCTATCATCATTGTGCATCATTCTCTATGCCAATGATCTTGTACAACATTGTGTTATAATACAAACTTGTCATTGATCAACTCTGTCTATTCTCCTGTTATGATATCTCAAAATAGTCAACTTTGGCTGAGCATATCTCATTGATTACTCCATCATTTTGCATGATAAATTTTCAAGTCAATTGGATAATCCTTAGCTGTTCTACAAGAGTTAATGTGAGGAATAATGGCATGTTTGATAGACAAAGCTATCAATGCATGTGCTTGAGCATCTCTACCATCCCAATGAATTTGCTCTACAGTAGGTGCAACAGAAACAACAACACGAACATGAATCTGCAGAATATCATCATCTTCGACACCATCTCCATCAACTCTAGCACCTATATTTGTAGTACCTATATTCATAGGTGTAACGGGACGTCTTTCGACACGTTGCACAATATTCCATAGTCCTTTTGCGACCAATACATGATGCATCATATAAGCCCACAATGGGTAATTCATACCATCCAACTTATCCTCAATAGCTAACATATGAAATACATCACTGCTTTCAGCCATGGCCACTGACTAAAATACCTTGATGTAGAAAAATGACTGTATCTGAATAAGTTGAACAGAACTACCCAAACGAGTTCTACTAGACTTGTAGTAGACTTCGAGATGCTTATATTGGCGAACCAAAACTAGTATATATCTTTGGCACAAAAAGACAAAATAGCCAACACAAGTGCTATCATAGTGTGTTCGAAGGTCGAAACGAGCTCAGTTCGCAATTTTGACACAATAAAGCAAAGCTGTTTTGATCTTTGAAACACCCTGAGTATGCTTACCAAATTTTGTGCGATTCTGAGACTGCAACTGGAGATGTCTAGACAACACCCTAGATGAAGCGACGACCTACTGCGATACCAATTGTTGGAGTTAGATGTGTGCAGAAGCACGTAACAACACAAGGAAGAAGAAGAAGCTTGGAGCACAACACACAATACTGAATGTATTACCACTAGAATGTACAAAGATAAGTAGCCCATTAGGGCAATAAGCGTATATACAAACTCAGGGAGAAAACCTCCTAAAGAGGGAAAAAAGTGCCCTAGCACTCATAGAGTGTTCACACACATCACGACCTAAATATATCAACAAGGATTAGGGTTTTTAAAAATTGTGAAACCTTGATTTTTAGCTTTTTTACACTTTGAAAGCATGTAAAAGCATGTTAAGACATAGCTTATATAAAGATCAATCCTAAAGCTCATATTTTTCCACTTGGAGAAGAATTACACTTTGGAGAAGATGTTCCTTCAACTTGGAGGATGTGGAGTTGTGCTCTTCAGCATCTTCAAGGTGTGCAACAACTTGGCGCTTATCGATTTGGAGGAGATCATCTTCAACTATGGAGATTGTGAAGTTATGAGTAGTTTGTGTCTCATGCATATTCTCTATGATGCCTTGTAACTTAATGTACCTCATCATGGAATATAATGAAAATATTTGGAGCTTTGCTCTCTTGGAAAAAATGTCAAAATGCACCAAAATTGCCAAAATTTTGACAACCATAATTTTTAGACTTCGTCAAATGTTGATCAAAGATGGTCAAAATTTATTATTAGCTCATTGGATAGTAATCTCTGAGAACTTTCTAATGGTATATGAGATTGCACCATGAGGCAACAAAACTTCAACCAAAATTCAAACCCTAGTTCTGTTTTTCAAGTTGTTTTTCATCAAATTATGATCAATGGCTAGAATTTAATCTCCAAAAAACATAGGATCTAAGGGCTGATACCCAATCGACAAAAGGCCACATTAAAAATCATAATCAAATTTAGAAAACATAAAATAAAAGCATCCCAAAATTTCTATCAAAATTTTCAAAAGTGCTTTTTTGGGTGTTTTTTGAAAAGTTGCTTTATTTCTTTTGGATCTGCTTTTCAAGAAGATTTTCATGGAGGTTGGTAAGGCTATATAAAGAGAGGCTTTTGGCCTCATTGAATCATTAATGATTGAGCAATCTCAAGAAAGAGCTCTGTATTTTTGAGTTAGGAGGACTCTTGAAAGAGTATATGTAGATTTGGAGTTTTGGGTAGCCTAACCTTCACCTTCTTCACACACTCTTGGTGTGCATGATGATTTTGATAGTATAAGTTTCTTGTATATCAGGTTTTCTTCAAGTGTTACTATTGAAGGTATTCATCTACTACTTCGATAAGAGAAGGTTCCATACTTATTTGTCAACATCAAAGAATACCTAATTTCATAATAGGGTTTGTTGTAATAGCTGTTTTGGATAGTTTACACACTTCATATTGTACATATTCTTACATATTATCTCTTAAACATTATCTCTCTATAATTTAAATCTAGAACCCTTTTCATTCAGTCTACATTCAACTTTGTATCATTACACACGTTATATATTGATATTTTTCATTTAATTAGTGTGTAGTTAACATTGAGCTACTAAATTTTTATATTTATCTTCTCTCTATTCTATTGCCATTCATCTCATTTGATTTAGTCAAAGTGTGTTATGTGCTAAGGTTCTAAGTGCTAGAAAGATCTTGATTAACTTATTATTTTTGGTTTGTATCTACCACACTTCTCCAACATTTGGTATTAATTTGTAAAGGATATACCTTCATCATCAAAGCAACCTACTACTCCTATTTCTTCTCAACAAGAGGTTGTTGAAGAAGAAGAAGAAGAAGAGGTCCTCTCATCATTTAGAATCAAGAAGCTATAAATTTACGTTTTATAGAAGAGTAGTCCAAATGGGATTCTAGAGATGCACAAGCATTCTCATTTATTGCTATGGAAGTCAAAAGACATATTAGAACTCAAATCATGTCATGTCAAACCTCTCAATTACTTCCTTGGAGTTCGAGAGTCTCTATCAAAGCAAAATCTTGCAAGGAAAGCTCATTTCAGGAGATAGTTAACCAACACATGGATGAAAGTTGGTAAGTAAGTTCACACTCATAATTTGTTCTCCTCTTACTAACCCTACAATTAGAAGGGTGGTCATAGAAAATGGTCATGACTCAGATATTGTAGGTGTTAAAGAAGTTAATTTAAAGTCACGAGCATATGGAAATTTCACAATTTCTAATGTTCTTTATGTTCTAAAATTGAAGAAGAATTTTCTCTCTATTTCTACTTTCTTATCATATGGTTATAAAGTTATTTTTAAGAAAGATTCATGCTAGATTCTCACACCTAACAAGGATCATTGTCTATTATAAGGTGAAAACAGAACTGCTATGTTTCTACTATCCAAAATTATTCGTGCTAATGTTGCCATGTCTCGGCATGCTAGATTTAGTCATATCAATTGCATAGCTCTCTAGCACATCAAAGATAAGGGTATGGTGGAGAGTTTACCTACTTTTGCTTTACAAAATAATGTAGAATCATGTGAAGGATGTCTTAAAGGAAAGCTTCATAAGTTAGCTCTCAAGAAGCATGGATACATCTCTACTACAAGGAACTTCCAGATCATATATTCAAATGTCAATAGACCTATAAAAGCATATTATATTCAAGATTTGAAGTCTTTTACCATGTTTATTGATGACTTTTCAAGATATTATTGCAGTTTTGGAATAAAGGCAAAGTTAGAAGTCTTTCCTACTTTTAAGAAGTTATTAGCTATGGTTGAAAATGAAATTCAAGTTAAAATTTAAATTTTAAGTAATAGAGGAGAGGAGTACATGCCAAAGGAATAAGGGATCGTCAAAATCAAAAGAAATGCAAATTATATAATTGACATTTATAAAGTCAGATTAATAGTCAAAGTTTATGCACAAAACAAAGGTATGGACTATGATGAAACATTTGCACCTACTTCTAAAATGATCATAGTCGGAATAGCTCTTTCTCTTTTTTCATTTGGTTGGAATGTATACTAGTTAGATATCAAGATAGCTTTTCCCAATGGTGGCCTTCATGAAGATGTTTATGTTCAACAACCATAAGGTTTTGAAGAACCACATTAAGAAAACTTAGTTTTCAAGCTTATAAAATCATTTTATGGTTTGAAGCAAGTACGAAGGAATTGGTGTTAGAAGATCCATGTATATCTTTTATCTATTCGTTTTGAAAAATTTGTTGCTTATACCCTCTGTTAAGTTGTCTTGATTATCAACATCATTATGTTGATTGTATGATTATGATAGATCCCAAGGATTTAAATCTCTAGTTCTTTAAGTCACAACTTAACCATAAACTTGGTGTTAATAATCTTGGTATTTTACATTATTATCTAAGCATTGAATTCAAATTCAAGAATGAATGTATACATAACACAAAAAAATTACATAAACAAACTTTTAGAGAGATTTGAAATGACATATTATAAACCCATGCAGTCACCTATGGATGTTAATGTATCATTACATGCAGATGCAAACTCAAGACCTTGTGATGCTATGTTACATAGTCATGAGTTGGATGCTCAATCTATCTATGTAATACACAACCAAACATGCAATTTGTAGTTTCTTGTGTATCAAAGCTCATGCACAAACCTCTAAAAATACATTGGAAAGAAATTAAATAAAGTTTTAGACATTTGAAAGGAATTATGAATTATGCAATGGTATTTCCAAAGTTGCCCCACTTCATACTTTAAGGTTTTGCCTATTCTAATTGGGAAAGTGACAAAGACACAAGATGAAGTACAAGCTATTACAAAGAATCATATTCATCATGCAAGGCATCTGTGCCTTGGTTAATGTCGATGAAGTTCAAAAAGGTATACTCTACATGTTTGAATACTTTCAAAACTATTAGAATCATTTTGAGTACTTTATTGGTCATTTTGATCATAAGATCCGACACAGAAGCATATCGAGAGAGCCAAAATTCTATGGTCCTAAGCATATATTCTTTAGTGGGCACGTAATTATGAGGTAGACTCAATAATAGTGAAAAATTGAGCCACTATTTGTTTAGCTATCCATTAGCTTGTTCTTCCCGAAATTGGTACGCTTGGTGATGCCTTCGCATAGGAAAAAAAGATTGTTGGAGTTTGAGGTTTGCAGAACATGCAAACAACACAAGGAAGAAGAAGAAGCTTGCACCACAACACACAATACTGAATGTATTACCACTAGAATGTACAAAGATAAGTGATCCATTAGGGTTATAGGCATATATACAAGACAGGGGGAAAAAACCTCCTAAAGAGGCAAAACAGTGCCTTGGTGGTCCTAGTGTGTTCACACACATCACTACCTAAATATATCAACAAATCCCCCCTGGGAGTGATGCGGTGAACAAGGAGCTGACACTCATGAACTGACCAACACCCAAATGAGTCATATGGTGTCTAGGTCACACACACTCAAGAGTCGTTGTGAAAGTTGCCCTATACTCAGCCTCACAACTGGAAGTGGCCACTACTTCTTGCTCAACCAAGATTTATATGATCTATTAAGCATGAAGAAAAAACCACTAGTGGACACACGAGTGTCATAACAACTAGCCCAGTTAGAGTAAAAAAAAGCATGTAAATCTGGTGGTAGTGATCCCCCCTTGGGATAAAACAATATAAGTAGCCAGGTACCACTCAAGTAGTGAAAGATGCACTTAACCCCCTGCCAATGCCGCAATGCATAAACTTGCTCATCACTCAGACAACAAACTGAATATCTGGCCCAGTAATGCATAAGTAAATCAAGCATCCAATAGCTTGCTGATAGAGAACAACACCAAATGCATCTCCAACATCATGAAGACCCAACCTAAACCTGTCTCCATAGGTGGTAGTAGATTTGCAGACTTCAAGGCCAAAACACTGCAATAATGTGTCAATATATTTTGTTTGACACAAAGCTATTGAGTCATCAAATTGCATAAACTGAATGCCCAAATCTGACATCTCATATGAGGCATGCAAATTAGCCTTAAAATCAACAATATGCTTCTCATGAGGACTAGTGAGCAACGTGTCATCAACATACACAACAATGATGAGAAGCACATCATTCGCATGCTTAACATAAAGGTTCTCTTAGTTGGAGTGTTCTCAAAACCATGTGTAATTAGGTAGACATGTATCTTTTCATACCAAGCACGTGGTGTGTGCTTCAAACCATATAATGCCTTTTTTGACATGTGCACTTGGTTTTCATGCCCTTTCTACACAAAGCCACGGAGCTGAAAAACATACACTTCTTCATGCAAGACACCATTCAAAAATGTAGTTTTAATGTCCGACTGATGTACATTCCAACCATGATGAGTTGCAAGTGCACAGATGCTATGAACAATAGTCATTCGGCAAGTAGGAGAAAAGGTCTCATAAAAAACAATGCCTTTTCCTAAGCATAACCCATCGCAACAAGCTGAGCCTTATACTTGTCAACTGTTCCATCAGGCTTACACTTTAGCTTGTATACCCACTTAGTGCCAATGGCCTTCTTGCTAGGAGGCAAGTCACATAAAGACTAGGTACCATTTTTCATAATAGCATCATATTCTGAATGCATAGTAGCCATCCAATTTTCTGAATTTTGTGCTTCATCAAACCAAAGAGGCTCATTCTCATCACAGAGACTAAAGGCAGCCATATCATAGCAATCTGATGCAAAGAAGCACTATGAGAGCCTGAATGAGTACAATATGACAAAGGTGCATCTAATTTGCTATCTTGCAAAGTCTACACCAACCATTTTGGCATAATTTTCGCCTCCTCAATATCTGCTCTCTCATCAACAAGTGCATCATGTAAATCTGCATTAGGAATGGAATGATCTACGTCATCACGTGAAACCTATAAAGGCTGAGAAGTTGCCTCATTAGGACCAACACCAGACTTTCCACTTGTAAAAAGAGGCAGCAAAGTGTCATACACATGTCTTTGGAGCTAATTGATGTCTCCTTAGTACATGAAAGTAATGGCTGAATACCATCTTCCACAAAAACAACATCACGGCTAACCAAAATGCATTTAGTCTGTGGATGATACAGACAATAGTCTTTACTTTTAGAAATGTACTCAACAAAAATACATTTCACTACTTTATCATCCAATTTCCTATGTTGTTGTTTAGGCACTAATACATATGCGAGACAACAAAAAACGTATAGGTGAGCGACGGATGGCTTACGAGCATGCCAAGCGTCATATGGATAGATGACTCCAATGCTTTAGCGGGACACCTATTAAGTACAAGTATTGCACACATAACAGCCTCAAGCTAGAAACTACGTGGTAAAGCCTGACTCTTGACCATACACCTCACCATCTCAAGAGTGACATGTTCTTCCCTTTATCAAATCCATTTTTTTGAGGTGCATATGACACTATAAACTGATGTTTCATCCCACGTTCAGTCAGAAATGCATTAAATCCAAAAAACATATATCCCCCCCTCGATTAGAACGAAGGATTCCCATTTTACATGCTGACAGATTTTTAGCCAAAACAAAAAATTGTTTGAAGCACATAAACACTTCAGACTTTGCATTCAATGGATATACCCATGCATACCTGGAAAAATCATCGATGAAAGTCATGAAGTAAAGATAGTTCCCAAAAGAAGATGTCTACATAGGACCACAAACATCATTGTCAACAAGCTGCAATTTTTGAGTAGCTTGAACTGAACCATCTTTTGGGAAGGAGGAATGTTGCATTTTTCCCAAAATAGAGACTTCACATATATGTTTAACATGTGCCTCAAGTTTGGGTGAAGAAGACACCATTTCAGACTTCTGCAGGCATATAGCAAACTAGCAAAATTCAGATAACCAAAGTGTGCATGCCAAAGCTTTGCATCTGGCATAGCTCGAGAATCTTCAACTGCACATGCTGAATCATTCACAAATTTTGCATAATCTATGAGCTTATAGAACCCACGACATAAAATATCAGAAGCAATAATGATGTTGCCATTTGATAAATCATGAATAGGACATTTTTCAATACCCTACACAATATTCCACAACCCTTTTGCAACCAATACATGACACATCATATAATCCCATAATGGGTAATTGGTACCATCCAACTTATCCTCAACAGCTAGCATATGGAATACATCACTACTTTTAGCCACGACCACTGAATAAAATAGCCTGATGCAAAAAAATGACTATATCTCAAAAAGTTGAACAAAACTACCATGTCAAGTTCTCCTAAACATGTAGCAGACTTTGAGATGCTTATATTGGCGAATCGAAAGATATATATATCTTTGGCACAAAAAGACAAAATTTCCTGTACAAGCACTGTGATAGTGTGTTTGAAGGTTGAAACAAGCTCACCAAATTTCATGTGATTATGAGACTGTGACTACAGGGGTGTTCACGATGCCCTAGATGAAAGAGCAACTTGGTCTGATACCAATTGCTGGAGTTTGAGGTCTGTGAAAGCATGCGAACATCACAAGGAAGAAGAAGAAGAAGCTTGGAGCACAACATACAATATTGAATGTATTACCACTAGAATGTACAAAGATAAGTGACCCATTAAGGTTATAGGCATATATACAAGCTAGGGGAAAAAACCTCCTAAAGAGGGAAAAAAGTGCCATGGTGTTCCTAGTGTGTTCACACACATCACTACCTAAATATATCAACAAAAGATGGGTTAACTTGTAATAACTATGGTGCCTCTTACTATTCACTTGTAGTGTCAAATTCTTTTCCAAAAACTTTCTCCTCCAGATAGGATTGGCTACTTCAAATTCTTCTTGGGTATATGTACAAGCACTGTGATAGTGTGTTTGAAGGTTGAAACAAGCTCACCAAATTTCATGTGATTATGAGACTGCGACTGCAGGGGTGTTGACGATGCCCTAGATGAAAGCGCGACTTGGTCTGATACCAATTGCTAGAGTTTGAGGTCTGTGAAAGCATGCGAACATCACAAGGAAGAAGAAGAAGAAGCTTGGAGCACAACATACAATATTGAATGTATTACCACTAGAATGTACAAAGATAAGTGACCCATTAGGGTTATATGCATATATACAAGCTAGGGGAAAAAACCTCCTAAAGAGGGAAAAAAGTGCCATCGTGTTCCTAGTGTGTTCACACACATCACTACCTAAATATATCAACAAAAGATGGGTTAACTTGTAATAACTATGGTGCCTCTTACTATTCACCTGTAGTGTCAAATTCTTTTCCAAAAACTTTCTCCTTCAGATAGGATTGGCTACTTCAAATTCTTCTTGGTTATATGTAAAAGTTGAAGTCTTAAAGTCTGGATCCCTCTAGGTAGTCTTTTTTATGTATCAACGATTCTATTTCTTCATAATGACGTATGGTATATTGAATGGCTTGCTCACTTTGTCAAGGTTTTTGCTTTTTATTTTTGCCTCTTCCATTACATGTACCACTACGTCTTCAAAATTTTGTGTCAAGCAAGACACCAATAGTGCCCGCTCCCTCTGAGCTAATTCTGCAGTGTATGGCATTGGGTGTTGTTCAAGTTCTTCCTTTAGTTGATTTTGGATAGGTGAATGAATCATGGGGGGAGAAATAGGATGTACCTTAATCTCCTCAGTAGTCAAAGTGGTGCCTTGCACTACTAGTGTCCCCATGTTCGTTGGCTGATTTACTTGAATACTCTGAAGTTGCATTCATTGAGCATTTAATATAGCAATGATGTTATCTTTCTCTATGGTGGTGTGTTACTTTGCTTCCTGGAGCACTTCTTCAATCTTCCTAAGTTTCCTTACTGCTTTTAGGTGATTTATGTCTTGATGACATTGTTCTGTGTACTATAGCTTCCTTCCATTTTCCTCTGAGTTCAGTGGTTTTTTTATTATACTTGGTTTCCCACATTACCCATAGTGTTTGCTCCTGCTTGAGCTGATCTACATATACTTCTAATTGTCTTTTGAGATTTTGAATCTCTTCACTCACTATCATTGATGCATTGATTGGTTGGTTTAACAAGGTTGAGGTTATAAATTCTTTATTTTGGTTAAGCAAGGAGCCTTCTTCCTCCATATAGATTTTAATTTGTGTTTGTAGAAGCTTAGTCCTGTCTGAGAGGCATACCTTTTCTGCTTCGCATGATGCATATTGCTTCTTTATTTCTATATGCTTCTTCAACATCCTTTCATGATCATTCTTCAATGCATCTAGTTGGTGTGTTAAGGTAGCCTTTTCCTCTTTTAAGGTGCTAATTTCTGTTGTTGCTGCTATCAATTTCTCTTTTATCTTTTCAAATTCTAGTGTGGTCTTTCATACCTGATTAGATAAAATTTTGCTTAAGGCCTTAAATTGATTCTTTTCCACATGGGCTTGCTCATATTCTTTATCAACCTCTACCAAGTGTTGTTGCATGTCCATGGCATTTTGGATCATGTTTTTGACCATCAGTTTTAATTGTGCCATGTCCAAATTAATCCATGTTTGAGGCATGTCATGCCATTCTCTTATGAGCACATCTTTACCTTTATTAGCATGTATTGTTTCATTGAAGGGTTGCCAGATTTGGAGTTGTACATGTGGCACAACCTCTTTGTTTTGATCAATCATCTTAGAGCCACTGCTTGCATGGAACACATCCATAGGAGATGGCTCCGCTAACACCCTTATTGGCATGATTTGTTCTTCAGTCTCTAACCCAACTTCTTGTTGAGATTCTTTCTTTGGATTAACAAATGTTCGTTTTCTTCAAAAGTAATCTCTTGGAATTGCAACCTTGTTGTACCATTAATTTGGAGAATGTATGTATTATTTCCACCCAGTGTATGTACACTTTCTTCTTCAGCCTCTTGTCTATCTTTAGTGTTTGGTTGACTTGCTACTTCACGTTGATCCATCATTAGATCCAATTGATCCCATCTGCCATCATCATTGATGTCAGTTTTGAGATCAATGTTTAGTGTAGATGACTCATCCTTGACATTTCAATCAGAGCATGAACTAGAGTTGTCACCCAACTCTTTGTATCTATTCATCTCAGATAATCTTTTTCCTTGTTGTTTCCTTTCCTTTGCCTCGCTCAATTGTCGATTGTGGTGACCTTGAACGGTTAGGTTCACCTACCCTTCCATGTATGTATGACTGGCATGGAGGGCTCCCTCTACTTTTGCCTCAGTAATGGGCTTTGGTTGCATTAGGGTGGACTTCGGAATTGCATGTATGCGTTTGGCCAATGGATTTGTGGCTGCATCTATAAAGCTCATTTTTCTTTTGGATCCTCTCATTGTTGGTTGAGCACTTGTCCTAGTTTCCTCTATGATTACAACACCACATTTCCTTTTAGGTACATTGGCTGATTTGATATTTTTTGCCATTTTTGATGTAGTTGGCATTTCCCCTTAGTCTCGGATATCCAATGCATGGTAAATGAGTATTGTAAAAGTAGTGCTACCATTCAATAATTTCTTGATATCCCATTGCTTCTGTGCTTCAAATAATCTTTCTTGGACATATGGGGTTAGGTTGATCTAGTTCCCAATTTGTTTTATTACATGAGAGAGTAGTTGAACCATGATTTTCTGAGGCGCTGTATATCTATGCATGCTCCAAAAACAAAAATGTTGGTGCATTAAGTGCACTTCTTCCTCGATCTCCACCCGATTAATGTCCAAAAAAGTTCTCCTCTTAGCTTCATGGCTTTCATCTTTAAGATCTATAATGCCATCCTTTATCCATCCAAATGAATCTTTAATCAATTCATTAGTAAACTAGATGGTCTACCATTCCCCTTGTAAGTTTCTAACCCTTGCTTTTGGTATGGAAGGCATGTTGAGAGCATGATGTAGCATGTTCATTACTTGGGTGCATATCTTGAAATCCGATTTATCGATTGGAAGCCACAAATAAGCTTCAATTCCCGCCTTTGTCCAAGTGTCCATCATTCTTGGTAATTCGTGAAGGACTTTGAAATATTGACTCATCATGGGGAATTGGTGGTCACGGTCTATGATCTTTATAGTAACTAAGAAAATGTGCTCTCTTGCTGGTTGCTCATCTCGAAACCAATGACCTTTTACTTCTACTGCAAATTCCAATGGAAGTTCATCTTTTTGTGCTCAAGCCATCATCGCTTCACACTGGCCCCTCTCACATAGTCGAGTAAAGCATGATACTTGAAGGTATTATTTATTTTTCATTTTTTATTCTATGAAAAGAGACATAACATGTTATTCAAAGCCAAAGCAATGATTAGTAATAGTTAGTAGAAGTCCTAGACTACTATAGTACAATTTTTGTCCTATTTCCTTGGAAGGAAATGTGCACCACTACATAATTTGAAAACTTTGTGTGTCGAATGAGAGGCCTTGTAAGGAGGCCCTATTGTGCATACTTTGGATGCATTCAGATCAGTATGAGTGCAACTCTGATGTTGCATGCTCAACTCTCATATTTCTTGATGGTCTTTTGGTCTCCACACTTGGTGTGTGTCTCAATCCTTCTTTGGTGTTATCCATCTCGTTTTTTATGTTGCTTTCTTGGTTTTGATTCTCCATATATATTTCCCTTGGTTATGGAGTTTTCTTTGCTTTTCTAGTCCTCTTAGTCTTTTATATTTAATGCGTTTTGGTTTGGATGCCGCTTATTTTGGTTAAAACCTTTATTTCCTTCTTTTCTCTCTCCATTGTCTTCTTTGGGATTCACACCTACTTTTGTGGTCTTTGAGCTTCCATTAATCGTGTGTGTATCTACACTTGTATTATCTTTGGTATGTCATGGCATAATCTTTGTTCCTTGCTACACCCTTGCTTTCAGGTTTCTTTCTTTTGTAACTGCACCTCCTTGCATCTGTATTCTTGAATTTGATCCTTGCAAATCCATACTTGCCTGATTCCTTTGAAATATTGCTATTGAGTTCTTCTTGATACTGGATAAGTCAGCATTTCATATTTCTCTAGAGAGTAGATAACCTTACTTGGACTCTCAATAATTATTTCTTGAGAAGGAGGGATGGGCTGATTACATGTAGTAAAGATTTTTCACTGATACTTAGATGAGGTACAACAATGGAATGAGTATACAAGAGTTTTGGTTGGGTCTCACTTGCATGTATACTTTGATTTGGGACATTCGGGCTTTCCATGCATATCGTCTTTAGGCGTTTCTCATCCAGGAGACTAAAGATTTATCTATGCCCTATCTTGGCTGATATGTATCCTTGCACAAGATGTATCGTAACCTCATATTTGTAAATCTAGTCTTGACCTAGGATCCGTTCTTCCAGTAGATCTGAATCATTACAGACCAAAAGTATTTGCTTCATTGTTTTATTTCCTAGGTGTACGGATAAAGTCACTTCTCCTAAACGCTCAATAATATTACCTCCGATCCCTATCATGTAAGCTTTGGTTGGAGTGAGTTTCATCTTTAGTTTTCAACTAACAAAGCAGGTACTCTACTAAGAGATGCTCTCGTGTCAATCAATGAGTCTACCAATTGGTATTCTTCCATAACAATCCCTATATTTAAATATGGTTGTCGTGTTTGATTTTGTAGGTTTTTCACACTGGTTTTGTGATAGTTTGCCATGGGAATATGTTCTTCACCATGGAAATACCTTTCATCGCGCTCTCGAATCCATGCTTTTCGTTTCTTGATTTGCTCTAAGGCTTCTAGTCTTTTTTCTTCTCGTATCCTCTCTTCTCGTTTCTTTCTGTTTTGAGCTTCTAATAGTCCAGTTGGCATCTATTCCATCACTGGCTCCATGTATCATTTGACTCTACATCAACTTATGTAATTGCGTAATATGTATCCATCTAGATTGGCTAGGTTGATGGCTCTAGTAGTGGAGATTCTATTTATTAGCAATGGTCCATATCCTGGATGTTGTAGTTTCTTAGTGTGTTGCTTCAAGATATAGACCAATACTAGATCTCCCACTCTAAGGCCTTTATACTTAATATGAGCATCATAATAAGACTTTTGTCTTCGCTTAGAAGCATAGATACCTACTACAACTTGTAATCTAGTCTCATGCAATTTCTTTATCTAATCTAATTGTTTGGATAATTCATGTACTATCCACTCATACTTTTGGACTACTCATAGAGTAGGAATGAAGGGGCAATTGGTAGTATAGACTAGATTAAAAAGAGTAGTTTTGATAGCCATTTTATACGCTACTTGGAAAGCCCATATTACATGATGCAATTGTTTGTCCCAGGCTGACCTTCCATTTTTGACTATTTTGGTTAGAATGGTGCATAACACTTTATTTAAACTTTCAGCTTGTCCATTAGCATGTGGGTGATATGGTGCTGAATTTTTACGAATAACTAGAAATTCATTCATGAGTGACTCAATGACTTCATTAGTGAAATGTGTACCTCTATCACTTACAATCTCAATAGATAGTCCAAATCTAGTGAATATGTTTCCAAATAAGAACTTGGTGGTAGTTCGAAAATCATTTTTCCTAGTGGCTTTTGCTTCTACTTGTTTCATTAAGGAATCGATCACCACTATAATGTATTCGGCATGAGATCCTTTTGTTGGGGGATTGAGTGGTCCAAGAAAGTCAATTCCCCATTTTGAGAAAGCTCTTGCGTTAATCATTGGTCTTGAGGGCATGTCATCCCATCATATTTGGTACTTCGTTCATTGGCACACATCACAAATTCATACTTATGTTTCTGCATCCATGTGTAGTGTTGGCCACCATAAACTTGCAAAGAGAATCATTTTTACAGTCTTTTCCACTGAAAAATGACCACTATCTGCTCCAACATGTGCCATTCCTAGCATGGGAAGGTACTCTCCTTCATGC
Source organism: Ceratopteris richardii (assembly GCA_020310875.1). Classification (NCBI taxonomy): domain Eukaryota; kingdom Viridiplantae; phylum Streptophyta; class Polypodiopsida; order Polypodiales; family Pteridaceae; genus Ceratopteris; species Ceratopteris richardii. The sequence goes on from CM035435.1 coordinate 60,481,304, forward strand.
ACATGTAATTGTAACTGTTCATCCTTACCTCGTTCAAATAGTTGTTTCCCTACAATCACATAATTCTTGCTTTGTTCTTCTAATGCCCGTTTCCTAACTAGACTAGCTCCTTTTGGAGAAGTGCATGATTTCAAGAGTTCAACTAGTGGCTTATCCCACCCAAGGGCTCTCATTGAATAACATAAAGATGAATGTTCATCTAGTATACTTTCCTGACACACTAGGCCATTGGTTACGTGTTCATGTACATCCTTTTACATGTCCGGCCAATACACTCCTAATCTCTTCAATTCTTGTGTTGTTCCACTGACACCCTTATTTGTTCTCCATTTGTTCTCGTGGGCTTGTTTGAGTAAACTACTTCATTCCTCATCTTCCACACATCTTAGAAGTATTCCATTGAAATCCTTGTAGTACAAACTACCTACCACAATGTGGAGGTTTCGTTTTTTCCAGAGTTCCTTACTTAGGTTCAAATTGATCCTATGGTTAGGTCCATGTGTGAGTATATTATCAATTTTTCAACCTGTTTAGGACATATTTCTAGGTTGAACAATTAGATGTCTAGCAGTTCATCTGCTACCCCGATTGGAAGTTCTCCATGCATAATCCTTGACAAATGATCATCTCTTAACTACTACTTCAAAATAAAATTCCATCAGTAACAAAAACCATCTTCCTAGCCTTCCAGTTACATGATTTATTAACAAAGTTCAATGGGGCTTGGTGATCAATAAATAATTTGAATTTACTAGCTTGCAAGCAATGTCTAACCTTTTTTTTAGTATAGACCATCCCTAAGCCTTCTCATTTAGTCATGGTGTAATTGCATTCCACCTAATCGAACTGTCTACTAGCATAGGCTATCAGGTGATCTAGCTTTCCAGTTTTCCTTCCACAACTAGTTGTGCTAAGATACATCCAATGGTGAAATTGGATGCCTCTACATTAATATGCAATGGTCTATTCCGATTAAGAACTTTCAATATTGGTGCTAAACACAATCTTCTTTTTAATTCATTGAAAGCCTTCTAACATTCTTCCGTCCAAGTGAATTGAGTTAATAGCCCATATAAGGGTTTTGCAATTATGGCATACATGTGAATAAATCGATGATAGTATCGACAATGACCCATAATAACTTGTACCTCCTTTGCATTCTTGGATCTTGCTAATTCCAAAATGACTTTGATTTTATCTTCATCAGTTGAGATACCATTTTTGGAAACTATATGTCCTAATAGTTTTCCTTGACTTACCATGAAGACACATTTTTATGGGTTTAAACAAACTCTATATTGCCTACATTTGGCAGACATTTTTCTTAATTCCAGTATGTGGGCAATACATTGAGAAGAGTATGTACATAGGTCCTCCACATAGACTTCCATGCTTTCTTGAGGAATTTCTTGAACACATGGCACATTAATCTTTGGAAAGTAGCTAGGGCATTTGTTAAACCAAGTGGCATAACCCTAAATGTGTATACAACCCATTCAATAGCAAAAGCGATCTTATGTTGGTCTTCCATGGTGATGGCTACTTGATTATAACATGAGAACCCATCAAGGAAGCTATAAACTTCCTTGCCTGCTACCCTTTCCAAGAGATGATGTGTAATGGGTAATGGATAGCTATTTCTAATGCTGGTAGGATTAACCTTTTTGAGACTAATATGAACCCTAAGCTTTCCATTTTTCTTCGATACCACTACCAAAGGTGAAACCCATTTAGTCTGTTCAAGTTTGTATATGAATCCAACCGCTAATAGTTTGTCTATTTCCTCTTTGATCTTGGATGAATATACATCATTGTATGTGTATTGTCTTTGCTTCAAGGGTTTTGCATCTAGAGTCATTGAAATTCTATCAGAACAGATAGAGGAATCTACACATGTCAGGTCTTTGTAGGTCCAAGTGAATACATCCCTATATTCTCTGATTAAAGCTATAAATTCTTGTTCCTCCTCTAAGGACACATCCTTGCCTATGTAGTTGCATATTTCCTCCTCTCCTTCTATAGCCACTATTACCTTTTTTGTTTGTTCCTTGTTGTCATATGCTATTCCGTCATGCACCTCTCTCTTAGGCATTTAAATAGCTATTTTCCTTTATTGCACTTAATACCTTTTGAAATGTTTGGGATTTATGAGGTAAACCTTTGTGAATTTCATTTTCTCCATTCTTTCTTTTCCTTGATACTCTTCTATGGTAATACTTTCGTGTTTTATTTGGTACCTTCCATTTCTACCTCTTTTAGGTATTGCTCCTCTAAGTTAAACTCATGATCCATTTCTATGCTCTCGTAGTCATCCTTCCATTCTTTTTCTATAATTTCACCTTCCTCGGCTTCATGAAGCATTGCCATGTACAAATGTACGTTGTATGCTTCTTCATCCACACACTCATTTATGGTTAATACCTCCTTATTTAGACATACGTCCAAGGTGGCTAATATTTCCATCCATCTGTTTGGCTTGAATGCTTCATCCAAAAATATTTGGGGCATGTAGGCATGGTCTTCTACTGGTCTGCAACCCGTATGTGCTACCTTCCATGAGTCTAATATCTCCTCCTCTCTTTTAGTTGCCTTGAAAATCCATAGCTAGTTGTCTTAATTCATCCAAGATTGATTGCTCGATCCAGCAAAATGGATTGACACATCATCTTTTTCTTTATGTATGGGATTCCATGGTAGAGGTGGGACATCTTGATATGCAAATGTATGGAAATTCATCTTAGTGGTTGTACCCCGGTGTTCGAAGTACAATGCATCTCTTCCCCAATATTGAACTACCTTTAGCTACCACATGAATGGTCTTCCTATGATCATTTCGTAATTAGTTGTCTTACCAAATTGACAAATAGCTAAAGTATGCTCAAATTCTACACCACATGTTGTTAGAATTATATCTTCAAGGAGTGGTAATGGTTTTTCTACATGACCATCCGCTAGTTATAGTTTCATTCTAGTTGGTCATAGAGCTTGTCTTCCCCGTTTCTCCCAAATTTCTTTGGTTGATATCCCTACTCCAACTCTTGTATCTAAAATAGCTTTGGTCATATATCCTCAAAAAGTGATTACGAGGCATGTATTCCATTCATCTTCCTCACTAAAGGATCCAACTTTGTCTACATGTATTTTGATAGTATATGTTTTCTCCATTATGTCCTCCTTAATTGGCTAGTTTGGTTCTTCTAAGTTTAAGTGTTTAGATTATCTTTTCCACAGTTGGGTGTAACTTGCAATAATTCTCTAGGGTTATGGAACATTGAAATTTGGTCCTCTTCAATTCTTGTAAGTGTTTGATGATCCTTCTAAGGCCTTCTTCTCTTTGCCTCTTATCGTTGGTGCATGAAAGAATTCTAAACTTTGCTCATATTCTCTAGTGTAGTTTGGAAGGTTGGTAAGGCTAATTGCCTCCTCTCGATTATGATCTAGGTTGGATAATTCCTCATAATCTATTTCTTGTTCGATCATCCTTTGATTCTTAGAAGCGTCTAATTCTAAAAAAGCAAGGATTTCTTCTTTGGTCTTCTTCCATCTATCTTTTTGAACTTTGGCCCACAAGTCATGTGGCCAATCAGCTTCCACTTCTAGAATTAGAGAATTTCTCTCCTCACTCTCATAACCTACTTCTTCTTCAATCTCCTTGGTTTGTACAAGTTTCTTTTATTGTGAGTTGAGGGTGTCCATACATCCCTAAAATTTTTCTTCTTGTATTTTAGTCTTTCGGAGGGTTGATATTGAATGTTCTAGCATGGTCTAAGCAATTTCAATTAGCTTCTTGCATATTTTGAATCTTTCCCATTCAATATCTCCTCTGGTTTAACTTCTTTCATGTTGCTCTAGACTACGTTCGGTCTCTATTCTAGACTGATAAGCTTTTAACCATATATCTAGGTCTTCAAGCATAGGATCTGCTAGAATTGATTCTGCCTGTTTCTCAGTTTCTTTCTCATCCACCACATTCATATTCCTATTGGCTGAATTACTTGTTTTGGGTTTAGTCTCTTTTACCATCTTTTCCTTCTCTCTAGACCTTTTTTTAATCCACTTGTTTTTTAGATTTTCTTGCCTTTTATTCTGTCTTTGAGTTTCTTTCACTCTTGAAGTGTCTTCTAGTTCTTCTGAGTCTTCTATGATGTGGGGTGAATACTCTAATTCATCCTCATTCTTAGGACTATCCACCTTTTGTTTTTGCAATATTTCCCTTGTTTTTGCCTTAGTAATGTCTTTTATTGGGACATTGTATTCCTTGTCACTTCCAGAAGATTCTATCACCTTAGTTACATTGATTTGTGTCATGGGTGAAGCTTTATTAGTATTTTTAGGGAAATCTTTGAACAAATGTTCCTTGCTACAATCATTACAATACCCTTCCCAAATCCATGGGGACAGTGGGTGGTATGGCATTGTGCACTCCCTAATGAAATGATCTCCTCCACATCTATAACACTATCCTCTCAATGCAGGTGCTCTTACTATGGGTCTACTTGGTACTGGGGCTCTTGGAGTTGTATACATTAGGTTAGCATATTCTTGTCCATATGAACTCTCATGGCCTTCATATCCATAATATTGTTGCTCATATGCAGGTTCATAGTCCATGTTCATAGTCCAGGTTCATAGTCCATGAGACTAGAATCATATGAGTAATAGTCCCCATGGGTCTAGTCATATCCCTCACTTGAGTTGTCTAGCACTATTGCTCTTTCAAGGTTCTCTTCAGGTTGCATGTGTTAGATATGCTCAATGCCTCACCCTTATGTTGCACCACCATTGTTCCATAACACTCTATTCGTAAGGCCCCCATTATGAGGAGAAACCATGTGAGAGTGTTGGACATTGGTAGGTTCCTGAGTTTGAGGTCACATGAGGTCTAGTGTAGACCGTGGATGGATAGTTAGGAAGGTTACTTCCAAGCCATTGGATTTGGGATTGATCCGATGTGAGGATCAACCTAAATCAAGGGCTAGAAACAAAAGTAGCTTTCTTAACTTTGGGAAGGGTCTATTTAATATAGGCCATTGGATCTAGGCTTGATCTTAAGTGTGGATTAAGCAAGATCAAGGGCTGCAAACAAATGGTTGTTGATCCTACCTTTCTACCATTGGATTCACCTCATAGATCAATGATGGAGATTATTTTGGGCATGGATCAAGCTACCACGAACCTAGAACATGGGTAGGCCAACTTAGGCTTGGAGGACCTTATAAGGATGGTCCCCTTCCCATGTAGGATCATGAGTTTGTGTGTTTGAAACCATTAGGGTGTCCATCTTAGTATCCATTGTGTTGGCCTATAGCCCTTCACCTAGCTTCTATCTAGATCACCATCTAAGCTCCATATAGGGAGTGCATGGGTGGATAGAACCATCTATATATTGTTTAGTGTATGAGTTCCATTGTATTAGAGTTATGAGTTTTAGTTGAATTGAGTTGAGTTCATCTTCTATTCATCTTGAGTCCGCTTTCCATTATAACCAAATATCTTGTGTTATTCCCATGAGTATTGATATCTCTCTTTGTATCTAACCTTGATCTTATATGCGTGTTGTGGTAACCTCTACATGGCATTAGAGTTACACCATTAGCCCACCACTCAGTCATTATTCATTTCATTTTGTTTTTCTTACAGCGTGTACTTCACTGTCACTACATTTTCTGGATGTGGGGGTTGTTGCTTAGTACTAGTTGGGGTTGATTGTTGTTGGAGATCGAGGTCTGTGGAAGCACGTGAACAACACAAGGAAGAAGAAGAAGAAGCTTGGAGCACAACATACAATACTCAATGTATTACCACTAGAATGTACAAAGATAAGTGACCCATTAGGGCTATAGGCGTATATACAAGCTGGGCAAAAAAACATCCTAAAGAGGGAAAAAAATACCCTAATAGTCCTAGTGTGTTCACACACATCACTACCTAAATATATTAACAAATCTCCCCTGGGAGTGATGTAGTGAACAAGGAACTGAAACTCATGTATAAGGAAGTGCCAAGCTATGTGGAATCAATTCACAAATGGAAGTAATCCCAAAGCTTTGCGAAAAGCTTCAAATTTCTCCCTAGGCAGAGCCTTCGTGAAAAAGTCTGCAATGTTCTCCTCCATGGGTATATATATATACCTAGATGTGCATACATACATTTTATACACACACCTACACACACATAAATACATATATACCCAAAAACACACATATAATATGAATGAATTATATAATTAAAGTAATAAGTCACATGTTAAATATAAAAAGTAATAAAAATCATTAAAACAAGATTTTTCATTAATGAGTACCATAGACACAATTCAAAACATAACTAGAATGAGAAAATATATAGATATAAAATAAACTTTTATATCAATGTAAAATATATTTCCAATGTAATATATCAGGCATCCTAATCATCATCATCCACATCATCATGTAAGTCCTCATCATCATGATCATCATCATGATCATCCTCATCATCATGATCATTCGCATGAATCGATGTATTTGTACTGGCATCATGGGTAGAGGTGTGAGCACTCCGTGATGATTGAGATCGTCCCACCAATGTCTGTCTCTCCACCACATCCATATCTACCTTTCATAATACTCTTGTATTACATATTAAAAAAAAAATAAATAAAACATATAAAACATCAATAAAAATAAAATAATTATATGAAATTTAATAATACTCACAAAAGCATTTGGGAATCTTGCATGTACTCACTCAAACATCGATATCCACAATGTGTAGCAAAATGGATTTCCTTTTTCATTGGACACCAACCATAATACTTTCGCTGCATTGAAACAAATAAAAAAGATTAACAATTAGTATTTTAACTAAAATAAAAAGTACAGTTTCAATAATACATATACTTACAAATGTAGCTGCAAAACCATGATGGCCCATTTGGCCTAAGTGTGATGTATGACTTGACTCAATTCTCTTCTTTGTAGCATCTTGTGTTTATTTAATGGAACAAAAAATACATAGATTAAATATAAAACATTTATAAAACATATGAGAATTATAAGTCACACTAATATAAACTATTAGTTTGTATACGTTTTGGTGAGGAAATGATTCCTGAAGACGTAGCTGTCCGTGAAAAAACTCCCATGTCTCAGGTGGTATGGTAGGTGTGAGCACTCTATGATGATTGAGATCGTCCCACCAATGTCTGTCTCTCCACCACATCCATATCTGCCTCTCCATAATACTCTTGTATTACATATAACAAATAAAAATAAATAAAACATATAAAACATCAATAAAAATAAAATAATTATATGAAATTTAATAATACTCACAAAAGCATTTGGATGATCTTGCATGTACTCACTCAAACGTCGATATCCACAATGTGTAGCAAAATGGATTTCCTTTTTCATATGACACCGACCATAATACTTTTGCTGCATTGAAACAAATAATAAAGATTAATGATTAGTATTTTAACTAAAATAAAAAGTATAGTTTCAATAATACATATACTTAAAAATGTAGCTACAAAACCATGATGGCCCATTTGGCCTAAGTGTGATGTATGACTTGACTCAATTATCTTCTTTGCAGCATCCTCTGTTTATTTAATGGAACAAAAGACACATAGATTAAAATATAAAACATTTATAAAAACACATGAGAATTATAAGTCACACTAATATAAACTATTAATTTGTATACCTTCTGGTGAGGAAATGATTCTTGAAGAGAGAGATACTCGTGAAAAAACTCCCACGTCTCAGGTGGTATGGTAGGCCTTCTCTTATTTTGTTCTACCATACAATATATCCTGTTATTTTAATCTCAAACAAAAAAAGGACTAGAATATAGAACAAACTTTAAATTTAGAAACATGCATACACAAACACTTATACATAAACTTACACATACATACTTACACTTAGACATACATACTTACACTTAGATATACATACTTAGACATACATACACATACCCCACACGTATACAGACACACACATACATACTAAATACATGCACATATACACATACACACATACACACAAATACACATACACATATACATATACTTACACATACATACGTACACTTACATATACATACATACACACACATACACATACCCGCATACACACATACATGCATACACTTACACATACACATATACATACACTTACACATACATACATACACAAACATACACATACCCACACATACATACATGCATACACATACACATTTACATACACTTACACATACATACATACACACATATACACATACCCACACACACATACATGCATGCACATACACATATACATACACATACATACATACATACACATACATACATACATACACATACACATACCCACACACACATACACATAAACATATGCTTACACGTACATACATACACACACATTCATCCACACATATACATATACACACATACATACTAAATACATGCACTCATACACATACACACAAATACACATACACACAAATGCACAAATACATACCTACTGCACTTATACATACATACATACACACACATACATATCCACACATACATAACCACACATACACATAAATACAAACATACATGCATACACATACACATATGCATACACTTACATATACATATATACCCACATGTACACATACATACACACACATACATGCATGCACATACACATATAAATACACTTACACATACATACATACACTTACACATAAACACATACACACACATACACATAAATACACACACAAACATACTAAACACATGTACACATACACACAAATACACATACTCCTAGACACCTGCATACACACACATACATAACACACAAACATACACATACACATATATAAACATATACTTACACATACATACATACACTTATATATACTACATGCATACAGACACATACATAATAAATACATACACATTTATAAACATGCATAGATATACACACACATACACACACCCACACATATAGATACGCACACATACATAATAAATACATGCACACATACACATACACACACATACACACACATACACCCACATGTACATTCATACATCCATACATACACACGTCATACACTTATAGTTTTGTATTTGTATTTATATGTCAGAATGTGTATTTGTGTATATGTGAATATGTGTGTATGTGTAAATGTGTACATGTGAATGTTTATGTATGTAAATAATCAGATTATTAATATTTAGTACCTTTATTTGCTACAGAAACAAATTTTGATCAATCTGAGGGAACGCCACCACTATTTCCTAATCGCGTAAGGACTACTTTTTGTAAATATATCAGACTTTTAATTCTAATATTTGATATATACATACATGACTGATATATGTTTTTTTAATTGTTATATTATAATCAAGTTCTGATCAATCAGAGCATACTCCATCACCTCCTACCCATGCAACTACTTCACATGTGTCCTCAGATAGGAATTATGATGATTTTTACTATCAAGAGCATATTATATGTTGGTGTAATTATAGCTATATGACATGTATCAAAGACCATGATTGGAATGTATTGAACATGAGGTAGAGTATGGTAGTTTTGAGCATGCACAACCACCTGATCAACGTGATAATGCTTGGTATGTATTGATTTTATAAATTAATGTCATTAGTTTATTTGAAAATCATATACAAAATAGAATCATACTTAATATAGAGGAATATTTGCTCAATGATGATGATGATTCTCCTACTAATAATGCTAATATACCTCGTACACGTCACAAACTTGCCATTCATCAATTACAACCATAGGTTTCTTGAAATCCTCTACCTCCTGGCTTATAGGCTGAAATGACTAAAGATTATCCTTCGCCAACTCGTGACGGTCCTCTAGTACAAACATACGATAGAAGAAGATATGGAGGATGGAATAGAGGACCACTTCCTTTAGATGGATAGGTTTTTAACTTTTGGGGTAATTGCTATATGATTGCTCCGTCCACTATTACTAGTGCTAGTCGTGGTATCTTTATTGTAGAGGATTTGCATGTGCCCTCGAACTTTGAAGTCACTTATGTCATTTCATGGTCCTATATATGGATGGGGAGATTGGCATCGACTTATACATTATGCTCAATGAATGTGTACTTATGGATTATGCCTGAATGTAGCTTCTCTTGCTAGTGGAGGGATTACACGTGCAAAAAATGAAAGATTATATATTGATGGAAGACCTTTCATGCATGGAAATATAGAAAGTTTAATAAACAGTAGTTGAGAATAGAATAGTTCAATGGCTACTTGCACATTTGAGGAGCATGAAAATAGTCATGAATCACCATACATGAGTACAGATGTAACAAGATACATAGTTGTCAATGCTATTACTTCATTACATATTGGTGATGAATTATTAGTGAATTATGGATAGTGTAGGATCCCTGGAGCACCTTTTAGCTAGAGAGCAATGAAAACTTTCTATCCACCTGTCATGTGTTGCATTGAAAACTCTAATTGACTAAGGCTCTTTTCAAAGTTACTTACATATTTAAATTTATGTTTAAAGTTTAGTTTTCATTCATTTATGTAATACTAATGATTTTTATTCATGTATGTAGATTCCAAAGTATGATATTGATGATCTTCCATCACACTATTCAGAGTTGCCTGTAAGACCTCATTTATTAGAAGATTCCATGAGGAGACTACACAAAAGTGATACTCTCGAATATGCAAGATTGAAAGACCTATATTCAAAAGAAAATAGAGTACAAGATTTTTACAATAATGATGAAGATGATGGCATGACAAATTTTTTTGAGAATTGGTATCAAAATGATGGTGAAAGCATTAATATTTCTTAAGATCAAAACTATCTTTGAGAAGAATGTCTACACGATTAAGTGCAAGCTTACTTATTCTCAATCTTCAAAAATCATTTTGGATGGAGTTATGTATCTGTTTTGGCACTATTAAGATATAATTTTTATTTTTCTATTTATTTATTTATTTTCGTTGATGACACTTTTTTTCATGAACTTATAGGTTACTATTTGAAAAGTTTTTACCAAGCAAGAATATTCTTCCTACATCACATGATGAAATGAAGAAGATAATCAACAATCTTGGTATAGATTATCAGTCTATACATGCATGTCCTAATGATTGTCTTTTATATAGAGGTGGATATGGAGACTCTTTGACATGTCCAAAATGTCGATCTCCTCGATATAAGGACGAAGAGGGCAAAATCCCAAAAAAGGTATTGAGACATTTTCTATTGGCTCCACTAATTAAACATACGTTTTAAAGCCCTGAATTATCAAAGCTTTGGACATGGGGATTTGATCATTAAAGTATTGATGGAGTAATGAGAATTCTAGAAGATAGTGTAGCTTTTCAACAAATTGATTGTAGATGGCTTGATTTTGTAGGAGCCATGCAATCTAAAGTTGGGAGTTGCATTAGATGGGGTATTTTCAATGAAATCTAATAAATGGTCAACATGGCTAGTGGTAGTCATCAATTACAATCTCCCACTATAACTTAGTATTAAAAAGAAACACTTAATACTTTCACTTTTAATTTCACAAAAAAGACAAGTTAAAGACATGAATATATATCTTGCTCCTGTCGTTGATGATCTTTAGGAGTTATGGAGAAATATTAATGTCATTGATGTATCGAAATGCATTAATCAAAGACACATTATGGTTTAAGGAATTGTGGCTTTGACTATACATTTTATGGTTTTCATGATGCAAAAATATCTACTAAGGGATATAAGGCTTGTCCTTATTGTGGTGATTGGTTGAGATCAGTTTATAGTAAGAATCTCAATAAAATATTTATTTTGACATTGATGGTTCTGGTATGCAAAATGTACAGATGGGCCTCTTATAGATCCACAATCCAAAATCTTTAGGAATGATGAAGATGATAAGAATGTGAAGACTAGAGGTAAAGGAAAATTGGTGCTAGTAGAGAATATGTTGATATCGTATTCTTTGGAGTATTGGAGAGAGTTGAAGATCTATCATCTTCTTGATCCTATGCATATATTCATGAATATTGGTTATTCATTATGGCAACATCTACTTGGATTAAAAGACACAATAGCATCAAGAAATTATTTAAAAGATCAAAACTAAAAACCAAAATTATGGCTAATTTTTGATAGACATTGACACAAAACAACTTATGCAAACTTACAACAAAATAGATGCAAACTATCAAGAATATGATTCAATTGATTTGAACACCTACTCAATATGGAGCATCTTTCCAAAACATGTTTACTATGGATGATAGGATCTTATTTGGGTTACAGACACATGATTGGCATAACTTTTTGAAGCACATTCTACCTCTGGTTATCGATGGATGTACAATGAAAGGAGTATGGGATGATTTATCATCTTGGATAAGGTAATTATCATACTTTTATATTTAATATATAAGATTATTTGATATCTTTTATTTGCAAATTATTTTCTTTATAATTTAAATTATGATAATGATACATGGATTACATCAAAAGAGATTGACAAAGACTCGATCCCACAAAAGAAACGTGAATGCAAGGAGTTACTATGTTTGATGGAGAAAGAGCTTCCAACATCATTTTTTGATATTCAGGTTCATTTATTAATCCATCTTATGGATGAAATAGAGATCGCAAGTGTTGTGAATACTCAGTGGATGTTTTGGGTCAAGCGATTTATGGGAATATTAAAAGATTATGTGTGACCAAGAGCAAAACCAGAAGGATCTATGGCAAAGGTATGGATGCTTGAGGAGTGCATGTACTATATTAGTGAATACCTTGAAAGATTTCATGGAGAAGATCCATGTGCATGGACCAATGAGTGTTCTTCAAAAACAACAGATAAGGTATTATCAGGTAACGGAGTTCCATTTCAATTTACATTGAAAGAAAAAAGTGATGTTTCTATTTTTATAGCATATAATAACAAATTCATGTAAGAATTCCTTACCGAGTATGAATAGAAACTTCAAAATCTCCAAAGTAAAAGATATAGAAACAAAAGATATAGACATAATCTCGATAGTAATGAGAATACAAATATATCTTGTTTCACGGATTGGCTATATACTCGTTCGCAATGAGCAAATAATGAACAAATCTCATATGAGCAGAGGGAGTTAATGATAGGTTGTGAAAGAAGAGTAATTTTATTTTAATAATATTCTATTTTTCACACACACACACACACACACACACACACACACACACACACACACATATATATATATATATATATATATATATATATATATATATATATATATATATATATATATATATATATGTGTGTGTGTGTGTGTGTGTATATATATATATATATATATATAT
>CM035435.1:60497167-60509667 GCA_020310875.1 Ceratopteris richardii
CAGGGTGTTTCAGAGATCAAAACAGCTTCGTTTTGTGGTGCCGAAATTGCGATCTGAGCTCGTTTCGGCCTCCAAACGCACTATCGCATCGCTTATGTAGGCTATTTTGTCTTTTTGTGCCAAAGGTATATACCAGTTTCTGTTCGCCAGTATAAGCGTCTCGAAGTCTGCTACAGGTCTAGCGGAATTCGTCTGGGTATTTTTGTTCAACTTTTTGAGATACAGTCAATTTTCTGCATCAAGGTATTTTAGCCACCGGCCATGGCTGAAAGCAATGATGTATTTCGTATGTTGGCTGTTGAGGATAAGTTGGATGGTACCAACTACCCATTATGGGCTTATATGATGCGACATGTATTGGTTGCAAAAGGATTGTGGAACATTGTGCAGGGTGTTGAAAGACGTCCTGTTACACCTTTGACTACAAGTACTGCAAATACAGGTGTTGGAGTTGATGAAGATGGTGTCGAAGATGATATTCCGCAGATTCCTATTCGTGCTGCTGTTTCTGTAGAGCAGATTTGTTGGGATGGCAGAGATGCCCAGGCACATGCTTTGATAGCCTTGTCTGTCAAACGTGGCATTATTCCTCACATTCGCTCTTGCAGAACAGCTAAGGACGCTTGGGATACACTTACCACATTGTACCAAGCTAGGAATGAGGCTCGTGTTGCTTACCTCCGAAAATAGTTGGAGGGTGAGCACATGAATGAAGGTGATTCTATGGACAGTTTCCTAACAAAGATCAAAGACTTGAAGGAACAATTGATTTTTGCTGATGAGGTTATACTAGATAGCTCACTTGTGCAGACCGTTCTGAATGGTCTTCCTGATTCATATCAGGGTTTTGCTTCTACTCTTCAGTTGATGATGAAAGGCAATCCAAATGCCTTATCATTTGAGGAGTTAGTCTCTGTTATGTTGCAGGAAGATCAGTCCAGGCAAAACAGGTCCATTATGCGAGTTGCAGATCAAGCTTTCCTGGCTAGTGAGAAGGGCAAAGGAAATTTGGAGCTCTTCAACTAGTAAGCAGAAATATGCTAATTTTGCATATTCGAAGAAGGAAGATAAAGATGAGACGAAATCAGAAAAGCAGAAATTGTTTTGTAAGTACTGTAAAGGGAATGATCATATCATAAAGAACTGTCCAAAACTGGCTGCTAAAGAGGCAAAGAAGAAAGAGGCTGGAATGGTTGTTGTAGAGGCCTCTACACCAAAAACAGAGTCTGCAAATCTTGTGCAGGAAGAAGAATGGGCGTTTACTACTGTCTGTAGTTTTGACCCATCTTCTCATGAGCAGTGCATGTCTGTAGTAGACTCAAATGTTTGGTATTTTGACAGTGGGGCGACCAAACATATTACCTCGCAGCGCAGTTTCTTCTCTTCACTTGAGCTTGCCCCTACAGGGAATACTATTACATGCGCCAACAACTCGTCTTATCCTGTTATGGGAGTTGGTAAGATCATTTTGACTACTGCTGATGGTAGTTCTTTCACTTTGTCAGATGCTTTATTTGTGCCAAGGATAAAAAAGAACCTATTATCAGTTTTTGCATTAGCCGAAATTGGCTTGGTTGTGAAATTTGTTGGTGACAGGTGTACAATTCATGATCTATCAAATGGCAATGTGATTATTGCTTCTGGCATCTTATGTTGTGGGCTGTATAAGCTCATAGACTATGAAAGATTTGTAAATGATTTGGCATGTGCAGTAAATGATTCTCAGGCTATGTCAGATGCAAAGCTTTGGCATGCACGCTTTGGTCATCTGAATTTTGCTAGTTTGCTACGCCTACATAAATCTGAAATGGTGTCCTCGTTGCCCAAACTTGAGGCACCTAGAAAACATGTTTGTGAAGGCTGTATTTTGGAAAAAATGCAGCGTTTATCCTTTCCAAAAGATGATTCAGTTTGGGCTACTCAGAAATTGCAACTTGTACATAGTGATGTCTGTGGTCCTATGTAGACACCTTCTTTTGGAAATTATCTTTACTTTGTGACTTTCATTGATGATTTTTCCAGGCATGCATGGGTATATCCACTCAAAGAAAAGTCCGAAGTGTTCATGTGCTTTAAATAGTTTTTGGTTTTGGCTGAAAATCTGTCAGCATGTAAAATGGGCACCCTCCGTTCTGATCGAGGGGGGGAATATATGTCTTCTAATTTTAATGCATTTCTGGTTGAACGTGGGATAAAGCACCAGTGTATAGTGCCGTATACACCTCAATAGAATGGAGTTGCTGAATGAAAGAACAGGTCACTCATGGAGATGGCGAGGTCCATGGTCAAGAGTTAGGCTTTACCACATAGTTTCTGGCTTGAGGCTGTCATGTGTGCAGCATATGTACTGAACAGGTGTCCCACTAAAGCACTGCAGTCAATCACTCGATATGAGGCTTGGCATGACCGCAAGCCATCTGTTTCTCATCTGCATGTTTTTGGTTGTTTGGCATATGCACTAGTGCCTGAACATCACAGAAAATTGGATGATAATGCAGTAAAATGTATTTTTGTTGGGTACAATTCTGAAAGTAAAGGCTATCGTCTGTATCATCCATAGACTAAACGCATTCTGGTTAGCCGTGATGTTGTATTTGTGGAAGATTCTATTTAGCCATTGCTTTCATGTACTAAGGAGACATCTGTTAGCTCCAAAGACATGTATGATACTTTGATGCCTCTTTTTACAGGTGGACATTCTAGTGCTGGTCCTAATGACGCAACTTCTTAGCCTTTGCACGTTTCATATGATGATGCAGATCATTCCATTTCTGGTGCAGATTTACATGATGCACTTGTTGATGAGAGAGCTGATATTGAGCATTAAAAACTATGCCAAAATGGCTGGTGCAGACCTTGCGTGACAGCAAATTAGATGCACCTTTGTCATATCGTACTCGTTTAGCTCTCGTAGTGCCTCCTTTGCATCAGATTGCTATGCTATGGCTGTGTCTAGTCTCTGTGATAAGAATGAGCCTGTTTCTTTTGATGAAGCACAAAATTCAGAAAATTGGATGGCTGCTATGCAATTTGAATATGATGCTATAATGAAGAATGGTACATGGACTTTATGTGACTTGCCTCCTGGCAAGAAGGCCATTGGCACTAAGTGGGTATACAAGCTGAAGCATAAACTTGATGGTACAATTGACATGTATAAGGTTAGGCTTGTTGCAAAGGGTTATGCGCAGCAAAGAGACATTGATTTTGATGAGACCTTTGCACCTACATGCCGTATGACTACTGTTCGGAGCATTTGTGCACTTGCAGTCCATCATGGTTGGAATGTACATCAATTGGACATTAAAACAACATTTCTGAATGGTGACTTGCATGAAGAAGTGTATGTTTTTCAGCCCCGTGGCTTTGTGCAGAAAGGGCATGAAAACCACGTGTGTAGGTTAAAGAAGGCATTATATGGTTTAAAGCAAGCACCACATGCTTGATATGAGAAGATACATACCTATCTGGTTGCACATGGTTTTGAGAACAGTCCAACTGAAAGCACCTTATATGTTAAGTGTGCTAATGATGTGCTTCTGATCATTGTTGTCTATGTTGATGACATGCTGCTCACCGGTCCTATTGAGAAGCATATTGCTGATTTCAAGGCTGATTTGCATGCCTCATTTGAGATGTCTGATTTGGGGCATTTGCATCACTATTTGGGCATTCAGTTTATGCAAGTTGATGGTGGAATGGCTTTGTGTCAAACGAAATATATTGACACATTATTGCAGCATTTTGGCCTTGAAGACTGTAAGCCTATTGCCATTCCTATGGAGACAGGTTTATGATTGAGTCTTCATGATGCTGGAGATGCATTTGATGCTGTTCTCTATCAGCAGGCTATTGGATGCTTGATTTACTTATGCATTACTCGGCCAGATATTCAGTTTGCTGTCTCACAGATGAGCAGGTTTATGCATTTCCCAGGAGTCACACATTGGAAGGCGGTTAAGCGCATCTTTTGCTACTTGAGTGGTACTCGGCTACTTGGGTTGTTTTATCCCAAGGGGGGATCACTACCACCAGATTTGCATGCTTTTTTTGACTCAGATTGGGCTGGTTGCTATGACACTCGTGTGTCCACCAGTGGTTTTTGCTTCATGATTGGTAGCTCATGTATATCTTGGTTGAGTAAGAAGCAGCCTACTCTGACAACTTCCAGTTGTGAAGCTGAGTATAGGGCAACTTTCACAGCGACTGTTGAGTGTGTGTGGCTCAGACGCCTTATGGCTGATTTGGGTGTTGGCCAGTCTTCTTCCACCACCATCTTCACTGACAGTCAGAGCGCATTGGCAGTTGCGAGGAACCGTGTGTTCCATGCTCGCACTAAGCACATTGAGGTGCATTATCACTATGTCAGGGAGAGGTTCTCTGCTGGGGAGATCAGCTTGGCATATGTGCCCATGTAGGAGAACATTGCAGACCTTTTCGCAAAGGCTCTGCCTAGGGAGAAGTTTGAAGCTTTCCACGAAGCTTTGGGCTTACTTCCTTTTATGGAGTGATTTCCACATAGCTTGGCACTTCCTTATACATGAGTCCCAGCTCCTTGTTCACCGCATCACTCCCAGGGGGGATTTGTTGATATATTTAGGTAGTGATGTGTGTGAACACACTAGGACCGCCGGGGCACTTTTTTCCCTCTTTAGGAGGTTTTTTCCCCCGGCTTGTATATACGGCTATTGCCCTAATGGGCTACTTATCTTTGTACATTCTCTAGTAACACATTCAGTATTGTGTGTTTGTGCTCCAAGCTTCTTCTTCTTCCTTGTGCTGTTCGCGTGCTTTTGCAGACATCTATCTCCAACAATACATATACATATAAATGTGTGTGTGCATACACATACACACACATATATATATGGGTGTGTGTGTATGTGTGTGTGTATATATATATATATATATATATATATATATATATATATATATATATATATATATATATATATATATATATATATATATTTTATACACACACACATATACATATATATATATATATATATATATATATATGTATGTGTGTGTGTGTATTATATATATATAGTGTGTGTGTGTATTATATATATATATATATATATATATATATATATATATATATATATATATATATATATATATATATATATATATATATATATATATATATATATATAACAAATAAAAGCAATGCAAACCGTGCATTATCACGATGATGTGCCATAAGTATCTGCATCTCTTTCAAAAACCACTTATGAGACCACCCAATGCCAAATTTTATCTCCAATGAACTATGTACATACTTTTTGTCTCTCTCGATGGCATCAAAAGACAATATACATGAAGCTATACACCTTAGCAAAATGGGATTGTAACGAGGCAAATATAGATACATAGTTGACGTGGCAAGGTCAATGCTCAATGGAAGTAATGTGCCCAATTGCTATTGGGCAAATGCAACAAGTACAACCATCTACATCATGAATAGATACCCCACTTGAGGTGTACATGCTTTAAGTCCATATGAAGCATGGTACACTAAGAAACTAGACTCTAAGTCCACATGAAGCATGGTACAGTAAGAAACTGTATCTATCTCACCTCAAGATTTTTGGTCGTGTATGTTATGTGCACATGCCTTATGAATTGAGGCATAAACTTGAAGCAAAAGTTGAACGATGCATTTTTATTAGGTGTTCAAATGAGAAAAAGGCTTTTAGATGCTATGGTCCTATAACCAAAGAATTGTAGGTATCTAGATATGTTATCTTTGATGAATTGATACCATAATATAGTGCAAAAGATTCATTGTAGGTTGAAGACAAACATAATGCCGAGAGGAGACATATAGAAGAGCAAGGAAGTGTGGAAATCTCTGGTCCCTCAACTTCGAGAACATCAAAGGGCAGCCGCATATCTCCATGGAAAGGGAGATTGAGAAGCAAGCCTACTTCAAGTGAAGAAAGTTCTGCATGAAGCAAACGAATGGAGGAAAAGGATGATGGGTGCAATCATGTGTTAGACATGGATAGCAACAGTGAAAGAGAGTTTTACAAAATAGAAACTCCAAGTGTAAAGACATCAAAAGAAAGAAGAAAAAGGTCCGTTCTAGTCCCTCAAGAAAGAAGAAGCTCAACAAGAGAAAGATATCTAGTTCAATGACTAACTTATGACTCTTTCATTGAAAAACACTATGCATATAATAGTCAAGTAGTTGCATGTGAAGAGCCTAATTGTTTTGAGGATGCAAGCAAGTATGTAGAATGGAGCGAAGCCATGAATGAAGAGATAAAAGCACTCAAGGAGAACCACACTTGGTCATTGGTTACAAAAATTGAGGACATGAAGGTTATTGACAAAAAATGGGTATACAAGGCGAAGAGAAATTCAGATGGCAACATATCTAGGTATAAAACAAGGCTAGTTTCCAAGGGTTTTGCACAAATCTATGGCATTGACTTTGAGGAGACTTTTAGGCCTGTAACAAGGATGACTATGATAATAACTCTCATTGCAATTGCAACTTCAAAGAGTTGGAGGATTCACCAACTAGATGTGAAGAATACTTTCTTGAACGATGACCTAGAGGAGACTGCTTTCATGGAGAAAAGGTTTTGAAGATTAGAAGTATCCACATCATGTGTGTAGGTTAAAGAAAGCTCTTTTTGGTCTAAAGCAAGCACCAAGCACATGGAATCAAAGGTTAGTTGAATATTTAACCAAACATGGCTACAAGCAAAGTGATGCCAACTCATCATTATATATAAAGAAGGAAGGTGATTAGGTTGTCTACATTTGCATATATGCTAGTGATCTTATTCTTATAGGGAATAATGAAGCAAGCATTAGAGAGATCAAGAACATGCTTGGAGATCTCAAATCTTGGAGAGTTGAAGTACCTAGGCATAGTAGTAATTTACAAGGAAGAAGGTATATATCTCATGCAAAGAAAGTACATTCTTGATGTACTAACAAAGTATGGCATGTGTAATTGCAATCCCATTGTAAACCCAATTGAGGTTAATGTAAAACTGAGTGCAAATGAGGGAGAAGACATTGAATATGTTACTTTGTATAGATGCATTGTAGGATCTTTGAATTATGCAACTCTTACTAGGCCAGACATCAAATATGTAGTATGAGTTATCTCATAGTTTATGCAAACTCCCAAAGTGCAACATTTAATGGCGAACAAGAGAGTTCTTGGATATCTCAAGGGTAGTATAAATGAACATTTATTCTATGCTTATGATGAATATCTACAGGTAAAAGCCTATTGCGATGCAGATTGGACACGCTCAAAGGATGATAGGAGGAGTACACCTCGTTATGTAGTCATGATTGGAAGCAAGATTATCTCATGGAGCTCTAAGAAGGAGCCAACAGTAGCCGATCTTCCATTGAAGCTGAATATAGAGCCCTATCCCTCATCACATGTGAGCTTATGTGGCTGAAGAGGCTCTTTAGAGACTTGAACTTGCAGATGAAAGAGATTCAAATAATATGCCACAATATGAGCAGTGTACACCTAGCTTTGAATCTAGTTTTTCGTGCTAGGTCCGAGCACATTGAAGTATGCTACCACTTCATAAGAGAGAAGGTGATTGCAAAGGAGGTCAAGGTGGATATGTGAGTACCAAAGATCAATTTTTAGATATGTTTACAAAAGGATTGGACGGAACAAAGCTACTAAAATTCAAAAGAAGTATTGGCATGGTATATTTAAGTTCAAGGCTTGAGGGAGAGTGTTAAAAATCAAGCCTTGAACATGAACAAAATTGTTTTTGGTGGAAACCAAAATTATTCCAGTGATCACCAAAATCTTTACCTATGGTCTGGTAGTCTAGTAGTCTGCTAGTCTGGCAGTTGGGTAGTTTGGCATGGATGACAAATGGACCTATTATTTATAGGCTTCATATCATGAATTTCAGCTATCAAAAATCCCCAACCACTTTCCTAAATCATAGCTTACCAAAAATGTTAAAGAGGTTGATTGAGATATTCTTGCAAAATTATAGGAGCACTTTTTGATAGCTTATATATGTATGAATCCAAGTCATGGAACTTGACCAGGACCTCTACTCTCTTCTTAGAGTTAGTATAGAGTGTAAAGAAGTTTTTAGACACAACCTCCTTGCTTAGGTAGTCACTTTTATTAGCTTATTCTTCTCTGTAGTTAGCCATTGCTCACAACCTCTTTGAGGAGTGAGCTAGTTTTAAGCACCATTTTATTTTGGCTGTAACTCCTCCTTTGGTATCCATTTCAAGTGAACTTACTTGTGTTTGATTAATCATAGAGTCTATTCAAGGTGGTGTAGATTTCGTGACTATACTTCAAGTGATCTCTGAGTGAGGTTGTAAACAATTAAAGTGTGTCTTTCCTCATAGGTAGACAATAGTACTGATAGCTAGTCTAACTTGTAGAGGTTGTTTCTTCCTACTCGAGTATCCAAATTAAGTGTTTTAAAGTGCTATGGATAGCTAAGAGTATCTACTTTCATTCAGAGAAGCTTCATTATTTTTTGCATTTATATTTTGCATACTAGGCAAAATAGTGACTCAAAATCACTGTGGAAAACAACTTGTGAGGGTCTAAAACCTTGCAAAGCTGCATAGGGGTGTTGAATCATCCCCCAATATGGGGGATGCCTATAGTTACTATATATAGCTTTAATTTTGAGGAATAAAATATTTCCCAAGGGGGAAAGAATGTAATAAAGTAAGTCTATGGCCTTAGGGTCTGACCTATTTAGACAGATCTAAAATCGAACACCGTTTGGTTACTCATGTGTATGGCCAAAGATATCGAGAATAGACTTAAGAATAGTTCATGTGCTCTCTTAAACAAGTGATGCACTTAGCGTAGTGGTTATAAGGTTGTGAAGGAGGAGGTCTTGGGTTCAACCTCCATGGTGAGCATGGGGAGAGAGTTTTGCCCAAAGAGCCTTATAAGTCAAGTTAACTTAAGTCTAGAGAGATTTAACTCAAGTGGCAAGTACACCTACCACTAGTGAACTCTAGTGGAAGGTATCAAACCACTGGTCGAGATCACTCCAACCACTAGTAGACTCTGCTGGAAGATATCAAAGGAGTGTAGGAGATTGCACATGCATTTGTAGACTCTAGTTACATTTGTGGTCCTCGTTGATTCGAGTAGCTATATATAGAGGCATAAAGTTGGGAGGAGATTCATCTCTCTAGCACATGGTGGTCCTAATCATTAGTTCTTTGCATACACTCTCTTAGACACATAAACATCATACTTTATCTCCTTTTGATTTCTGGGTTGATTAGGGTGCTCTCATACTAAACAATGCATCCATTATCAATACTAATCATGAAGCACACCGCTTTGGAGGTGATAAGACAAAAAGAGGGTAACAATGATGCCAAATGGCTCTAAAGAATTTCAAAAGAGATGAATTATGAATCTTCTCTAAATAGTCCTCCAATCACTCAAACTCACTATATACGAAGATATCCAAAAGCCTAGTTCATGAAGGATCCATGGATATCTATCTGTAAGTAAATTAAGCAGGTGTATAATAGTACAATATCTATAACCCATGGGGGTACATTCTATTCTTTAACAGTACGTATGGACATATGCTCTAGAAGGCCTGCATGTGATCTTCATTCTAGCTTTTTAAACGGTTCCGTGCATCAAAAGAACTTTATGCATGTGAATGAAATCATAGCCGAGAGAAAAGGACCTACTTCACAGAAGCTTTTATGTTATAAAGCAGACAAAGGCAGAGAAAAAGACTTTGAGCAGAAACCACCGAAAAGATATCGTAACAGTCTGGACTCAATAGAAGGAAAAAGCAAGTAAATGCAGAACCTCGAGTGGAATATGTTGGCATGCCAAGAGAGTACCCGTGACTCAATGCAGACTTTATAGAATATGCTTCTGGCGTGTTGTGAAAACGCCATCGTCAACGCTCGCGACGAACATCTGCTTCGTCTCCCACAAAATTAACGTTCTCAGCACAAAGACGGCCATCATGATGCTGGAAAAGGCCAAAAAAATGGATTGTGAATCTTCGTTAGATCTGCCTTCTATCAGTGGACTTCAAATACAAGGGGAGTTATTGAAAAGGAATGTCCATGAAGCATCGGAGGATCCATCGACACAGAATTTTCGATTTTCTGTGTGTCTGTTGTTGCAAAACGTCACTCTATCAGTCATTGCTATACCTTCGAGTTCAAGGTCTGTTGTTACGAATCTTAAATCATTTTCGATTTTCTGTGTATCTGTTGTTGCAATACGTCACTCTAAGCATCAGTCATTGCTATACAATCAAGTTTTACTGCATCAGCAAACGAATTAAGGATCTCGGTACGAAAAGTAACCATGATACCGAAGAATCGCTGCAACTAAAGAAATTGGAAGAAGTGGATTGTGCATCTTCTCTTGATCCGCTTTTGATTAGTGGGACTGGGAATACATGGTGAATATATGCCGAAAGGGTTGTTCATGAAGGATTTGGTGATTGATTAACACAGAATTACGAATCTTAATTAACTTTGAATTTCGTGCGTATTCACAAACAGATTTTTGTTGCAAGATGGTCCGCGCATGCATCAGTCAGGGAGGTGAAGACTCAGAACCTTGACTTTTCTGTTCCAGTGTGGTTCCTATTCATATAAGTGACGACAGAAAAGCAAAAACGGACGCGAACTCCGTTAAACCTGCAAGAAAAAGCTATACGCGATCTGTGAAATTGTACGAGTCTTATATTCGATCCTAACAGTCGATTCATTGCTTACGCATACATAGCAAGGACCATCGAAAAGACTGATTAATGGAGGTAGTCTTCGACTCACAGTATTGATTCCAGGGAGGCCATGGTGGCCCGCTCACAAATGAACCCTCCATTTGTCTTGCAAATCAAAGAGCTTCCGTGGCTTCTGCAAAGAAGAAAGCATATGATCTTGTAATACAACTCCTTATCTGTAAAGGATATACGGACGGGTAATTGCAATTACAAGTAGGGGTTTTATATGATACTTCGCCATCCGATCTTCTGCTTTAAGATTATCCATCTCCACATAATGGAAATGAATCAATTTTCTATTGACTGTAATTGCATTGCTATGTGTTTTCTGTTTATTTGTTTCTTTTTTGGCATACAAGCTCAAAGAAAGTAAGATAGCAGGTTGACTGTAATAGGGAAGAATTAAAGAACATGCTCGAGCGGATCTCAACCGCATTAAGCTTTCCTTCGCAACAGAAGGTACTCAACATATTTGGATTTTTTTTGTTTTGTACAAAATGAAAAGAAAGAGGAGTGCATGTCTCTTCAAGTTCTGTTTCGCACTTTACACACAAGAACCTTACTCACTCTCTTTCACTCCCTGCCACAAAGAAGACAAACTCTGTAAAATTGCTATTTTCATTGCATTTCTCAAAAGAGAACCACACGAATTCTAGGAAATGCATGCACACATACATAAATACATGCATACTGCATACATAGATTCTCTCACACATATTTATACATACAAATAAATAAGTAAATAAATATAAAGACATAGAGATATACAAAAACATGCATTAGTGTGTGTATATGTATGTATGTATATGTATATATAGACACATACATACATAGTTATGCTCATATGTGCATTTCACGTCAAGAGTTTTAAGTAATACATTTGGGAATAATAACTTTTGAGGGTACACTTGTAGAATGCCCTCTTGCATATTTTTCTTTGTTCTTCTAGTCTAAAGCTCATTTTGATAAGAAATAAATCCCTCATCATTTGCCTTATATTTTTGCTCTTGAATGTGTTTTGTCGGTCTTTACCAATTTGAGTACGGCCCTCTATATAAATACTGAAGTACTTACTATCATTGGGGGAAGGGCATTCGGTAGTCTGCTAACCTTGTTAAGTCTTGGCAACAACCCCCCCCCCCCCCACCACCTTCTTATATTTTTCTCCTTTCTGCATTCCGAGTCTTACCTGTGGGTGTGTTCTTTCTTGGGTTGCATCTCTCTCTCTCTCCCATGAGTTGGCGTTTTACCCTTTTTAGCTTCCGATTGTAAAGCTAAAATGACACTTGTGCATTATACATATAGTACGCATCACCTCCGCAAGGTCAGTTTTCGTGCTCCTACCATGGCATCGTTTTCTTATGTCAGCTTTCAGAACGTGTTTTATTTACATTCCCTTAAACTGATATGTGTCATGTTGGAATGTATGTTTTTTGTTTTCTACTCCGACTGCTATTATTCTCCTACCTTTGCCTTATTCGTCCCTTCACTTCCATGTTGTTTCAGTTTCATTTTCCCATCAACTGTTCAATTACGTTACATGATAGTACACTGAATATTCATGCAAAATTTTTGGTTCCTTTTTTGAACGTCTCTAGGATAGTGGCTTACCCATTCTCTTGCTTACTTCTGATTTTCTTTTGCTCATTCTTCTGCCACCTATCACTACAAGGAATTTGGGTGCATAGCGACGTTTAATGCGATACAATTTCATTGCTATATAATTGCATCAAGCAT
>CM035435.1:60514667-60524667 GCA_020310875.1 Ceratopteris richardii
CCCAATATTTGACTTTCTCCATCCACCTTTATCATGCAATGATCACACCTCCGGAGGCAATGTTTCCATCCTGCACAAGTTGCCACTGAAAGAAAAGATCTATGAAATGAGACCTGCCAGGATCCAAATGATTTTGAGATAGTTGCTGAAGAAAATTTATCCATAGTCTGACCAAGATCATGTATCCTTGTATTGATCACATTTACTTGTATCCACAGTGGATTGATTTTTTGAATGACACATACATCATAAAGATCATGATCATCACCAACAGTCACCAAGTCACTGTCCTGATCTACATAAGTGAGTACTATCCTCTCATCTTGGGATATCCGAAGCATGGAGTTGAAGGGGGCGTGTGGGGGAAGGTGGAGGAGGGCGGGGGAGAGCGGGGGAGTGCGGGGGAATGGGGGAAGGCGGGGGAGTGTGGGGGAAGGGGGTGGGGGAAGGGGGAGGAGTGAGGGGGAAGTGGTGGTGGAGGAGGGCGGGGGAGTGTGGGGGAAGGCGGGGGAGAGCGGGGGAGTGCGGGGGAGAGCGGGGGAGTGTGGGGGAATGGGGGAAGGCGGGGGAGAGCGGGGGAGTTGTGGGGGAATGGGGAAGGCGGGGGAGAGCGGGGGAGTGTGGGGGAATGGGGGAAGGCGGGGGAGAGCGGGGGAGTTGTGGGGGAATGGGGGAAGGCGGGGGAGAGCAAGGGAGTGTGGGGGAATGGGGGAAGGCGGGGGAGAGCGGGGGAGTGTGGGGGAAGGCGGGGGAGAGCGGGGGAGTGTGGGGGAAGGCGGGGGAGAGCGGGGGAGTGTGGGGGAATGGGGGAAGGCGGGGGAGAGCGGGGGAGTGTGGGGGAAGGCGGGGGAGAGCGGGGGAGTGTGGGGGAAGGCGGGGGAGAGCGGGGGAGTGTGGGGGAAGGCGGGGAGAGCGGGGGAGTGTGGGGGAATGGGGGAAGGCGGGGGAGTGTGGGGGAAGGGGGTGGGGGAAGGGGGAGGAGTGAGGGGGAAGTGGTGGAGGAGGGCGGGGGAGTGTGGGGAAAGGCGGGGGAGAGCGGGGGAGTGCGGGGGAGAGCGGGGGAGTGCGGGGGAGAGCGGGGGAGTGTGGGGGAATGGGGGAAGGCGGGGGAGAGCGGGGGAGTGTGGGGGAATGGGGGAAGGCGGGGGAGAGCGGGGGAGTGTGGGGGAAGGTGGGGGAGAGCGGGGGAGTGCGGGGGAATGGGGGAAGGCGGGGGAGAGCGGGGGAGTGTGGGGGAAGGCGGGGGAGAGCGGGGGAGTGTGGGGGAAGGCGGGGGAGAGCGGGGGAGAGCGGGGGAGTGTGGGGGAATGGGGGAAGGCGGGGGAGAGCGGGGGAGTGTGGGGGAATGGGGGAAGGCGGGGGAGAGCGGGGGAGTTGTGGGGGAATGGGGGAAGGCGGGGGAGAGCAGGGGAGTGTGGGGGAATGGGGGAAGGCGGGGGAGAGCGGGGGAGTGTGGGGGAAGGCGGGGGAGAGTGGGGGAAGGCGGGGGAGGCGGGGGAGTGTGGAGGAAGGCGGGGGAGAGTGGGGGAAGGTGGAGGAGGGCGGGGGAGTGTGGGGGGAGGCGGGGGAGTGTGGGGGAAGGCGGGGGAGGCGGGGGAGTGTGGGGGAAGGCGGGGGAGTGTGGGGGAAGGCGGGGGGAGACGGGGGAGTGTGGGGGAGTGTGGGGGAAGGCGGGGGAGGGCGGGGGAGTGGGGGAGTGTGGGGGAAGGCGGGGGAGTGGGTGAGTGGGGGAGTGTGGGGGAAGGCGGGGGAGTGTAGGGGAAGGGGGCGCATGGGGGAAGGTGGAGGAGAGTGGGGGAGTGTGGGGGAAGGCGGGGGAGTGCGGGGGAAGGCGGGGGAGAGTGGGGGAAGGTGGAGGAGGGCGGGGGAGTGTGGGGGGAGGCGGGGGAGTGTGGGGGAAGGCGGGGGATGCGGGGGAGTGTGGGGGAAGGCGGGGGAGTGTGGGGGAAGGCGGGGGAGAGTGGGGGAAGGCGGGGGAGTGTGGGGGAAGGCGGGGGGAGACGGGGGAGTGTGGGGGAAGGCGGGGGAGTGTGGGGGAAGGCGGGGGAGAGTGGGGGAAGGCGGGGGAGGCGGGGGAGTGTGGGGGAAGGTGGGGGAGAGTGGGGGAAGGTGGAGGAGGGCGGGGGAGTGTGGGGGGAGGCGGGGGAGTGTGGGGGAAGGCGGGGGAGGCGGGGGAGTGTGGGGGAAGGCGGGGGGAGACGGGGGAGTGTGGGGGAAGGCGGGGGAGGCGGGGGAGGAAGACAGCGGGGGGCGGGGGAGGAGGGCAGCGGGGGCGGGGGTGGAGGGCAGCGGGGGGCGGGGGAGGAGGAGAGAGAGAGAGAGAGAGAGAGAGAGAGAGAGAGAGAGAGAGAGAGAGAGAGAGAGAGAGAGAGAGAGAGAGAGAGAGAGGAGAGAGAGAGAGAGAGAGAGAGAGAGAGAGAGAGAGAGAGAGAGAGAGAGAGAGAGAGAGAGAGAGAGAGAGAGAGAGAGAGAGAGAGAGAGAGAGAGAGAGAGAGAGAGAGAGAGAGAGAGAGAGAGAGAGAGAGAGAGAGAGAGAGAGAGAGAGAGAGAGAGAGAGAGAGAGAGAGAGAGAGAGAGAGAGAGAGAGAGAGAGAGAGAGAGAGAGAGAGAGAGAGAGAGAGAGAGAGAGAGAGAGAGGAGAGAGAGGAGAGAGAGAGAGAGAGAGAGAGAGAGAGAAGAGAGAGAGAGAGAGAGAGGGAGAGAGAGAGAGAGAGGAGAGAGAGAGAGAGAGAGAGAGAGAGAGAGAGAGAGAGAGAGAGAGAGAGAGAGAGAGAGAGAGAGAGAGAGAGAGAGAGAGAGAGAGAGAGAGAGAGAGAGAGAGAGAGAGAGAGAGAGAGAGAGAGAGAGAGAAGAGAGAGAGAGAGAGAGAGAGAGAGAGAGAGAGAGAGAGAGAGAGAGAGAGAGAGAGAGAGAGAGAGAGAGAGAGAGAGAGAGAGAGAGAGAGAGAGAGAGAGAGAGAGAAAGGGAGAAGGGGGGGGGTCATACGCGGGGAGAGAGAGAGAACGAAAAAGGGAGAGAAGGAGGGATCCGAGAGAGGGGGGAAAGAGATAGAGGCGGAAAGAGAGGGAAAGAGAGCGGAGTGAGGGGGCGGAGGGCGGAGAGAGATGTGAGAGGAGAGAGAGAAAAAAGGATAACAAATCAACTGAGGTAGCAACAAGAATGAAGACAATAACTGCTCGTATCACACTTATGTCCATGCAATGGAATGGACTATCTCCTGAAGCTTCATCCCAAGGCATCTGAGAGTTTCTGACCTCTACAGACCCCCACATCAAGCTTTTGCACCGTCCCTGGTGCAATTCCTTTCTTATTTTACTCATTTCAATGAGATCTAGTTATTCTGCAATTACTGAAAGAAACATGATATGTACAAGGGATAGAATGCTTCCATTTTGACCTAATTCAGATACTTCTTCACCCTGGAGATGTTGACCAGGGGAATCATTTTACCCTGCAGATCTTCCAGATGCACAGCGCCATGTGGCAGTACCTTGAGTACCTTATAAGGTCCTATCCATTTAGGTGCCAATTTTGTTGAAATTGCCGGGACTTGATGCACTAAAACCATGGACCCTTCTTGAACTTCATTCGATCTCAGATACCTGTCATGTAATTTCTTGCGCTCTTCTTGTGTCACCAGAAGTTTCTTCATTGCCCCTTCTCTGTACTCTTCTCATGCCACCAATCTCTGAATGGGGGGTTCAACTCCAATGGTTTTGATTCCTATTTCTTTTCTGATGATAAACTCAAATGGTGCCAATGCCTCTTTCCCATAAACTAAGCGAAATGGAGTCTCGCCCGTGGTTCCCTTCTTTGTGGTTCTGAAAGCCCAAATTGCACCAATTAGTGCTAGTGGCCAAGAGCTTTGATGATCAAAAGATAATTTGCGAAGTAGTCCGATCAAAATCTTATTGGAACTCTCTGCTTGGCCATTTGCCCTTGGGTAATAGGCACATGATTTTTTATGGAAAATTTTATACCTGTCAAATATAAACTGGAGCAATTGATTTACAAAATGTGTGCCCCTATCACTAGTAATTTCCAGTGGGCAACCAAATCTTGAGAAAATACGTTTATACATAAATTTAGCTACTGTTAAAGCCGTGCAGTCCAGTGTAGCTTTAGCCTCTATCCATTTAGTGGCATAGCATGTGGCCATCAAAATATAATTTTTTCCTCCAGGTTGACCAGTTGGACTAATTGGTCCTATGAAATCAAGACCCCATCGTTCAAATGGAAGCCATCCAGTAGATATGACTAATGGTTGGAAATTCAATCTGGTTGGCGTGGGAGCACACCTCTGGCAGATGTGGCATTCTTTAGCAAACTTGATTGCATCCTTGAAAATATGAGGCCACCATAAACCTTTGTGGATGATTCTATGAGCCAATTCTTCCCCCTTTAGATGTCCCTCATTGTGTGCAGCCTCTAGCAGAAAATTTACCTCCTCTGGATAGACACACCTTCTCAATATATCATCTTGACAGTATTTATATAAATTTCCATTTATAAGAGAATATGCTTTGGTTTTTAGGAGCAATCTTCTCTTTTCTACAGGTGTCAAGTGTTCTGGGATCTTTCCAGTAGTCAGAACATGGAGAATTTCATCATACCAACCAGTCTGGATTGCTACTAGAAAAAGATTGCTATCCACCAATTCATCATTAATACCTGTTGCCTTTTCGCTCATTGCCGTCCTGGACACTTGATCTGCCATGTAGTGCTCTTTTCTTGGCTTAATACGAATATCAAAATTAAACTCTTGAAATAGGAGTAACCATCTCCAAATCCTTCCAGCTACTCTAGGCTTGTTTATCAAATACTTCAAGGGCTGATGATCAAAAATAACAATGAAATGTACACCAAGGAGATAATGTCGGAACTTCTGAAGAGCAAATACGATAGCCAAACCTTCTCTTTCCGTTGTACTGTAATTTCTTTCAGCTTGGTTGAGTAGTCTGCTTGCATAAGAGATAGGTCTATCCACTTTGTGAGATGATGGTTGAGCTAGAACTGCACCAACAGCATGAAGACTAGCATCTGTATGCACATGAAATTCCAATGACCAATTAGGAACACTTAAAAGTGGAGCAGTACATAGCCTCAATTTAGTTCACAAAATGCTTTGTCAGCTTCGGCACTCCATGAGAAAGGGATCTTTTTGCTGGTAAGCCTTGACAAGGGCTTAGCAATTTTCGAATACATCCTAATGAATCTTCTGTGATACCCTGCATGGCCCAAGAAACTTTGCACTTCCTTTGGGCTTTGTGGAATTGGCATGGAAAGAATAGCTGTAACCTTTGCAGGGTCAACAGTTATACCTTCAGCAGATACTATGTGACCAAGAAGAGTGCCCTTAGTGACCAAAAAGTGACATTTATCAGGATTCAATTTCAAACCTGTTTTGAGACATTGCTCAAAAATTCCTTTTAAATTTTCCAAATGGTCATGGAAATCTTGAACTGCTGCCCTTCTATCTGTACCTGAAAATACTGAAAAGTCATCCATGAAAATGCGTAGAAAGGTTGTTAACCATTTGCCCAATATCAGATACATCATTCTATTAAATGAAGCCGGTGCATTCTTCAAACCAAAAGCCATTCGAGTATAGACATAAGTGCCCCAGGGAGTGACAAAGGCTGTTTTGTCCCTATCATCAGGATGGATCACTATCTGATTGTAACCACTAAAACCATCCAAGAAACTATACAAAGTGTGACCAGCTACTTCTTCAAGTACTTGCTCTGTGAAGGGCTGAGGAAATCCATCTTGAATAGTTACTTTATTCAAAGCACGGAAATCAACACATACTCTTATTTTTCCACTATTTTTCTTGGGCACAATAACCATAGAAGAAAGCCACCTGGAATGTTCTACTGGCACAATTATACCTGCTTCTTCTAGTTTTGTAATCTCTGCTTTTACCGCCTCTGCATACTTCGGATTGAGTCGATATGGCCTACTTCTTACAGGCGCAGCTCCCTCAACCAAGGGTATCCGATGTAATCCAAGCTCTTCTGGTATTCCTGTTAGATCTTTGTAGGACCATGCGAAGACACTTTTGTAAGTAAAGAGCAAAGAAGTTACCTTCTGTAGTAAATTAGGATAATGCCACAACCAGGATGCCAAATGGACTACTTGAGGGTTCTCTTCATCCCCTAAATTTACTTCTTGAACCAATGTTTTAGGAGTGGCCTTGTTTGATAAATCATCTCCACTATATGCAGGAGTGGAGTTTAATTTATATTCTGCAACATGTTCTTCCATCCATTCTTGAGGTATATCTGAGAAAGGAAGATCTTCTCTGCCCTTAGGTTCAAAATCTTCTACCTCTGATACTTTTATCTGGGTTGCTTCCTCAAGGTTTGTGCTTTCCTGCAATTGCTCATTCTCCAACACCTTGTGGTCTTCATTGCCCTTTCCTGTAATTACCTTATCTGCAACTTCTTCCTCAATTTCATTAATCTCCACTGTGCAACACTCTGCACTTCCCATCATCCAATTTAACAATGTATCCTCTTCTTGGGGTAGAGAGGGCATTACCTGAGTGTCCACAGTATATCCAGTAGTTTTTCCTGAGTCGAATCCTTCTTCCAAATGTAGTTGCAGTTGGCTATTGGTATTTGTTGAAATCCATAGTTTATTTTTTCCCCAATCTTGCAAAGCTTTTGCTTGTCTCAGCCAAGGTCTCCCCAGGAGTAGAGGGTAAGAAGTCTCCTGTGGAAGTGCAATAACAACAAAATCTAGAACAAAATGGCAGCCCTGTACTACCATCAGTACCTTCTCAATAATGCCCAGTGGCGCAACCCGATGTTGATCTGCCAATGTAACCGTGAATGGTGCCAACTTGGTGGGGTTCAATTTCAGCTTCTTCATTGTAAAATCTGGCATTAAATTGATACGAGAGCCTCCATCTATGATCACACCTGTGAGAGCTTCATCCTTTATACAAACAGATAATCTTGAGCTTTGGTAGTCTGCTAAGGGTGCAGGGGGAAAATCAACCATGAAACCATCTATACTTGGTGATTGGACCAAGTGAGCAGAGTGTATAATCTTTAGTAAGTCACTTCTTATTTTTGAATCCATCCTTATAAGTTCATATAGACTAACCTTGTGATGAATACCCTTCAAGATTTGTTCAATTTTTACCTCCTGAGTGTTTTCTTGCTGGCTTATTGGTTGGCCCTTTAGAGAAGTAGTCATCTTATTATAAGCTCCTTCAATTTGTGCTTGGTCCTTCCATCCAGACTCCTTTTCTTCCTCTTTATCCTGAAATCCTTATTGTTCATCTCTCTGGGTTGCAGCTGCTTGCCTAGCTCTAGTCATCATGGGCATAGTAGAGGATGAAACAGCATAAGTCTGAGTGGTTTTTCCTTCTTCATGTGGAGAGACTGCAATCATATGAATTGGAGCAAGACGACCTCTTGGGCAATCTTTGGTATAATGATCCTTGGCCTCTGGACAATGTTGACAAGGAGGTGCATCTTCTGGGAGGGAACACCTATTTTGCATGTGGCCATATTCACCACAACGATAGCACATCAAGGGTCTATTATATCTAGGCTTTGCAGGCCTATTCTCCTCTCTATTAGATGTATTTGAAGTACTAGCATAGTATGAATCCAAAGTTTGAGGGTTACCTCTCTGTTGTGTACCCTTGAGGTAATAACAATCTCTGGCTTCATGACCATCTTTTCCACAAAATTGACAGCTTACCTTAATAGGGCAATTAGCATTGGAATGTCCATTGTTGTTACAGATTGTACACCAAATTTGTCTCCTTATATCCTGAGTGGTCTTCAAATCTTCTAACTTTCGGCGAAGTTGAGCTACTTCATCATCAGTGCGACGCAGTGGTGGCAAGACCTTCTCTTCTTGTTGATTTTGTTGCATCTTCAATGCTTCCAGTTCCCTCCTTAGTTGCTCAATAGGATCCAGATCTGCAGCATACTTTTGTTGTGTATCCCCCTCAAAATGTTGCCTTGCTTCTTCAATGCGTGATGCCGCTGCAACAAAATCATTAAGAGTGGCATCCAATCTAAGAGACTCCCGAAGCTTCTGCTAAGATGACCTGGGCAGAGCATTCTCTATCCATTTTTTAACCAAAAAGTCACCTGGAGCATGTGGCAGACGTGCAACAAGTGCTTTTGTTCTAGTGTGAAGTTCATGAAAAGATTCACCTGATCTTAGCTTCAAATTCTCTAGCTGATCTAGAGCTCTTTCTGAAGAATCACTTGGTCGAAATGTCTGTGAGAATGCCGCCTTCAAAGCCTCCCATGTAGTGAAATGGCCATATGCATATTGACTATACCATTTATCCGCAAGACCCTCCAATGTGGATGGAAAAAGTGCCAGCATTGCATCCTCTCTATTTTGCAAACCACGGCATAAAGAGATGAATCTCCTCACATGATCATCCGCATCCTCATAAGCATGTCCCTTGAAGGTGGGGAATTTGATATTTAATCTGGAGAGTAAATGAGAGAGATCCTCCATTTGTACTGGTGTTGCTTCAGACGTATCTGAGGAGAAATCTAGAGTTCTCCTATACCCCTCTTTTGACAATGGTGTCGCACCCAAGTCAATTGATAAATTTAGGGAGGGCAGGGGGGAGGTAGACTCACTAGTCGTGGTTATGGCTAACTTGTTAAGGCTCCTCCGAACACGAAGAGACTCCTTATCTGCCCGTGTATGGGTCATGTACCTTCTTGCAAATGTAATGGGGCAAAAATACCTCTCACAGAAATGCAAAGGTCCCACCGGGCGTGCCAAACTGTAGAGGAGGTACTGGGTTATCCACTTTTAATAAAAGTAGAGAAATGTTAAAGGGTATACTTCCCTAAAGAGAACCCCCCTTGAGTAGGCGACGTACTGGATGTGTTAATACAAGGAGATACTTCAGAAAATATGGACAACAATTGATCAAGGATGACCATACACTTCTTTGATTCGATTCAGATGATTACAAGATTTGTCAAGGAAATGCTCAAAAACTAATGCTCAGAGCTTTGTGGTACTCTATGCAGATAAATACAGATCAATACAAATGATGCAGGAATTGCTCAAGAGAATAGAGTTTAACACCAATAGTGTCTCACAGAAAAGAAAGAAAATCCAAGACACTCTCTTACACTATAGTGCTCATAGCCCCTTCACTGAGAAGCCCACCCTCTGTATCCACACTACAGAGTAGCTCCTACAATAGGCTTGAAACCACCAAGTGCAAGAGAAAACTTCTGCACGTATACACACGTCAAGGTAACTCCAAAAAAATGTACCCCCAATGAGCACAAATCCATTGTTTTTATAGGATTCAATAGGCCAAGAGGGCCTTGCCGATTCTTCACGTCCACTAATCACGCGTCGGTTGATTACCCAAAATTGAAGGGGTAGGTCAATTATTCCCTTGATTTGAATTGGATCCACAAAAATAGGTAGTCGTCGTGAATGGTTTGTGGCAACTTACCTTTCACCTTCTTACTTGCAAATAGAGGCCCTTTCAGTCTGAGAGATTGGGATGACAGGTCGGGTAGCATTAATTCAAGTAAGCCCTTGTACTTTTTTTTTTTTTTTTTTTTTTTAACCATAGTCTCCAAAGGAAAGACCCATTGATAGGCATGTCACAATCCCATCAAAATTGTAACATCCTATACAAAGCGTGCATCTAGTTTCCCAATATTTGACTTTCTCCATCCACCTTTATCATGCAATGATCACACCTCCGGAGGCAATGTTTCCATCCTGCACAAGTTGCCACTGAAAGAAAAGATATGTGAAATGAGACCTGCCAGGATCCAAATGATTTTGAGATAGTTGCTGAAGAAAATTTATCCATAGTCTGACCAAGATCATGTATCCTTGTATTGATCACATTTACTTGTATCCCCAGTGGATTGATTTTTTGAATGACACATACATCATAAAGATCATGATCATCACCAACGGTCACCAAGTCACTGTCCTGATCTACATAAGTGAGTACTATCCTCTCATCTTG
>CM035435.1:60529667-60554667 GCA_020310875.1 Ceratopteris richardii
TTTGACCTTTCTGCATTCACTTTCAAACCAAGAATCATTATCGTCAAACACAACATCTCTACTGAACATAAATCCTTTGTTGGATGGATTATAAAACCTGTATCCTTTCTGATTTAAATCATACCTTATGAATATGCACTTCTCTGCCTTAGGGTCTAGCTTACCTCTGATTTGGGATGGAACATGCACATAAGCAACACATCCAAATATTCTACAATGATCAAGTGATGGCCTCCTACCATGCCATGCTTCATATGGGGTCATCCCATCAAGTGATTTAGATGGCAACCTGTTAATAAGATAAGTGGCAGTAGAAACACTCTCTCCCCACAAATAATTAGGTAATTTCTTTTCATTAAGCATTGACCTAGTTGTTTCCACAATCAACCTGTTTCTCCTCTCTGCTAACCCATTTTGCTCAGGGGTATACCTTGTAGTAATCTCCCTTTTGATACCTCTGTCCTACAAAAATGCATCAAATTCATTGGAGAAGTACTCACCTCTTGCATCTGACCTTATCCTCTTTAAACTTCTTCTTGTTTGATCTTCCACAAGTGCAAGATACTTCTTCAAGCAACTGAACACTTCATCTTTATGTTTCATAAAGTACAAGATAGTCCACCTACTGAAATCATCAATGAATGACACATAATACCTTGAGCCTGAAATTGAAGGGTCCTTGCTTGGTCCTCACACATCTATGTGGACAAGTTCTAAATAATCCTCATGCATGTGGCCTTTCTTTGTAAAAGATAACTTGTGTGATTTACCAAACTGACAAGCACCATATTTATATATCATGTGTTGCTTGGATACATTAGGTATCCCAAGAACACATTAATCTCTACATATTTGCTTCAAAGTTCTCTCACTAATATGCCCTAATCTTTTATGCCAAATCTCAAGCTTAGACAATGTTTGATCCTTGTAATTATAAAGTGCAATGTTTCTAGTGTCCTCAAGTTCAAATGTAAATAATCTACCTGTTTTTTCTCCCTTGGCAATTCTCTTGAATCCATGTTGGGGATCCTCCACAAAAGCTCCATATTTGTTGAACCTAACCTGCAAACCCTTTTCCACTATCTTTCCAACACTCATCAGATTCTTGGTGATAGTAGGTACATAAAGAACCCTCCTCAATAGATTTCTATTCCCAAGAGAGGTTTTGAGATTTCCTACCTTGACCACTGAATGCTTGGTGTCATCACCTATTTGCGCCTGGTGCTTTCCCTTGGGCTCCTCAAGATCATAAAGAAGAGCTACATTGCGTGCTACATGGCTTGAACAACCTGAGTCAATATAGAAGAGGTGCTCATCATTCATACTTTGTTTTGAAGTCATATTCATAATGAGAAGAGAATCCTCTTGATCCTTTGTGTAATTGTTTAAGTCCTTTCTTGATTTGTATCCTCCTTGATAATTGTTGTTGTAATTGTTTTTGTAGCATGGTTGTAGCCTTGATTATGGTTGAACCTTCCTCTTGAGTGTGAGTAGCCACCTATTTGAAATCCTCTTCCTCTCTGATTCTTGAAGTTCCTATAGCACTCATCTATAGTGTGATTAGACAGTCCACATATGTTGCATGGGGAAGAGTTATCCCATGAGTGTGTAAGATCCAAAATCTGCATATCCATGTAAAGGTCCATAGCAGTTGTGAAGGCTTCCCACTTATCATCTGCCTTGATGCCATTGATTATTTGTCTCACTATTTGCTCCTCTTCAATCTCCTCTCCTATGCTTGCCAATCAATCAGCCACATGTTTGACTTTGGTCACAAACTCTGAAACATTCTGCTTGAGTTGCTTCCTTTGAGTAGTAAATTCAATCCACAATTGATTTTTCCTAGCTTTTGTGTTGGAAGAAAAATATAAAGACAATGTATCCCAAGTTTCTTGGGAACTTTTACAATTCCTAATGTATGGGAGGAGGAATTCAGAGATAGAGTTAAGTAAGTATGACCTTGCCAAAGCATCTTTGGCACACCATGAGTTGCATCTGTCAAGCTCCTCTCTTGTAGGTTGTCCTTTGCTTCTGAAAATGGGCATCTCCTCATCTCCTGATATGTATCCATAGAGGCTCCTACCTTGTAGATATGTATTCATCCTCAAGGACCATGTTGGATACTTGTTCCTGTCCAATTTATCAATAAAAGAAGGGAAACAATCTCCCATTTTACCTCAACTTGCTCTGACACCACTGCTAGAAGAGATGGATGGATACCTCAAGGAAGTGAGGTGGTACTGCAAAAACGTGCTTAGTACCTTCCCTATTTCACTTCAGGGTTATGTAGTAGGCCCTCTTATCTTGCAAATAATACCAAATAAGCAAATATATACTTTGGAGTTGATGCTTCAAACAATTAGATCTTCACAACTAGTTAGTGATAAAAAACTTACTATTTTGGTCTTGACACCTGCTAGATCTTTTGCTCAGTGCTCACACTACAATAGAAATGAAGAAAATTCCTTTGGGGGAATCCAATTAGCTTAGATAGCTAATGATTCCAAGTGAAATCTCGTAAAATGATGAACCATACAATGAGCAATCACTTTAGCAATTAGATGCTTACCCCCGATTTTTTAGGATCTGTATAGAGAATGGCCAGAGAGTACTTCGATGCGGATTTCTCCCAATTGGCTGATGAAAATGCCTTGAAATTTGATAACATGAATTAGACTTTGAGCTGGTTCCCACAAGCTATAGAACATGAAAAATGGTGAAGAAAGCACTGCAATATGGTCATGCCAAGTACACTATTTTGAGTAGACATAACAAAGAAGTCAATAGATGTGATCAATAATGTATATGTATTATAGCACAAGCGTTTACAAGATCATTTGCACTAAAATGATACCAAACGATAGTGAGATGAGTAGGCTATGGTGTAGGCTACTCAAACTCAATAGATGATCAAAAGAAGAGCTCTACAAGAGGCATACATACTGTGACTTTTTACAAGTAATTTATATAAGTGTTTGATTCTAAATTTGAATTTCAAAATTCAAACTTGGCTCCATTTGAAAAAGTGACTCCTATGATTTTGGAGATATTCTCTCATAAAGAATTCCTAGCTGATATGCTCTCTACCTCCACGAGATTCTAGAATTTACAAGATTCTCTCATGAGCTTATCTTTTGCATTTGGTAACTAATCAAAAGAGTTACAAGCCATGGTTCATATGATCCACCAAAATCTTCTTCAATGCCTAGCCAAATGTGAAGGCTTGACATTTGCACCAACAATTTATACACTTACACATATATACATACATACATACATACATACTAAATACATGCACACATACACATACTCACATATATGTAGTAATATATATATATATATATATATAATTTAATATAGTATATATATACATATATTTATAACAGTATATATATATATATATATTTACTATATATATATATATATATATATATATATATATATATATATACTATATATATATTTATATTCAAATTTACTATAATTATGTTTATGTTTATATTTATATATACTATATAGTTACTATATATATATTTATATACATATTTACAATACTGTATATGCATTTATATACATATCTATATTTACTATATATTTATTGTATATATATTTATATACATACATGCATACATACATACCAAATACATGCACACATAAACATATATACATACACACATACACTTATACATACATACATACATACATACATACATACATACATACATATAGATACACACACACATACACATACACATACCCACACACACATACATGCAAACATATACACATACATACATGCATTCATATACATACATAAACACAGATACACATATCCACATATATACATACACACATACACATGCATGTATATACACACATTCATACAACATACATGCATTTATCCCACAAGAATGTGTATTTTTGTATATGTGGGTATGTGTGTATGTGTAAATGTGTATATGTGAATGTGTATGTATGTAAATAATGAGATTATTAATATCTAATACCATTATTTATAGATTCTAATCAATCAAGAAAGAACTCCACGACAATCTCCTAATCGTGCAAGGACTATATATCTTAAGTATATCAAACTTTTAATTTTAAATATATTTGATAGATACATAACTGATGTATGTTTCTTTATTGTTATAATCAGATTCTGATCAATCAAAGGGAACTCCACCACCTCCTATCCATGCACATGTGTCCTCCGATAGGAATTATGATGAATGCTACTATCAAGAGCATATTATATGTTGGTGTAAGTTTCGAAGACCACGATTGGAATGTATTGAACATGAGGTAGAGTATGGTACTTTTGAGCATGCACTACCACCTGGTCAACGTGATAATGCTTGGGTATGTATTCTTTCTATACATTAGTATCAATATTTTAATTTAAAACCATATATAAAATCAAATTATTATTGATATATGAATATTTGCTCGATGATGGTGATGATAATGATAATAATTCGCACACTCATAATGCTAATATACCTCATACACATCATGGACTTGTTCATCAATTACAAGTAGAGGTTTCTAGAAACAGCTGGAGATTTATCCATTGCCAACTCGTGATCATTCTCTAATATAAACATATGATAGAAGAAGATATGTAGGATGGAATAGAGGGCTACTCCCTTTAGATGGAGAGGTTTTTAACTTTTGGGGTAATCGCTATATGATTGCTCCATCCACTATTACTAGTGCTAGTTGTGGTCTCTTTATTGTAGAGGATTTGTATGTGTCTCCAGAATCTGAAGTCACTCTTATGTCATTTTGTGGTC
Organism: Ceratopteris richardii; assembly: GCA_020310875.1. NCBI lineage: Eukaryota > Viridiplantae > Streptophyta > Polypodiopsida > Polypodiales > Pteridaceae > Ceratopteris > Ceratopteris richardii. The sequence continues at coordinate 60,534,464 of CM035435.1, forward strand.
CTATATATGGATGGGGAGATTGGCATCAACTTTCACATTTATGTTCAAAGCATGAGTACTTATGGAATATGCTTGAATGCAGAATCCCTTACTAGTAGAGGGATTTCACATGTGGAAAATGAAAGATTATATATTGATGGAAGACCTTACATGCATGGAAATATAGCGGGTTTAATAAATAGTATTCGAGAGTTACATAATAGTTCAAGGACTAATTGCACATTTAAGGAGCGTGAAAATAGTCATGAAACACCATATATGAGTAGAGATGTAGCAAGATACATAGTTGTCAATGCTATTACTTTATTACATGTTGGTGATGAGTTATTAGTGAATTATGGATGGCATAGACATCCAAGAGCACCTTTTAGCTAGAGAGAAAATGAAAACTTTTTATCCACCTATCTTGTGTTGCATTGCAGAACTCTAATTTCAATCTCTTTTCAAAATAACTTACATATTTAATTTTATGTTTAAAGTATACTTTTCATTCATTCATGGAATACTAATGGTTTTTATTCATGTGTGTAGATTCCAACGTATGATGTTGATGATATTCCACCATACCATTCACAGTTGCCAGTAAGAACTCGTTTATCAAATGCTTCTATGATGAGGCTATGCAAAAGTGATCCTATGGAATATGCAAGGTTGAAAGACCTATATTCAAAAGAAGATAAAGTACAAGATTTATGCGACGATGATGAAGATAATGGCATGACAAATTTTATTGAGGATTGGTATCAAAATGACAGTGAGAGCATTGATATTTCTAAAAATGAGAAATATCTTAGAGAGGAATGTCTAAAGCATGTATATGAAGGAAGTCACTTGGCGTGGCTAACCACAAGCTTACTTATTCGCAATCTTCAAAATAATTTTGGATGGAGTAATGTATCTATTTTGGCACTATTAAGGTATAATTTTGAATTTTCTATCTATTTATATATATGCATGCATACACATACACATATAAATACATACATACATAGACATACACATATACATGAATGCATACACACATATAAACATACATACACATATACATACATACACATGTCATGAAAGTAAGGACAAATTATACATACCTGTATCGAATGAAGATGTTCTGTCCCTCTAGCCTTTGGAATTGTCCGCTCAACCTTTAGAATATTTGTGAAACATCTGCTTCTCATATTCTAATTGACCCTAATGTCTATGCTATTAACTCATTTATTAACTTTGCGTACAAATATTAAGTATCAGTTAGCTGTGGAGGTATTAGGTCGTTTGTAAAATAGGAGAAGCAAATTTATCCCGAAGATTTTGAAGGATGGAAGAACAATTTTAAAGGATGGATAGAAAGAAAGTGTCCATTCAATGCAGTTTCTTATTCTTACCTTAGCTAAGGTAAGAACAATAACTTGCATTGAATGGATGCTTTTTGTCTGCCCATCCTTTAAAACTATTCGTCCATCTTTTAGAATCTTCCAAATAAATTTGCTTCTCCTATTTTCCAAACTATCTAATACCTCCATAGCTAACTGATACTTTATATTTGTAAACAAACATGTAAGTCTTAATTAGCAAGGTAGGTAATTGATTGACCATAAAATGGGAGACAACCAAACGATTCACTAGTCTAGATATCTATGTGAATTTTTGCATACCACAAAAACAAAAACAAAATTAGAAACAAAATCAAATATACACACATACACATATATACATACATACATATAAACATACATACACATATGAACATACATACACATATAAACATACATACACATGCATGCATACATACATATACATACATATATGCATACACATACACATACACATATACATACACATATGTATACCCATGCATATATACATATGTATATCTATATTTATTTATTTATTTTTATTAATGTGACTTTTTTCATGAACTTACACGTTATTATCTGAAAAGTTTTTACCAAGTCAGAATATTGTTCCTACCTCACATAATGAAATGAAGAAGATAACGAATAATCTTGGTATAGATAATCAGTGTATACATGCATGTCCTAAAGATTGTATTTTATATAGAATCTTTGACATGTCCAAAATGTCAATCTCGAGGATATAAGGATGAAGAAGGTAAAATCCCAAAAAAGGTATTGAGATATTTTCCACTAGCTCCACAGATTAGAAATATGTTTCAAAGCCCAAAATTATCAAAGATTTTGACATGGAGACATGGTCATAAAAGTACTAATAGAATAATCCGAATTCCGATAGATAGTGAAACTTTTCAGCATATTGATTCTACATGGCCTAATTTTGTACAAAAACCACATAATCTAAAGTTAGGAGTTGTATTAGATGGGGTTAATCAATTTTCCATATAATCTAGTAAATGGTCAACATGGCCAATGGTAATCATAAACTACAATCTTCCGCCATATCTTAGCATTAAAAAGGAACATTTTATGCTTTCACTTTTAGTCCGAGGAAAACGACAAGTTAAAGGTATGAATATATATCTTGCTCCTCTCATTGACGATCTCCAAGAGTTATGGAGAGGCATTAATGCCATTGATGTATTAAAAAGCATCAATGAAAAATATATTATGGTTTGTGGTATTATGGCATGGACTATTCACAATTTTCTAGGATATTGTGTTTGTTTAGGTATTGGTGCAATTCTTTTAATTTAATATGCATACAAATATATGTGAGTTAATCTAATTATATTTTTATCATTTTCATGATGCAAGAATATCTATTATGTAGTGATTGATTGAGATCAATTTAAAGTAATAATCTCTACAAAAGTATTTATCTTTGACATCAACGATTCTTGCCTGATGATCATCCATTAAGATGAAAACGAGAAGCAATACATTTTAATGGAAACCTTGAAACAGTTAAGTGTACAAAACCAATGATACCTATGGATTGGTTTCAAAAATGGATAGATGGGTCGAAATCTCCAGTGATGACGAAGATAATGAGAATGCGGAGAGGTAAAGGGAAATTGGCACTCATAGAGAATATATCAATATGGTATTCTTTGGAGTATTGGAGAGAGTTAAAGGTCTATCATCTTCTTGATCCTATGCATATATTCAAGAATATTGGTTATCCATTATGGAAACGTCTTCTTCAATTAAAAGACACCATAGCATCAAGTAATGATTTGAAGGACCAAAACTCAAAACCAAATTTATGGCCAATTTTTGATAGACATTGATAGGAAACAACTTATGCACCTGATCCTTGGGTACTTACGATAAAAGAGATGCAGACTATCAGCAATAGGATTTAGTTGATTCAAGCTCCTACAAGATATGGAGCATCTTTCCACAACATGTTTACTATGATAAGAGCTTATATAGGTTAAAGACCCATGAAACTTTTGAAGCACATTTTACCTTTGGTTATCAATGGATGTACAACAAAAGGACCATGGGATTAGATCTATCATCTTGGATTGATTATAAGGTAATTATGATACTTTTATCTTCAATACATATGACTATTTGATATCTTTTATTTTTGAATTGGTTTCTTTATAATTTTTTTAATGATATGTATGGGTGGATTACATCAAAAGAGATTGACAAAGACTCGATCCCACAAAAGAACCATGAATGCAAGGAGCTACTATGTTTGATAGAAAGAGCTTCCTACTTCATTTTTTGATATTTAGGTTCATTTATTAGTCCATCTTGTGGATGAAATAGAGATTGCAAGTGTTGTCAACACTCGATGGATGTTTTAGGTCAAGCGATTTATGGGAATATTAAAAGGTTATGTGCGGCAAAAAGAAAAACCAGAAGGATCCATGGCAAATGGTTGGATGCTTGAGGAGTGCATGTACTATGTTAGTTAGTACTTTGAAAGAGTTCATGAAGAAGCTCCACATGCATGGACCAACGAGTCTTCTTCAAAAATAATAGACAAAGTATAATCAGGTAAGGAAGTTCCATTTTTATTTACATTACAAGAAATTCTTTTTAAGCAGGACTTAGCCTCAAAAACCCACCCCGGGCGGCTCTGCTTCTATCAAATATTTTAAACACCAAATTTCACATTTCTTTTTTTAGGCATATATATATTTGGAGTAACTCTCTGGTTGAGTATTCATTCACCCTTAATAAGTTCTGGGCTCTGCTGGCATTGGGAATAAAAAAGGGTTGCTTAGAGTCTTTGAAATACTGCTATCCTATAGGACAACCCCGTAGCTTTCTGGAAGAGCTACCCTTTTCATTTTTTTATATTTGAACGATAAATTCTAATTAGAAGTAGGGTAGGAGCTAAGATCAAAAAATTTCATCGATGGAATAGGTATGCTAAACGAGCTAGCTAGGATATTTTAACCACTCTTTTTTTAAAAGTGTTAGGATCCAATGCAATCCACAATAGACCCAAATTGTCGTTATTTGAAAAAGGCAACAAGGCCAAGATACGGGCTCTTTTTATAGCACTAGCTACTAAACGCTGTTGTTTTCTACGATTTGCACACAACCCCTTTCCATATATCATCGCAATGATTCTGTATTAGTTGTTCTGATAAGTTAAATGTGTAGCTGACCCAGCATTACCATGGGGACTAAAGCCTGCTACGACAAAGATTGATAATTTTATTCCTCTATTTTTGTGTGAAACAAGTTGGTGTCTAAGGTGTTTTATTCCAGTAGCTTAAGTTGAGTTTTACCAGGACTCCCAACTAAAAACAAAATAAAAGTCTTTTCCTCTTGGAACAAGTTTAGGTTACAACTACGGATATTCGGCGAAGACTTTCTATTTATATACATATATAACATATCTATCTACTGGATCCGTTCTGAGATCCACTTGGGCTGGACTAGAAACAAACAAATTGTTCCCCCATTATGATAGTTTCGAAAATGTATCCTGTGTTTGTCGAAATAATAAATTGATGAAGACTTTGTATTGCCAATTTCTTTATGTGATGTTTGCCCCCTCACATGGATTGGAACTAAGGCGCCAGTCCCAGGGAATCAAGAAACACTACGAAAAAATGAATGAGTGTAAGTTTATTAAATGATTAATATTTCTTTTTTTTTTTGTTTGGTGTTCGAAGTTGCAAATTACTTATTGAAATGTATGCATTACTATGCTTTACCTGTACCAAGCAAGCAGAGGGGATATAGCTCAGTTGGTAGAGCGCCGCCCTTGCAAGTGGGTCGTTGCGCCTACGGGTTGGATGCCTAATTGCTTAGGCAGTAACAAAAGGTAGTATCTTCCACCTAAACGGGTGGCTAACTTCTTCTCCAAGAATTTTCTTCATTAACAACTTTTGATTCCTTACGAATATTTTTTCCCAAAGCTTGGGTTTTGATCCTTTTTTGAAGGCCCCTAAATGGCCGCTCAGTGGTAAAGGAGGTAGGAGTGCAAAGACAGCCAGGAGGTTTGCCTAGAAGCAACCACCCTTGAAAGAGTGCGTAATAGCTCATTGATCAAGCGCTCTTGCGCCGAAGATGAATGGGACTAAGCGGTTACCACGGTAACAATACTGCAGGGGGGACCCTGCGAAAAAATAGCTCGACGCCAAAATAAAAAAAAAAAGTGGATATCATAGGAATTTCTACCCCAGGGTTTCTCTTGCGCCGAAGATGAATGGGACTAAGCGGTTACCACGGTAACAATACTGCAGGGGGGACCCTGCGGAAAAATAGCTCGACGCCAGAATTAAAAAAAAAAGTGGATATCATAGGAATTTCTACCCCAGGGTTTCACAATTGTTTAACCGGAAATGGAAGCTTGAACCCAACTTAAATGAGATAACTTAATAATCAACTGGAAGCAAGTTTTTGTGTCACATCACAAAAAAAAAAGTATTTGTGAGATAAGTATCTATCAAACTATTCTTCGAAGTAGCTTCCACTATCTCGTGGGAGGAGATTTTCCATTCCAAATCAGATTCCATTTCATGGCCCATATCACTAACAGTCGAGTGCTGTCTATGCAAAGCTAATAAAGAGCTTCGGCTATGAAGCAAAAGTGATCTCTCCAATGAATAAACGGTTGGGAATTAATGTTTTCATCATCTTTTGTGAAATCAAGTCCACCACGAAGGCATTCATAAACTGCTCTACCATAATTTTTAGCAGACAAGCCCAATTTTGGCTTGACTATTCCCCGCGGAATAAAGGGATCAAATCCCTCATCCCCCCAAGCGGGATCTACAGGTTTGACTTTTCCGGTTAATCCGTAAGGGTCTGATACCCAAATACGAGGACCAAACAAACCAGTTACATGAAACGCTCTGAAGGCAAAACAAAGTACTCCTGAAAGAAATAGGTGAATTCCAAATTTTTTTGGTAAATCTAGTGATGGCTTTCCTGTACAATCATCCTGAAAAAGATCTAGGTCCCGTATGAGGTGGAAGTCTCACGTACGGTTCTGTGTAGCGACGTTGTAGCTGTCGACTATTTCACAACTACACAAAAGAAACCCAACTCTGCCCTACGTAAAGTCGCCAGAGTTCGATTAACCTCCAAATTTGAGGTAACGGCTTACATACCAGGTATTGGCCACAATTTGCAGGAACATTCGGTGGTCCTTGTGAGAGGCGAAAGGGTCAAAGACTTACCCGGCATTAGATATCACATCGTGAGAGGAACCTTAGATGCTGTAGGAGTGAAGGGTCATAAAAAAGGGTGTTCTAGTGCGTTGCAGAACATTGTCATTGCAATCGATTAGTAAACATGCTAGTTGATCGTATCCTGAAAAATGGAAAAAAATCACTAGCTTATCAGATTTTGTATCACGCTATGAAGTGGATTAGATAAAAGACAAATAAGAACCCCCTGTCTGTTCTGTGACAGGCAGTGCGTGGGGTAACTCCCGATGTAGTCACACAAACCAAACGTGTGGGTGGATCAACTTATCGAGTTCCCGTTGAAGTAGCACCTACAGAAGGAAAAGCTTTGGCCATTCAGTGGTTATTGAGTGCGTGTCGAAAATGCTCAGGTCGAAGTACGGCTTTAAGATTGAGTGATGAATTAATGGATGCTGCCCGAAATTATGGTAGTGCCATACGAAAAAAAGAGGAGACTCATAAAGTTGCGGAAGTTAACAAAGCTTTTGCTCATTTCCGTTAGTTTTGTTTAGATTCGTTCCAATCCACAACAAAAAAAATTGTGGATTGGAACCAGGGTGTCAGTCCCGGGGCGCTTTAGTCTCCGTTTGTGGCGACATGAAATTGTTCCTCCCTATGACTAAAATAGTAAATCTTGAAATGATGAGATCTGCTCGGCATAGGTAGAGTATATTAGTGCAAGATGTAAAGTGTGGGTTTTAGAAATTTATTTTATCTACACACGATACTTAATACTTTAAAGAATCCATTTCAACAATGGAATCCTATTTTTTTAAAACGAATGAAACGGATAGGTTTTATAAGCAGACAAGGGAGATGCAAATACAACAGGAACACCAACAACCAATTTCTATTGATATTGATTTCAATTTTGAAAGAAACAAATCCACCTTAAATTAATTAAATTAATTGATTGATAAAGTTACTTATTGAAAATATTTTTTTTTCAGTTCATTCAAATGAAGAAAAAATGAGTAATATTTAATCTATATCTTAGAATGAAATGAAAATCAGCCGCAATAGAACCTATTTTTCGCTCGACCCTTAATAAAATAATTTTATCAAATATTTTTTTTTTCAGTTCAAACAGAACAACGCTAGACTGAAGCTGTGGGGTGTCAAAGTACATCGGTAGGGGAGCATTCCGTCAAAGGTAGAAGCACCAGTGCAAGCAGGTGTGGACAAAGCGAAAGTGAGAATGTCGGCTTGAGTAATGCAAACATTGGTGAGAATCCAATGCCCCGAACTAGGATCGTGCAAATTTCATTTTCTCTTTTTATCCCCCCCTTTCAAACCGTGTAGGTCTCGTTAAAAACACACGGCTCTGGTGGCTTCCACGTTGTAAGAGAAAAAGAAAACGAATTCACAAACGAAATCTGGGGATATTACTCAGGGTCTCCCAAAGGTTGAGCAACTCCTGGAATCTCGTTCCATTGCTTTGATTCCTTCATTTAGTTACCTCATGGAGAGCTGGCTACACCTATGAACGATATCAATACTACCATAGCATTAGCTTTGCTTACATCCGTAGCATATTTCTATGCGGGTTTGCATAAAACCCACCAACAGTAAATAGTTTTATTTTACTAATTTCAATTTTTTGGAAAAAAAACATTCAACTCCGGTATATAGGAGGGATCCAACTACCAAAAGGTTCAAAGCACTATGGCATTCATGCTCTCCAAGTGTCCCCTTGTTAAAAGTTACTTTAGGGATAACAAGCTGGTCTTCCCCAAGAGTTCACACACTCTTAGAAAAAAAGACGAATGTATTTTTCCTTGAAGTGCATTTCAAAGCAAAGTCTTTCGTCTTCTAGCCCGCAATGAACCCTTGAATAATTTTCCATGATCAAATCAAAATAAATAAAAGGCCTCATCAAACCCCAGTCTAGCAAAATATTATGTAGAATTTGTTCATACTACGGTTTTCATTTTATACGATGCATACATTTCTTTTGTATCAGTTATCAAAGAGAATGGTTGCAGCCATAGGTGACGGGGTAAAAAAACGATCTAAAGAAAAATGGTTGGCCAAAAAACGTAACATTCTTGCGAATGTTGAAGTTGCTGAGCTTGTGACTAATACGATTCAATATTTGACAAAGTAAAAATTTGGGGATCAGCTTCTAGCTTATTATACGAACGATTAATATTCTGCCCCTTACGCCCTGGGCGATGCACGTGCTACAATGGCCGAAATAGAGAGCTGCGACCCCGCGAGGGAATTTTGAAATTGTGAAATGAAGTTTGGATATTCACCTAATAAGATTCAAAACATGTTTTTTATGGGCGAATTACCATGTTTAGTATTTTTTCATTGGCATCTCTTGCATTGCCAGGAATGAGCAGGTTTGTATCAAAATTGCTAGTTTCTATAGGAGTTAGTACTGCTCAACAATATTCATTTCCTTTCAAAATAGTAATTACATTGGTGGGAGCAATCGGCACAGTATCAACCTCAATATATTTATTATCAATGTTATGTCGTATGTTCTAAAAGTCAAGAATGTAGATAAAAAACATCTCTCGGATAAGCTTCTCGTCCGGGTGGTCTTCTCAATAACAAAGACATCTATCTCTAAGCTTGGGCTTGTTTGGAAAGATTATCATAGATAATTAGAGCATGTTACCAAAATTAGTGCTGTACATATGACCGGCAATTATGAACACAACAGCTATTGCCAGATGATGATGAGCAATATCACTTAGCCATAAACTTTGAGTCAAGGCTTCCTTTTTTTTTTACTTGTACTCAACACGATTATTGGCATTACATCTACTATTGGATAAAAAATAACATAACTAAACTTTCAAGCCTGACCAAAGGGAAACTGAGCGGGTAGGTCTAGTTGGAACTTTGTGGACTACTACTATCTTCAATTTTCTGATATAACTAGGCTACACAACTAATTGGACAAAATGTGTGATAATTACCAAAGATTTCGTTGGGCATTTCTTGGTTATCAATTTTTGTATCAGAATGAATTGGAAAATGATTTACACCATTTTCTTTTTTATTCTAAATTTCCGTTAGTGTTGAGTTTAAACGAACTGATGAAGATTTGCTTGATAAAACATGAAACTTTGAGGAGTGATTAAAATCACTAGACCAAGTATTATTACCTTGATTAATATCTCCTTGTGATCTAATGTTCTCTCTATTGTTAAGCTACCGTCTCTCAGTCCTACCTGACAGATTTTACCATGCAAGCCGGCGATAGACAATGACTCCCCTCCGAACATGGCCTACGACTTCATTGTACCGTGCTCTCTGAGGAAACAACTACTCCCGAATCAAGAGAGGTGAAAAAACAATTGGGGTACCAAAAAAGAAAGCAAAAAGGCGTTTTTTTGCTTTTCTCTTCCTTCTCTTACTTGATTTCAGTTTCAAGCGTGGATAATTTAGAAGATATTGTTGGGGGTCATGTGTGGTTGGGCTCTATCTGTGTTTTTGGGGGGAATTCGGCATATATTAACAAAACCCTTTGCCTGGGCTCGTCGAGCATTTGTTTGGTCTAGCGAAGCTTACTTATCCTACAGTTCAGGTGCTCTTTCAATTTTTGGTTTCATTGCTTGCTATTTTGTCTGGTTCAATAATACAGCCCAACAAATTTTATGGTCCCACCAGTCCAGAAGCTTCTCAAGCTCAAGCTTTTACTTTCCTGGTCAGGGACCAGCGTCTTGGCGCCAATATAGGCTTGCTCAAGGACCATCAGGTTTAGGTAAATATTTAATGCGCTCTCCCACCAGAGAAATAATTTTTGGAGGCAAAACTATGCGCTTCTGGGACCTTCGTGCTCCTTGGTTAGAACCTCTAAGAGGGCCAAATGGATTAGATCTTGGTAAGTTAAAGAAAGATATAGAACCATGGCAAGAAAGACGATCCACAGAATATATGACGCATGCGCCTTTGGATGTTTCATTAAATAAGAAAGGAAAACTCTATTTATTTTGAAGTGAAACATATAATAGAAAATATCTATACATAGAAAAGAAAAAAAGTTGAGGTTTTTCAAATGATGGATCAAAATGAATTACCTTTTTTCAATAAAACAATAGATAGGGCTACGATGAAGCGAATCATCAGCAAGTTAGTCATTTGTTTTGGAATCGCCTCTGCCCACGACAAACGCTAGGTAGCCAAGTGTGGAGCGGATAACTGCTGAAAGTAGGGATGCATAAGGATGTTGTGCTCAGCCTGGAAGACGATCATAAAATTGAAAGTACCAGCAAAAGCTTGACAGAGCAATTCTGCGTGGAGGCAGAAGGCCCACACAGTTTTGTTTTCCTACTTTTTAATTGCCAAGAACCAGATTTGAACTGGTGATATGAGGATTTTCAGCCCTCTCCTCTACCAACTGAGCTATCCCGGCCACTTTATTTTTATTTAAACATTTATTTATCTAAATAACATTGCTTTCAGAACCTTCCTCGTGTCTATTTCAAATTAATTTTTATTTCTTTATATTTGTTTGTAATCAACAAAAAAATAATTAAGTTTAACTTCTCGAGGGATTGCATAAGGATGTTGTGCTCAACCTGGAAGACGATCATAAAATTGAAAGTACCATATTCTTTTTAAGCAAGACTTAGCCTATGTACCACTTCAACGTGCTATTACCTGCAATGCAAGGGTTTTATCAACGTTCATAGAAAATTGGTCGTGGGCAAAAGTGCCCCGATCGTGACTTGTTCCTCTACTGATAATGGTGCTGATTGAGGCTGTTTAAGAAGCTCACGCAATCGCTGTCCCCTAGCTAATTGATTTTGAGTAGTTTTATCGAGATCAGAAGCAAATTGAGCAAAAGCTTCTAATTCTACAAATTGCACTAATTCCAATTTCAACTTTAGAAATGTAGCATTCAACTCCTATTTTCTAGTGGTGAAACTATCATTAAAGAGGTTCATATATAACCGATCCTCTTCTCGTAAAAAAAAAAAATCTTTAATTTTTTCAAAAAAAAAAGTACTTTACTGGTGTCATTTCAAGTCATATTTGACTAGGATCTTTAACAATTATTAATGAATTTATCGAATTTATTTGATGAAATTTTAGGAAAGCTTATTAAGATCGGCAACAACAGTAACTCATTTAGATGGACCAAAGAGTAACGGAGGCGCGCAAAGGTTTCCTCAGGCTGGATAGAAATCAGCCTCCGAGTGCAAATGCAGAAGGGCGGTTGACTGCTAGACCTACCAGTCAAGCAGGGACGAAATGGCTCAAGTCCCTCCGGAAAGGAACCCTCTTTGCCTTCCACCTAAGCTGCGCAAGAAGAGCCCGGAGCCAATCACAGGGAACAGTGAAGCTTCATAGGGTCTTTCTGTCCAGGTGCGGGTAGTCCCCATTGATGGAGAGTGTTAATCTCCAAAAGAACAAGCTATCCTTGATGTTAGACCACCTCTATATCAAGAATAACTTTAACCTCCAACCAATTTTGGAAGACAATCACCAAAATATCAAGAAATTAGCTAACTATGAAGAAAGTCATTTCACAGAAAAGTCTACTGCACATTAATCACTCATTGATTAATCATTTGTGTAAAGTTTTTAATGAAACTTTCTAGGATGTTTTGGCTAGAGTTTGCATGTTGGTGTAATTCAAGCCTTAACACTTGGCTTGGATATCAACCTTGAAGACTTCACATAAAACTTGGAACCTTTGAAGGATATATTTACAAGAATCAAGAACCATAGGAACCTAGTCTTATTGTTCTTACCATTTATCTCATGTAAAAATCAATATGACTTTAATCACTCATGTAATCACACCTACTAGTCTAATTCGTGGGAAAAGTGATTGGTTAGTTGAGAGAATATCTCAATCAACCTTTAGGTGAAAGATTCTAGGAGATTGACTTGAATTCAAAATTCAAAATTTCACTCAATCTATATAAAAGTCACTAGGAAAATGTCGCGTGCATCCTTCACTCCTCCCGAGGCATTTCTGAGTAATTCATTGAGTGTGTGTGAGCTACACCATAGCCTACACCTCTGAGTACCATTGAGCATCACTTTCTATGCCAATGGGAATGTACAATTGTTGGGAATTGATACCAATGTTGGGAATTGAACTCACAACCTCCTGGTTAAGAGTGCGATGGGCTAACCACTTGCCCCAAAAGCCATGGTTGAGGATTACTTCCTAATCCTCTCTTAAGGCATGGTTCAACCATCTCCTACTAGGATTATGTGACATTCCTTCCCCCTTAGACTGAGCATTGTCCTCAATGCTCACTTATGGACCCTTCTTGGACCCACTTTCCATGCATGAGTGCTTCCACCAACCTCAAACTCCAGCACATGGACCAAATTTGGACCTATCCCACCCTCCGTGGGTGCCCAAATGCCCATGCGCCTTCATCCAAGGACAGTTTCACACTCACCACGGATAAGCGCTTTTTCCAAGTGCCCACGAATGAGGCGCGAACCTCCGTCTCGCCCAATTTCTCAACTAGGCTCTGATACCAATGTTGGGAATTGAACTCACAACCTCCTGGTTAAGAGTGCGATGGGCTAACCACTTGCCCCAAAAGCCATGGTTGAGGATTACTTCCTAATCCTCTCTCTTAAGGCATGGTTCAACCATCTCCTACTAGGATTATGTGACAACAATCAATAGATCTAATCAATATACTTACATTCATAATCTCTGGTTTCTCTGAGTGACTACCTTCAACTCTGTCAACTTCCAAGAGGCATATCTCAAGATCTACTGAACCAAATTGGATGATTCAAAGCATATTGGAACCAGCTTGAAGCATACTATATGCCTACAAAATTTGAAGGTTATTGGATCAACCATCTGGGAGAAATTGTGCTCGAAGTGATCTCTGGTATTTCTCTGTACAGTTCCTAAAATGTCGGGGATGTCCCTAAGTTTGCTAAATTGATTTCTCAGAGTGTAGTTTGTCATTTCTTCTCATTCCACTTGCAAATGAAAGCTTGTTAAGCTAATTGATTATGTCAAAAAGCAATTAGATCAATTTTAAGTGTGCTGGTCACACTGAGCATAACTCTGAACAGGTGTCAATACCAAAATAGCAAGTTTTTCAGGATTCTTGAAGTCACAAGTAGTCTGTTTTGATCTAATCATTACTCAACTCATTTCCAAAGTACATATAGCATATTTTGGTGTCATTTGGAAGCTAAGCAAGTATACTAAGCATATCTGGAGTCAAAGGAGGGCAGGTGTGAAGCAGGTTTTGCAGCATCAACTCAGTTCTTGAGTGCATCCAACCATCACTCCCAACAGTGGTATCAGAGCTTATAAGGTAATCATGGGTGATGGTTTCCCTTCCTTCATTGACAAATTAGACAGGAACAACTACCGAGCTTGGTCTCTAAGGATGAAGACCTATCTACAAGGAAGGAGCTTGTTTGGATTCATATCAGAAGACCTATCTACAAGGAAGGAGCTTGTTTGGAAGGAGACCTCTAGCTTGTTTGGATTCAAAGCTAGAGGTCTACCCACCAAGGAAGAGCAAGAGAGACTAAATCAATGGTGTGCAAAAGATGCTTTGGCAAGGTCATATCTTCTAAACTCTATTTCTGATTTCCTTCTACCACATATAAGGAATTGCAAAACTTCCCAAGAGACTTGGGAAACCATGTCAACTTATTTTTCATCAAGCACAAGGGCCAGAAAGAATCAGCTATGGATTGAGTTTACAACTCTTAGGAAGCAATCAAAGCAATCTGTCTCAGATTTTGTTACCAAAGTCAAGGACATTGCAGACCAACTTGCAAGTGTTGGAGAGGAGATTGAGGAAGAGCAAATAGTCAAACAAGTGATCAATGGACTAAAGGCAGATGACAAGTGGGAGAGCTTTACCACAGCAATGGACTTATACATGGACATCCAAGCACCTGATCTAACAACTCTGATTGGACAACTTTGCACACATGAAGCTAAACTTACAAAGAATGGAGAGCAATCAAAAGGTAATAATCCCTCTGCCCTATACACTGATAAGAAAGCTAAAGACAAGGGTAAAAACAAAAAGGTTGATGAAGAAGGCTCTACCTCCCAAGCAAACTATGCAGGAAGAGGTAGATCTTCAAGAGGCAGAGGCAGAGGAGGTAAGTCAGGTAGGGGGAGACCCTACAACCAGTCTCCATGCAATATTTGTGGCTTGTCTAACCATACCACAGATGAATGCTACAAAAACTACAAGAACCAAAGAGGAAGAGGTCACCAAAGAGGAGGATACTCTCAAGGAAGAGGCAGATTCAACCAATCTCAAGGCTACCATGGCTACAACAATAATTATAACAACAACTACAATCACAATGGCAACTATCAAGGTGGATACAGAAATAGGAAGGATTACAATAATTACACAGAGGAGCAAGATGACTCCCTATTGATCATGAATATGACTTCTAAGTCAGGTATCAATGATGATCACTTATTCTATATTGATTCAGGTTGCTCTAATCATGTAGCTGGAAATGTTGCATTACTTTCTGATTTGGAAGAACCCAAAGGCAAGCACCAAGTACAGACAGGTGATGACACTAGACATTCAGTTGTTAAAGTAGGTAATGTCAAAACCAGTGATGGTAATCAGAATTTATTAAGCAGAGTATTGTATGTTCCAACAATCACCAAGAATCTGATGAGTGTAGGTCAGATTGTGGAAAAAGGTCTATAGGTCAGGTTCACTCAACATGGTGCATATGTGGAGGATCCAAGACATGGATTCAGAAGGATAGCCAAGGGAGAAAAATCAGGTAGATTGTTTACCTTTGAACTTGAAGACACTAAGAATATTGCTTTGTACAACTATAAAGATCAAACCCTATCAGAATTGGAGATTTGGCACAAGAGATTAGGTCACATTGGAGAGAGGACCTTAAAACAAATGAGTAGGGATCAATGTGTGCTTGGGATACCTAATGTATCCAAGCAACACATGATATACAAGTGTGGGGCTTGTCAATTTGGTAAGTCACACAGATTGCCTTATACTAAGAAAGGTTTTATGCATGAAGATTATCTGGAATTGGTGCATATAGATGTTTGGGGACCTAGCAAAGAACCATCCATATCTGGATCAAGGTACTATGTGTCCTTCATTGATGACTATAGCAGGTGGACTGTCTTATATTTCATGAAACATAAAGATGAAGTATTTAATTGTTTCAAGAGGTACCTTGCACTAGTTGAAAATCAAACAGGTAGACATTTGAAGAAGCTAAGGTCAGATGGTGGTGGAGAATACTTCTCCAATGACTTTGAAGATTTCTTGCAGGAAAGAGGCATCAAAAGGGAGATTACTACAAGGTACTCACCTGAACAAAATGGGGTAGTAGAAAGGAGGAATAGACTCATTGTAGAGACAGCTAGGTCTATGCTAAATGAAAAGAAATGGCCAAATTATCTTTGGGAAGAGAGTGTATCTACTGCCACATACTTAATTAACAGGTTGCCATCAAAGACACTTGATGGAATGACACCCTATGAGGCTTGGCATGGTAAAAGACCATCTCTGGATCATTGCAAAATCTTTGGTTGTGTTGCATATGTGCATATTCCCTCACAGGTAAGGGGAAAGCTAGACCCTAAGGCTGAAAAATGTATCTTCATTGGTTATGATTTGAATCAGAAGGGATACAGATTCTACAATCCCTCAAATAAAGGCTTCAAGGTAAGCAGAGATGTCATCTTTGATGAAAATGATTCATGGTATGAAAATGAATGCAGGAAGGTTAGTCTACCTTATGACATGGAAGAAGACTTCCCCAAGCTTATCAAGGAAGAATCAATTCAGAAAGAGGACACAAGCTCAGATGATGAAGACACCATCAACATTGAAGAGTTCAAGGCTTGGAAATCCAAAGGGAAGATGAAGATGAAGCAACTAGAAGATAATCTAGAATCCTCAACACAAGCAATGAGGAGGTCTCAGAGAGAAAAGAAAAAGCCTATTAGATATGGGTAAAGAAGCAATCACTAAACCAGAATGGAAGGAAGCAATGGATGAAGAAATGGAGGCTCTCAAGGAGAGTGATACTTGGGACTTGGTACCCAAGAAAGAATCTATGAAGGTGATAGGATCCAGATGGATCTACAAACTCAAAAGGAATTCAGATGGTACAATAAACAGGTATAAAGCTAGGTTGGTAGCCAAGGGTTTTGCACAAACCCAAGGCATTGATTATGAGGAGACATTTTCTCCTGTGGCCAAGATGCCAACTATCAGAGTTATGGTGAGTGTAGCTGCATCCAAGAATTGGAACATGTACCAATTGGATGTGAAGAATGCATTCTTGAATGGATGGATATCTGAAGAAGTCTACATGTCACAACCACCTGGCTATGAAGATCCCAAGAAGGTAAATCATGTTTGTAAATTGAAGAAGGCTCTGTATGGATTGAAGCAGGCACCTAGAGCATGGAATTACAGGTTGACAACCTACCTCCTAGACCAAGGATTCATAATGAGTAAAGCAGATACTTCATTGTTTATCAAAAGGAACAATTCAGAGGTAATATACTTGTGTGTCTATGTTGATGACATCATTATTACAGGAAATGATGTTCAGGGAATTAGACACATCAAAGGACAGATGATGAAGGAATTCAAGATTAATGATCTTGGATTATTGAAGTACTTCCTAGGACTTGAATTGGTCTATACAAATTCAGGTATCTTTATTACTCAGAAGAAGTACATTCAGGACATGGTCAAGAAGTTTAATTTGCAGGAAGCTAAAATCTCAAGTACTCCTATGGAGGTCAACCATAAACTCAGTGCTCATGAAGGAGAAGAGCTCCAAGATATTACAGGTTACCAAAGTTTGGTAGGTAGTCTTAATTATGCTACCTTAACCAGGATTGATATATCATATGGAGTTAGTGTACTTAGCCAATTTATGCACAAACCAAGAGTACCTCATTTAGAGGCAGCAAAGAAGATAGTTAAGTACCTAAAGGGAACACAAAATCATGGTTTGTACTTTCCCTATTCATCAGACATTGATATTAAGGTATATTCAGATGCAGATTGGGCAGGTTGCAAGGATGACAGGAGAAGCACATCTGGTTACATATGTTTTGCAGGTGATAAACCAATTTCTTGGTCATCCAAGAAACAAGCCACAGTAGCTTTATCATCTACTGAGGCAGAGTATAGAGGGCTAGCAAATGCCACTCAAGAAGCCATATGGTTGAAGCTTTTATATTCAGAATTGGGTCTATACACAAGACCACCAATCATCTTTGGGGATAACACAAGTTCTCTTCACCTTGTAGCTAATCCAATTTATCATGCTAGGACAAAACACATAGAGGTTCACTACCACTATGTGAGGGAGAAGTTACTTGGCAAAGATATTCAATTGTCATATGTGTCTACTAATATGCAATGTGCAGATTTGCTTACTAAAGCTTTGGATGGAAGCAAGCTATGCAGATTTAAATCCATGATTGGATTGCAGGAAGTAATTGAAGACTAGAAATGAAGACTTGAGCCAAAGTGTTTGGCTTGAGGGGGAGCTGTTGGTGTAATTCAAGCCTTAACACTTGGCTTGGATATCAACCTTGAAGACTTCACATAAAACTTGGAACCTTTTAAGGATATATTTACAAGAATCAAGAACCATAGGAACCTAGTCTTATTGTTCTTACCATTTATCTCATGTAAAAATCAATATGACTTTAATCACTCATGTAATCACACCTACTAGTCTAATTCGTGGGAAAAGTGATTGGTTAGGTGAGAGAATATCTCAATCAACCTTTAGGTGAAAGATTCTAGGAGATTGACTTGAATTCAAAATTCAAAATTTCACTCAATCTATATAAAAGTCACTAGGAAAATGTCGCATGCATCCTTCACTCCTCCCGAGGCATTTCTGAGTAATTCATTGAGTGTGTGTGAGCTACACCATAGCCTACACCTCTGAGTACCCTTGAGCATCACTTTCTATGCCAATGGGAATGTACAATCAATAGATCTAATCAATATACTTACATTCATAATCTCTGGTTTCTCTGAGTGACTACCTTCAACTCTATCAACTTCCAAGAGGCATATCTCAAGATCTACTGAACCAAATTGGATGATTCAAAGCACATTGGAACAAGCTTGAAGCATACTATATGCCTACAAAATTTGAAGGTTATTGGATCAACCATCTGGGAGAAATTGCGCTCGAAGTGATCTCTGGTATTTCTCTGTACAGTTCCTAAAATGTCGGGGATGTCCCTAAGTTTGCTAAATTGATTTCTCAGAGTGTAGTTTGTCATTTCTTCTCATTCCACTTGCAAATGAAAGCTTGTTAAGCTAATTGATTATGTCCAAAAGCAATTAGATCAATTTTAAGTGTGCTGGTCACACTGAGCATAACTCTGAACAGGTGTCAATACCAAAATAGCAAGTTTTTCAAGATTCTTGAAGTCACAAGTAGTCTGTTTTGATCTAATCATTACTCAACTCATTTCCAAAGTACATATAGCATATTTTGGTGTCATTTGGAAGCTAAGCAAGTGTACTAAGCATATCTGGAGTCAAAGGAGGGCAGGTGTGAAGCAGGTTTTGCAGCATCAACTCAGTTCTTGAGTGCATCCAACCATCACTCCCAACATTGCACACCTCCTCCAAGTTAAAACACTTCAAAAGCTTCAGTAGATTGTGAGAAATGCTTCAAACAATCTACCTATATCTGAAACTGCCTTCCTGTAGAATCGATTTTGACACCTCCAACTTCTAACACATAGTTCTCCCAATCTAAAACCAGTTTAAGCAAATGCTTTTAGCCATAGATGGCTTACCTTCCAACTTAGATCTTGACTCCTCATTTGTGTAAAACTTTACACTGTGCACTGAGAACTGATCATTTCTTTGACCATCAAAACTGCGCCTGTTTCAAAAGACACTCAACACTTTCTCACATATAGATGTTCCTACACAAAATTCTCTCAGCCTGTTTGCAATTGAACTCTCAAACTTTAACCATAGATAGATTAACTATGGACTTAGATGTGTACAAAAGGATTTCTGATAAAATCAAATACAGAAGGAGAACTAGAGAAAAGATCGACGCGCAATTCTCTGAATATTCTTCCTATTCAACTCTTCATACATCTGATGGATGATACATCCAATACACATCAACTTTTCATCTATGCTTCATCTCATTCTTCTATTACGACCATCTACACGTATCTATATATACATATAAGTATTGATTTGTCATTACTTCAAGTATATTGAAGTATTTACAAAGCTAATGTACATATGTTTTTAAAAAACTTTACTATTTGAATCTTCTCTTTACTCCATGAAGTTGAACTTCAATCTTTTCTTCATTTATTCACTTCTAGGCTTTATATCATCACCAATGGTTGATTGTCCTACACCAACACGCATCTTCACAGACATGTCTATTTCACCAAGTCTTTCTCCGAGACAACACCCAGATCGTTACGCCTTTCGTGCAGGTCGAAACTTACCCGACAGATTTGTATTTTTTTCCTATTTTCAAATTAATATGTTTAATGCTAGGTTTTTCGCTTTTTCATCGAGTAGAAACTAACATCATAAAAAGTAAATTTGGAATGTCTTAGTCCATTCATTTGATATTTTTATTTCTAGAAGTTAGGTTTCCAAAATCTCAA
>CM035435.1:60562167-60584667 GCA_020310875.1 Ceratopteris richardii
GCCTATCGTCATTCGCAAGCTCTTCTCCTCATATACCACTTTTCAACATTGTAACACATAATATGAAGAATTAGCAAGGGTAAAAAATAAGACCACCTTTTGACTCAAAAGTATATAAATGTGGGTGAATTTTTTCAACTATATCATATTATAATTACAAATATTTTGGCGAATGTTCATGAGATCTTTCATTTAAAATAAAAAGAAATTGGAGCATATGGATGATAACTTATTTTTGAAATATAAAAATTCAGGCAAGTTTTTATGATAAGTTCCGTTAAAACTATAAAAATGATATTTCATTCACTTTGCTAAATCATCTCTACTTCGATCTTTCCTTTGTAATCATCTT
This sequence comes from Ceratopteris richardii, assembly GCA_020310875.1. Taxonomy (NCBI): domain Eukaryota; kingdom Viridiplantae; phylum Streptophyta; class Polypodiopsida; order Polypodiales; family Pteridaceae; genus Ceratopteris; species Ceratopteris richardii. The sequence goes on from CM035435.1 coordinate 60,562,520, forward strand.
CACTTTTTCTACCTTCGTCTTCCATTGTTTGGTCAAACCCTTTTAAGATTCACTAACCATAGGGACAAAAACACATGCACAATGCATAGACACGCCAACAAACGAAAACTCGTTTCTTCTTCTTTCATTTTTGGACCCAATGGAACATCAAAAATCTTTTTTATATTGAGATAGCAAATGTACCTATTCTGAGTCTCTCTATGTTTCCTACACAAAAAGTGCACGCATACACAGGCTTACAATGCTTGCTCACTCAATATTTTATGCACATAATTAAAATAACAACAACAAGGAACGTTTCACCTTTTTTCACATACTTAGCATTCAACAGCAAAGATGGAACTAAACTCATGCAATCATTCTTTTTGTTAATTAGATCTCTCTTTAACTCACCTCAATCCTTGAAGTTAAGCCTCTCTGGTGTTTTCTCTTTCCAATCCCATATAGGCTATTTTTACACTTTGTCCTTAGCGATTTTCTCGTCATTTTCCTCTCCTACAACTCCTCAACAACCCCCCGTTGTTCTCGTTATATAAGTCCTCAATCCTCTTGGGTGGCCTTCTCCACTACACTCTCCTTCTTTCCTAATTTTCTACTTCTCACATCTTTTTCCTCTGCCCTTCTTTTGTTTTAGATCTCTATTTTCTCTCCTCTCAAAATTTAGCATTCTTTCTCTATTTGTCTCCTTCTACTTCCTTCACTCTCCTTCCACTCCTCTCCCTTTCAATCTCCTTTCAAAATTCAACATTCTCTCTCTTTCTCTTTTCCTCTCCTTCTTCTTCCTAGTCTTCTCTTCCCTTTTCTCCTCTTCATTTTCCTCTCAAAATTCAACGCTCTTTCTATCTTCCTTTCCTTCTTCTTCCTACTCTTCTCTTCCCCTTTCCTTTCCTTCTTCTTCCTACTCTTCTCTTCCCTTTTCTCTCATTTCTTCACTTCTCTTTTCCTTCCTCTCTTTTCTCTTCTCCATTCCACTCCTCTTCCTTGAAGTACGTCGATGCTGATGCACCATAGTGCGCTCTGCTTCTTGAGAGCTCCACGACGATATGCTCGGAGTAGAAATCCGAGCTCTACAGGCGCACACTTTGCAGAGATGCTACAGAATACACAGAAAACAAAGTACAGAGGGAGCACGAAGATAGACTTCTTAGGTCTTACAAATGCGATTGAACATACAGTGTGTGATTGACCAGGCCACTATATGTTTTATTAAAGAACATATACAAGGAAGTGTCCAGTCGCCATTTGGCCTTTCACATGGACACTAAGGGTAACAATCTACCACTAAAGGCCAACATGGCCAAAGTAACTATGGGAGAAAAATAAAGAATGATAAAGAATACCGGAGTGTAAGTATACAAACTATACCTCCCACCGGATGGGCATGTTACATAGTGTACAAGTGACTGTGTAAGATCAAGAATCAAGTATCCCTCATCAAGTGACAACAGTGTCGAAAGTTATCTTGTGGTAGAGCTTTAGTCAAAGCATCTGTAGCATTATCTCGAGTGTGAACCTTCTCAAGAATAATGCGCTCAGTGGCTAAGCAATCTCTAATGAAGTGATGCCTCACCTCAATGTGCTTGGTCTTTGCATGATAGACCAGATTCTTAGCCAAAGCAATGGCACTCTGACTATCACTGAGCAGGCGAGGTACATGCTGAGGTAAACACATATCACAAGCAAGAAGAGAAAGCCACAATGCTTCCTTACATGCCTCACTTGGTGCAACATACTCTGCTTCTGTGGTGGAAATAGCTGTACATTCTTGAAGATGAGATCTCCAGGAGATAGCACCTTGAGCAAAATGAAAAATGTACCTTGATGTAGACTTACGATTGTCTACACAACTAGCATAATCATAATCTTTGTAGCCAATCATGGATGCTTTCCCTCTACCTAAGCATAGACACTTGTCCTTAGTGCCACTCAGATATCTCAAAATCATCTTGACCGCTTCTCAATGCTTCTTGGATTATACATATATCTGCTCCCAACTCCCACTCCAAATGCAATGTATGGTCTCGTAGCTACCATAGCATACATGAGACTACCAACAGCAGACTAATAGGGAATTTTGGTCATGAATTCCTTTTCCTCATCTGATCTGGGGCAATCATCCTTGCTCAATTTCACATATGTGGGTAAAGGTGTACTCAATGCCTTTCCACCCTCCATATTGAACCGGTTAAGTAATTTGGATATGTACTCTCTTTGAGACAAGTATATGCATCTTCTTCTCCTATCACGAGTAATGCGCATGCCAAGAATATGTTTGGCATCCCCCAAATCCTTCATATCAAAAGTCTGACTCAACTTCTTTTTGAGAATTGACAAATCATAAGAGGACTTCCCAACAATCAACATATCATCGACATAAACTATCAATCATATCAAGCTGCCATCCGAGCATCTCTTTGTGTAGAGATATTGATCCTCATTGCTTTGAGAATAGCCTTGAGATTTCATAAAAGCATCAATTATTTGGTTCCATTGTCTAGGGGACTGTTTAAGTCCATATAAGCTCTTCTCAAGCTTACAAACTAGACTTTCCTTGCCAAGAACTACATAACCCTCTAGTTGTTCCATATAGATCTCATCTGTAAGATCTCCATGCATGGGAGCCTATTAATCGAGTATGTAGCTGTGGAAATAACCTCTACACATAGGTAATTGGGTAGTTTCTTCTCATTCAACATTGAGCTTGCAACTTCTACTATCAACATTTTCCTTCTCTCCGCCACTCCATTTAGTTTAGGAGTATATCTTGTTGTGACTTCTCTCTTTATGCCTCTGTCCTATAACAATGAATCAAATTCATGTGAAAAATACTCACCACCTCCATCAAATTTGATCGTCTTCAAGCTTCTACCTGTTTGATTCTCAACCATTGCCAAATACTTTTTGAAACATGCAAATAATTCATCCTTATGCTTCATGAAATAGAGAATTTTCCATCTACTATAATCATCTATAAATGAAACATAGTACCTCCAACCTGAGATTGATGGATCTTTGCTAGGACCCCACACATCAGTGTGTACAAGCTCCAAGTAATCTTCATGCATGTACCCCTTTCTATTAAATGGTTGCCTATGATCTTTGCCAAATTTACATGCTCCACACTTGTATATCATGTGTTGCTTGGACACATTTGGAATGACTCTAATTCCTGCATATTTTCTTTAGTGTTCTTTCTTCTATATGACCTAGCATTTTGTTCCATATCTCTAGTTTAGATAGAGTTTGATCTTTGTAATTGAACAATGCTATGTTTCTGGTGTCTTCAATCTCAAATGTAAAGAGTCTACCAGATTTCTCACCTTTTGCGATCCTCTTGAAGCCTTGTTGTGGGTCTTCCACATATGCTCCATGCCTTGTGAATCTGACTTGTAAGCCTTTCTCAACAATTTGTCCAACACTAATTCGGTTGTTGGTTATAGTTGGCACATACAAAACCTTACTTAAGAGTTTCATGTTACCATCACAGGCTTTGACATTTCCAATTTTCTTGAAAAAGTTTCTAGTTTCATCACATGTGTGCACTTCATGCTTCCCTTTAAGTTCTTCAAGATCAAATAACAATGCTACATTTCCAGCCACATGATTGGAACAAGCAAAATCAATATAGAAAAGATGTTCATCATCTTTACCTTGCTTGGATGTCATGTCCATGATGAGTAGAGAATCCTCTTGGTCTTCTATATAGTTTTTATAATCTCTTCTACCTCTGAAACCTACTTGATAATTGTTGTTGTTGTAGCCTTGGTTGTAGTTGTGATTGTAATTGCTTCATCCATTATTGAACCTACCTCTGGATTGTACATAGCTCCCTCTATGGAAGCCTCTTCCCTTTTGATTCCTTGTGTTCTTGAAGCATTCTTCTATGGTGTGGTTGGTAAGGCCATAGATGTTGCAAGGTGGAGTATTGTAGGATCTCCCTCTACCTTGCTTTCCTCCTTTGCCCCTTCCTCTAGTACCTCTTGGTCTATGTAGTCAATTTGAGAGGTACTAACATCTTCTTCATTCTCTTTTATTTTATCCTTATCCTTTCTTTTAAGCTTATCTGTATAAAGAGCAAAATATTGGTTATCTCTAGAGTTGTCCCCATTCTTGTTGAGCTTTGTCGCATGGGTGAAAAGTTGCCCCATCAAGGTGTTTAGGTCAGGTATCTGCATATCCATGTAAAGGTCCATTACTGTGGTGAAGGACTCCCACTTAACATCAGCTTTTATGCCATTGATGATCTACCTTACTATGTGTACTTCTTCTATCTCCTCTCCAATGCTTGCAAGCTCGTCAGCCACATCCTTCATCTTGGTCACATAGTCAGCCACACTTTGTTTTGGTTGCTTCTTTATGTTCATAAACTCCATCCATAGCTTGTTCTTCCTAGCTCTTGTATTTGATGAAGAAAGTAATTCCCAAGTCTCTTGGGAGGTCTTGCAATTTCTATGTGAGGTAATAAGAAATCAGATATTGAGTTTAGTAGATAGGACCTAACAAGAGCATCCTTTGCTCTTGAGTTTAGTAGATAGGACCTGACAAGAGCATCCTTTCTTGCTCTTCCCTTGTGGGTTGATGTTTGCTCCTGAATGTTGGCATCTCTTCATCTACTGAAATCTATCCATATAGACTTCTCCCTTATAGGTAGGCTTGCATCGATAGTGACCATGCTAGGTAGTTACTTCTATCCAATTTATCAATGAATTATGGAAATCCATCTCCCATCCTGCTTGGTGTTGCTCTAGTACCATTGTTGGAGGAGATGTTGGATAGTCTTCAGAGATGAAGTGGTGTTTCTTAAGCGTGCTTCACACCCGCCAAAAACAATTGTTGGAGAGTAGTGGGCCTCTTTAGCTTGCTAATGATCATAAATAATCACCTATTCTCTTTGGGACATGATCCACTAATCAATGGATCAAAATAGATATGTAGGAAATTGATCCAAGGTCATAAACTTGCTATTTTTGTCTCTACACCTGTTCAATATAATGAATAGTGCTCTGAGCATAGTAGCAATTAGCCTCATTACTTTTGTTGATGTCTAATTAACTTAGAGAGCTACCAATCATGAGTGATTCTAACAAAAATGATGAGCTACACGCTGAATATGATGTTTAAAAAATCATAGGACTTGCCCCACATTTTCAAGATGCATGAATCAACAGATCAAAGCGAAATGAAGGGAATATATCTCAAGATTCACAGAAGCAATGACAATGAGATTTTGTCGCTACAAAGTAGATAGTATAGTGAATCTATGATGCTTTAAATCATGAGAAATGATCAATCATATACTAAGAACAAGCTTTGAGAAGATCACTGTACTGAAGTAGTTATGGCAGAGAAGTGAAGTGAAGATGTAATGAAAATGTATATATTAGATCATATATAAATACAATGTCATTGGTAATAATCTATTGCACAATGTGAGAACGGTGATTGAGCTATGGAGTGAGCTCTCAAATCACAATTTATCTCCTTCAAAATGATCTCTTCAAGTCTAGATATCACACGGGTCATTTGATCCTCTTTTTATAGTTGCGTTTGGAGCCTATCTTTTGAATTCAAATTCAAAAGTCTACCTAAAAGTAATTCCTAAACTATAGGATATATTCTCTCATCAATCCACTACCAAATGAATCGAGATTTGATGATTCCTAACTCCTGATGGAAGTAAGGATCTTTTACAAAGGTAAATGTAGTTGTTTTTACAAGGGATTGATCATATAAGGCTCCATAAGAAATATGCTAATCATCCAAGGATGTGGGCTTGGATTCTCTTGCACCAACATACAGACCTATCTCAAGCCCAAAATAGATGAAACTGGAAAGGAGAAACCACCATGGGATCATTTCTTGAACTTCTTTCTTTCCAAAAAGAATAAGGAAGAGCATTGATAGAGTCAAATATTAGAAATCCTTCAGACGACATAAATGTTTCTATATTTTTTTGCTACGTGCTTTGCCTTAAATGATATCATTGGTCTCAAAATAGAATCCATCTTCCTAAAGCTTTGTGGCTAACTATCTATGTTCAAACAAGCTTCTAAAGGAAAGGTGAAGCTCCAAGGGAATAATGATCCGTATCTTGCTTAAAAGCATTGAGACCCATGAAGACCCCAAGGGGCTTCTCAATCTCTAATTAATTTCCCAATCTTGTTCTTAAAGATCTTTCTCTCATAAATGAATAAGAGAATTTTTAGATTGAGACTTGGAATCCTCAAGCCCCTAAAATCTTCCAGATTGTCCTAAACTATGTGATCTTGTGGCTCCACAATATGGTGATTCACCCAAACAAAGTCTCACTCTGGATTTGGTAGAAGCCCATTAAATAAATCAAATACCTTTACAAGCATCAACACTATTAGAGTTCTAATCCCATCTTCATATTGACATAAGAGGCTCTCCACAAGGAAGTAGTGTAGTCTCCAAAGTGAAAAAAAAAAATTTAGTGTCAAGAATAGACCAAATAGAATAACCTTTTTCTTAAATGACTTGGGTGAATAGGTTGTGAGTGTGATTTTGCCTCCTAGTCATTCTCATTTCTTCTCTCTAACTATTTTCTAGAGCCACTTGAAGATAGTGCTATTCAAATAATAGCAAATTCTATTGAAATCCATAGACAAAAGTGATGAGAAAGCATAGGTACTATATAATGAACAACAATAACCATATCTCATAAGATCCTTACATGCTTTGAAGATCACACATGATGTCCAAAAGAGTTAGTTGTATTATGTCAACGATTTGAATGTCCTCATGGATCCATTCATGTCCTCATATGCAAGGATTTGTAGAAGTGGAGATATATGAAGTGAGTGGTCAAAGTTGATGTGCCATTGCTACATACGTTGAGAATAGAGGATAAGAGCATACCTCTGCTTAAAATCTATCATGATATATAATCATATGAGGGAAATGCTCTCTTTGAAAATGTGATGCAAATTATGTTGGAAGCTCCATTACTAGTTCCTACTATTTCACGCAAAGCTCCAAAAGCATCCCTATATCTATTTACTACTCCAAAATCTAGTCATGAAGTCCAAGACCAAAAAAATCAGTAGTTTCTCACATTCAAATGTTTTGAGTTGCATGAGAAACATTTATTATAGACATGGTTATCCTCGATGTCACAAGGTACAGTCTCATGAGGTGATTAAATTAAAACAAGTGGATGATCTATTCAAACAGTACCATGAATTTGCACTTACACTGCAAGGATGCACTCTCTGGTTTTATGCATTAATTATAACTAGAAGTCAAAATTTTGATAGCCTCATACAACTGTTCATCACTAAATTTTTACACATGGGTGTGAGATTTGACACTCTCAATGAGATTTTGAACTTCAAGAAAGAAATCTAGAAAAGGAATTATGGGAACTACTAGAAGATGTAAAAAAGTTCATGGAAAACTATCAAAATCTTCCATCCTTCATGAAAACCCACTTTAGTGGCTAGTTGCATTAAAAAATTAATCCATATTGAGAATAAAATATGTATCATAAATAGGTTACAATTGATCAAGCAAAGAAAACCCATAGTAGAGCCTTTTCCCATGGAAGAGATGGATAAAGTGACTGATAATACATACATATCCCCATAAATGTCTCAACCCTTTGAAGAGTACATGGATTGGCATTTTTATCAACCATCATATCCTCCTTCACCTCAGATCATAGGTCCACTATCAAGGGTCCCTTTACAAATTCCTCATAGGCCACACTTAAATATTCCTCTCATATTTCCTAAAAACTCCATATCGGGACCTTGCAGTTGGTATACCCACTATACGTTTTAGGAACCTATGTTCAACCATCATAGAGTCACCTTTTCTTTCCATTTTTCACACCTATATTTCTAAAGAGGTGATGTGTGAAGTATTTTTGATAGTGATGCACCACGGTCTACTCTCATTCTCAACAGCTCCATGAGGATACCCTCCTAGTGACAAATAGATCTCTAGGTGTCGAAGAGAGTACTCTACACTACCTTGTATAATATGTAGAAAAATACATTACATAGAGAGCAAGAACAAAAATTTTTTGGGTGTTACATATGCAGTGAAACTTTAAGTCTGTGACTGACAAGGCCACTGTATTTTTTATTAAAGAACATATACAAAAGTGTCTAATGGCCATATGGACTTTCACATGGACACTAATGGTAACAATCTCCCACAAAAGGATAATATGGGCAAGTTTCTATGGGAGAAAAATAAAGAATGATAAAGAATATGTGAGTGTAAGTATACAAACTATACCTCCCACCTGATGGGCATGTTACATAGTATACAAGTAATAGTATAAGATCATGAAACAAGTAACTCACATCAAGTAATAATAGTGTTAACAACTAACATATGGTAGATCTTTCTTCAAAGCATCTATAGCATTATCTAGAGTATGAAACTTCTCAATGAAAATGCACTTAATGGCTAAGCAATTTTTAATGAAGTGATACCGCACTTCAATGTCCTTGGTCTTTGGATGATATGCTAGATTCTTAGCCAATGCAATGGCACTCTAACTATCATTGAGCAAATGAGGCACAGTTGAGGTAGAACCATATCACAAGTAAGATGGGAAAGCCACAATGCTTCCTTACATGACTCACTTGTTGCAACATACTCTACCTCTATAGTGGAAACAATTATAAATTCTTAAATATGAGATCTCCTAGACATACCCCTAGCAAAATGAAAATTGTACCCTGATGTAGACTTAGGATTGTCTACATAACCAGTATAATCAGAATCTATGTAACCAATAATGGATGTTTTCCCTTTACCCAAGCCTAGAAACCTATCCTTATTGCCACTTAGATATCTCAAAATCATTTTGATTGCTTCCCAATGCTTCTTGCTAGGATTAGACATATATCTGCTCACAATGTCCACTCCAAATGTAATGCCTGGTCTTGTAGCTACCATCGCATACATGAGACTACCAACAACAAACAAATAAGGAATTTTGGTTATGAATTCCTTTTCCTCATTTGATTTGGGGCAACCATCCTTGCTCAATTTCACATATGTGGATAAAGGTGTACTCAATGCCTTTCAAGCCTACATATTGAACCTGTGAAGTAATTTGGATATTTACTCACTTTGAGACACGTATATGCATTTCTTACTCCTATAATGAGTAATGCACATGCCAAGAATATGTTTAACATGACCTAAATCCTTCATATCAATTGTCTGACTCAACTTCTCTTTGAGAATAGAAAATTCATAAGAAGACTTCCCAACAATCAGCATATCATCAACATAAAGTATCAAGCATGTCAAGCTACCATCTGAGCATCTCTTCCTCATACCTTCTCCATCATTAGTCGTGTCAAATACAACACCTTGAATAAATTTAAAGCATTTGTTTCTAAGGTTATATGGTCTGGGACAATGATCTTCATTGCTTTGAGAATAGCTTTGAGGCTTCATAAAAGCATCAAAATTTTGGTACCATTGTCTAGAGGATTTTTTAATTCCATATACACTCTTCTTGAACTTAAAAATTAGAACTTTTTTTCTTAGAACTAGATAACCCTCTGATTGTTCTATATAGATCTCATTGTAAGATCTCCATGCAAGAAAAAGGTTTTCATTTCCATTTGGACTAGCTCTAAGTCCTCCATTGCAATGAATCCAAGAAACATAAGAAGGGTAGTCATCTTGACCACTGGAGACAAGATTTCCTCAAAATCAAAACAATGTTGTTGCTTAAAACACTGGAGAAGCACTATCTTATATGAATTTCAATTTATATACCCATTTACATAGTAAAGCTTTCCTGCTCTTTGGAAAAGGTACTAAATCCCAAGTATGATTCTTATGAATAGGATCCAACTCACTCTTCATGGAATGCTCCCACTTGACATGTTCCTTTGTCTACATTAGCCTCTTTGTAGCAAGAAGGCTCACCAACATCTCTTAGCATAACAAAATCCAAACTAGGAACATATCTATCACATGGATATGAGGCATGTGTAGAGCATCTCAATGATTGCTAAAAAGGAACATTTGCAGACTGATCTGATCAAACATTCTCTTGAATATCCCTATGTGCAACATTTTTATGCAAGCTAACTAGAGGACTAGTATCCTCAAACACCACTCTTCTCACTTCAACCTCCTTAATGGGTTTTTAATGCATCTTATACTCATTGAAAATGACATCACTAATTTTAGTCATTGACCATGTTTCAGGATCCCATAAGCGATTTCCAAATTGGTGTTCTCAACCATATCCAAGCAAAATACATGTCTTTGACTTATGGTCAAGTTTTTGTCTAATATTCTTGGGTATATGAACATATTCTTTGCACCCAAAAAATTGACAATGAATATAATATGGTGCCTTCCCTATCCATAACTCTTGTGCCAATTTCAAACCTTTGGTAATACTAGGCCAAAGGTTAATTGCATGGACTATAGTCAATACTGCTTCTGCCCAATAGCCTTGTGAAAGGTTTGCATGATGTAACATAGAAACTACTCTATCCTAAATAGTTCTATTCATCCTTTCACGTACAGCATTATTTACTAGGGTATAAGGAGCTATAAACTCTCTGCAAATTCCTCTAGAGTGAGATAAAAGGCTGAATTCATGTGAGGTATAATCACCCCCATTATCTAAACATAAAGTCTTAAGTTTAGTTGCTTTTTTAGTCTCAACTAAAGCAAACCATTTTCAAAAAATAGGGAACACCTCATCCTTCGATTTGATAGAACATACCAAGACTTTTCTAGTACCATCATCTATGAAAGTGACAAAGTAAAGAGAACCATCTAATGAACTTGTGGGCATATGACCACACACATCTCTATGAACAAGATCAAAAGGTTGAATTGAAGAGTCAATATGCATTTTATGCACAATCCTAGTTTGTATACCATATTGACAATGCTCACAAACTGAAAATTAGAGAGAGATAACATAAATAAACAGCTAGAAGGATAAAGATTTTCCATTCCACTATGAGATATATGGCCCAAAGGATCAGGCCAAATACAAGTCATCCAAGTCATCCCAATCATCTTCATCCATGTTAACAAGCTTCTTTGAGATTCCATTTACTAGCTTCCATTGCCTCCTTTGAATCAGCACATCTTTAATTTGAATCTTCCATAGAAAAGTCTGTGCCATCAAATTTGTGGATCTCAAAACGGTCTTTGCCCAGCAAATTATATCTCATCCTCGGAACACTAGCACTAGAACCTGATCCACTTGATGTGTCTGAGATATTTGATACCATGATGATAGAGAAGTGAATAGAATGATAATGGATCTAAAAGAGTCCAGACACGAATAAAGCTCAAAAAGGATGACCAAGTATTAGATTTTGGGAAAAAAACTAGTAGAATCTTCCCAAAAAAATAAACTAATGAACAATAATAACCAACCAAAATCTTATATGAGAATAAATAGGCTCACACCAAAACGTGTATCAAGGAGTAAAGGAATCACTGTATAGTTGAAAAAACCAAAAACAAAATCTGGAAAAATTTTGTAAGTCTCCTCTACAAAATGACCATATGAATAGTGTCAAATTGTCATAAAATTGCAAGTAATGGCATATAAACCCCCATAATGAATCATTGAGTTGACTATGTATAATCAGTTAACCAAAAGAAGCCAACTAGGCTTATCGAGCACCTATGAACCACTAGCTTACATCTCCTATGGTGAGGTTGGGTAAGTCTTCCACCTCCATCATTGAAGAGATCCCAATATCTTGGTGTTTTCCAGTTTAGAAAACCTCACCATGACCCTCCTTATCAACGTAAAAGTCTTTATGCAAATATGTAACCACCGCATGGACATACTATGCACAAATAAGCATCAAATCCTTTGGAACATCATTATCAATTCTTTGCATAAAAAACAATAACTTCCACTTTGCAAGGATTGAAAAAACCTTCTATTTTTGGGAAGAGAAGGTCACATAAATATGTTCAGAGCTCACAACCTCATATGATTTGATTGGATACCTTTTGCACACATCTAATTAAAGGGCATATCTAACAAAAGCAAGTTATCTGATGCAGTTATTTGCACCAAGTAGAGAGAAATAAATCTAACAACTATGGGGGGAACACTCCAACTTTTCAAGAGCAAGCTTATGTGAAAAAATAGTCACATTTAGTCATTCATAACTTGAGATCTACTAAAACAATGATGATAAAACTTTATAAATAGTTACTATACACTTTTTTCTAACTTACCCAAGTGAAACTATAACTGTGGATACTCATGCAAAGAGAAATGAACAAAAAAAATTCACTCTTTACATGAGTGTTGTGCAGCAACACAAGGAGAATGACTTACTCCAAGAAATGATACAAAATGTGTATGATATTGAACTTATGATACATGGGAATTATGGATAACTAATCCTTCATGAAGTGATCATAATGTATGCTCAATAATCTAGCTTGTCTCTCAAGAATGGATGTGATATCCCGTAGCTAAGAAAGTGGTATATTTATACATGATTTTCAAATTTGAAATTGGTGAGTCATCCACCTAAAAGGTGATCTAAACTTTGGGGATGATTTAATATTCATCCCACCTAACTAAATACATGGAATCAGATCCCTCTTATCATGATCTTCCATCTTGTTTTAGCTTTTACAAATAACGAATGTAAGTGCAAGGTTTACTCTTGGAGCTTTTCACAAGCATGTGTTCTCATGACCATTACTAAGTGGGATAACTTATGAGAGTAGCCCATGAAGCTTAGAAAAGCTCTTGGGCTTGCTACTTACACCAAGAGATCTCCTTGAAGCCTAAGAATCTTGAGTCATCAATCTTTCAAGATCTCTTGCAATCCAATCATTGATTTGAATCTATTTAGTTTGATTCCATCTAAAGCCTTTGTCATCATATCTGCACATGGTTGATGTGTACTTCACACATAGTATAATTGAATCTCTCTAATTATAATCTTTTCCCTGATAAAATGATGATGCACTTCTATTTTTTAAGTCCTAACATCATATATTGGGTTAGCAAAAAGATGCAATGAGCTGATATTATCCAGAAGGATATGAGGAATGGAAAAATTAAGACCTAAATCATAATATAAAGTCTTAATCCACATTGCTTCCTTTGTAGCATTTGCCCTATATTCAACCTTAGTTGATGAGAGTGAAACTTTGGGTTGCTTCTTTAAGGACCATTAGATCCAAGTTTTATGTGCAAAGGTGAGGTATCTATATGTGCTCCTCCTATCATCTTTAGAGCCCACCCAATTTGCATCAGAGAAGAGTTTGATGTGTATGTCAGAGCTGTAAGGATATTATAGAACTTCATTGATTGTACCCCTCAAATATTTGAGTATTCTCTTGGCTGCTTCCATGTGAGGTTTCCTTCAATTATTCATAAATTTACTTAAGACATTTACTCCATAGAAAATTTCCACTATGGTAAGTGTAGCATAGTTCAAAATTTGAGCTAAAATTTGTTAGCTAGTTAGATCATCAATTTTCTCACCTTCATGAGCACTTAATTTAAATTTCATCTCCATAGTTCCTTCAACCTTTGAATTATCCATTTTTAATTTGACAAGCATGTCTTTGATGTTCTTCATATGCATAAGGTACATACAACTTTATGTATATACTACTTCCAATCCTAGAAAGTATGTGAGTAGACCGAGATCACTAATGTTGAACTCCTCTTTCATCTAAAGCTTGATCTTGCTAATTCCTTCAACATCATTACTTATAATTAAAATGCCATCAACATAAACAGATAGGCATATAACTTGTGATTGGTTCTTCTTAATGAAAAGGGAAGGATCTACTTTGTTATATTGAATCCTTTACTATCCTACAAGTAGGTAAGAAACCTATGATTTCAAGCCCTAGGGGCTTGCTTCAAACCATATAAAGCTTTTCTAAATATGCATAAATTTACTAGAAATGATGAATCTTCAAAATTGAGGTTGATCCATGTATACCTCCGCACATTTCCATCCATTCAAAAACGCATTTCTTGCATCCACTCGATAATCTTCAAATTCTTAGAAGATACAACACTCATAAGTATCCTTAGGCATCTTTGCAAGAGGTGAAAATGTTTCTTCATAACCAATACATTGTGTTTGTGCATATGCTTTGGCCACTAGCCTTTTTTTGTAGATGTTGATAGATCCATTGTAATTTTTCTTTACCTTACACCATGCATCCGAAGTTGACTAGCTACTAGGTTGTCACCAACTAGAAGCATGTTTGAAGTCGCTACTTCGGTTGCTTCACAAAGTGAACTTGGAGCTCAATTTAAATCTATATACCTATAGAAAGTAATCCAAAAAACACATATAATAAAAAATCATAAATTTTAGACATCATATGGTACCTTTTGAAAGGGGTTAAAGTGCCCTCTTGCATGATTCACACTTTCCTCTGTGGCATGGGATAAGTACTGTTAGGGAACCATATTTTCATGGATATGTACCTCCGTCTTCTTGGGTAGGTCATGGGCCTCTCATGCAAATGCCATAAGTTCGATACCCACTAGTGGCATCAAACATAATGTAAACTTTTCCTTTTGATTTTGAGGACCATGCAAAACATGAAATAAGTCTATAAAAAAGATATTTTCTCTTGTATATCTGTCTATGGTGTATTAAAATGGATTATCCTCTTATTGTATTTGTCAATAGTTTGAATCCTATGAGCCACATGCATTGAGGTAGAGACAAATATACTTTTTTGCAAAGCAAGAGTCTGTAGTGTTATCACATACTAGTTTACAAGTGATCAAGGTCTTATAACAAATCAGGAACTCTATTTTTTTGATGGATAGATGATCAGATTTTGAGATCAATTTGAACTAGCCACCTTCTTTCATGGTTGAATGTTTACCTATGTTTTGCCCAAAAATAGTTGCAAGCTAACAATGCTTATGAGGGAGGAACAAAGAAGGTGAATAATAACCATCCAAGTGTCCGCCGTGTAACTACATGTGTGCCAAGTGTTTTAGCTAATTCTAGTTAACTCAAGTGGATGCTTCCATAAGGCTCTAGAGCTCTTTGGGAAAACACTCTCCCACATCTCTCGTAGGACTTGAACCCAAGACCTCTTCCTTCTCATCCATATGACTTAACCAATAGGCCAAGCACCTTTGTTTGTCTAGAGAGTATACTTTCCTTAAGTCTTGTCTCAAGACTTCTTCCCAAACCTTGAATGAACAAATGATGTATGATCTCAAGTATGCTTAAACATGTCGGGTCCTCATGTAATAGAATTTTTGTATAACACCATAGTTCAAGTTTTCTATTTTTTGATGATTCCCTATTCTTCCATGTCGATATGAGAGTACCATTTCTACCATCAACTTGCTTCTTCCTATAATTCTTAATGGCATGACTTTTTTTTTCAAAATAGAAACAATTTCTGGTGAACTTCCTCTTCTTAGGATTTTTCTTTGAGCTATCAAAAGAGACTCTATGGACCTAACAATTTTTCATGCTTGGGGATATGGAATGTATTTCTTTGTTCTATTTTGAAAGGCTACTTGAAATAGATTGGCATAGGCCATGAAGATCCCAAAGTAGACCAAAATCAAAAATAAAAAAGGGTATATGAAGATTGATACATATGATAAAAGAGATGATGTATTAGTTATATGTGACCCTACAAGGCACGATGATAGAGCATATGCAATATATAAGAGCTCCAAAAGCTATTAAATAACCTTAGTAACAATGTACAATAAGAATATAAAAGTTCAAAGATACAATTAAATAATTATTTTTACATACTAGATATGAAAATAGGAAAAATATGAACCCCACATGGTGCTTCTAAGGATTCCTTTTTAAGGGATCAAGTCTAATTTGTTCTTTATTTCAAATCTAAAGTGCTTTTAATATTGTACCTTTAATTAAGGTTGAATAGGCATATTTTAGGCATCTCTCAGATCTTTTCGCTCTTCATCAAAAAGGATGGGAAGAGAATCTACATTCTCATCATCAGATTCATGTATCTATGTCAACAAAATTTGACTTTTTTTTTAATGTGTCAATTTTTAGTGTCTTATCATTTAAATGATCCATCCTTTTATGTATATGTATAGAGGTTTTCTTCCCTTTGACCACTATAGAAAGAGAGTGCATAGCCTATATCTAAACTGTTAGATCCATATAAAGCCCTCCCAACATTTGTCAATGGTTCAATGATCCACTATCTAGTGAAAAACTTATTGTGGGGATCGACTCGCTTCCTCAAGGGGAAGATCCTCAATTTTAGTGGTCTCTCAATAACTTCTTAAAGTCTATAAAGAATATTTTGTGGGGCCTCTTCACTTTCTTTGGTGAAAGACCCACAAATTTGGTTACTCTATCACAATCCTTAATGAAGGGGTAATCAAAGCCAATCTTAGCATCCATGATTGATATTTGAGCGGGTTTGAAGCATTCTAAAGGGTCCAGCCGAAAGCTTCTATTTGTGAACATTATCTATTTCTACATCAAGAAAAGGACCAAATGTTTCTTAGCCTGTTTGGTGATGACATTAAGATCTTTCTCCACAATGATATTGGGTGTGCTAAACAATTTTGGAAATGCAAGGAACTTTTTGCATTACCTCTTTTTCAAAGATCTGTTAAAAGTCAAGCTTCAAGCTACAAATTCGTGGGGAATCTTTTATGGACATGTGGAGCAATCAAAGGAAGCCAAAAGCCACGAGATTCCATCAAGAAAAGTCACTCAACCACTCCCCAAGTCATCTCAACTAATTCCTCCAAGTTAGGAGGCTGATTTGGAAAGGTAGTTCCTAGATTTTAGGGGCACACTTCTCACTATAAAAGGAGCATGTATCCCGACTTCTTTTGGGCCATCTTCTTGGAGTTTTAGCTCATGTAAAGTGAGCACTAAGTGCTGGAGTTGTGATAAGCAAGCCCCTTGCTTAAGCTAGCCCCTTGCTTGCTTGTTTGTTTTCTTTTAGTAGGCATATATATGTGTGTGCGCAGGCAGTGTTGCAACTCTCTACCCCTAAGTTGTTAGCATTGGTTCTCCCTCATATTGTATCCATTTGATGTAATTCTTGTCTCATTGGATAGCTATTAGAGTCTATGTTATGCTCACAAATTCTCTGGATCATTCTCTGAGTAATCTGGGAGCAACATTCATTTTAGTGAAGTTGTGTGATTGATATCTCTCTTAGTGTGTAGGCTCTGTTTGAAATATTTTGCTCTCTGTTGTAAGGGCTGGTTCTCCTTCTCTGTATATCCATTTGCTATGATTTTTGTGTCATTGGGTAGCTATTAGAGTCCTCTAAAGTTGACCAAAGTTTGATATTCATTCTCTGTATAATCTCTGAGAAAAGCTTGCTGGAGTGTAGTGAGGTATCTGCTTGATTGGCAGTTGTGAGCATTCAACTAGCTCATGTTGTAGACATTGTTTCTCCTTGTGTAGGCATCCATTTGAAGTGAAATTTGGTTTGTTGGAAAGCTCTTGGTGTCTACTACAGGTCTACAAAAGCTCACTGGAGTTCTCTACATATGCTCTGAGTAAGAGCATTTTTGGTGTGCAGAGGGCAAAGAAGGATACCTGTGGAGGTCATTCACGCTTCGTCGTTGCTTAGGGGTTGAGATACTTCCCCCATCAGTGGTATCAGAGCATTTGGGCATCTTGGAGGCATCACATACAAGCACGAAGACCTCTTGGAGTTGGTGGTTAAAGATTTGCATCAACAAAAGCTTCTTGGAGGTAGCTCACATCAAGGGGGAGCTATTCTACTCAAAGTTTCAAAGAGCACAAGGTGTCCATCTAAGGAAAGCTTTGGATTGAGGTAACCTCAGAGCCTCATTTTCATTTTACACACATTGGAGCATTATCCAAGGGCTAGGTCAAGTATCAAAGACTAGATATGGGAGACTTCAACACTCAAATTGAAAAGCTAGACAAAGGGAACTATCAAACATGGAGATTTAGGGTCTCCAACTATCTTATGGGCAAGGGCCTTTGGGGGTTGATTAGTGGAAGTGAACCAAGACCTAGGTTGGATGAGAATCCAACCAATGATCAGAGAAGGGCCTTTAGGGAATGGAATGAAAGAGACAAGAGGGTTATCTTTATCCTTTCCCAACACATTAGCAATAGCATGATCGGCCATATCCAAGACTTGGATTCAAGCATGAAGGTATGGGAGACACTTGAAAGGCTTTATTCAACAAGCACCAAAGCAAGGAAGATCCAACTCAAGAATGAGCTCAACAACCTTAGGAAGAGCTCAGGGAGTAGCATAAATGACTACATACTTAAGGTCAAGGAGTTATCAGATGCATTGGGATCCATTGGAAGCCACGTAGACGATGACGATCTTGTGGCTTATACTCTCAATGGTTTGAGAGATGATGAGAAGTGGAAACCCTTTACCACTTCAGTATATGTAAGGGATAATCTTCCCTATTTTGAGCAATTGGTTGCTCTCATGGTCACCGAAGAAATGAACATAGGTGGAAGTTCAACTAAAAGCAAGGATGCACAAGTTTTCTATGTAGGTAATCAAAGGGGCAAAGGAAGACGAGGACAAGGAAGGGGCAAAGGAAGGTTTGGAGGAAGGCAAGGCCACTCAAGCAATCAAGGACATGACCAAGGCACCTCATCACAAAGAGGGAGAGGAAAAACAAGAGGAAGAGGAGGACGACATCAACAAAACAGGAATCAAGATGGTGAAGGATGTTACATATGTGGCAAGTTTGGCCACTATGCTAGAGATTGCTACCAAGGAGGAAACCAAAGGAGCTATAATCAAGGTTCTTCATACAAAGGCCAAGGTAATTATGCTTCTACAAGTTCAGAAAATGACAATCTCTTGATGATGCACATGAATGGGAATTCAAGCAAAGTAGATAACACTTGGTATATTGATAGTGGATGTAGCAACCATATGAGTTGCAATGCTTCTTGGTTTACTAATCTACATGTTCCCAAAGGTAAAGGACATGTAGAAACAGGTGATGATACAGCCCATGAGATCTCCCATGTTGGAGATGTAGCTTTGGATGACAAGGAGGAAGGAAGATGTCTCAAGGATGTCTTGCATGTACCTACTATCACAAAGAACTTGGTGTCCGTTGGGAAAATGGTTGAAAGAGGCTATCAAGTAAAGTTCAACAAAGGTGGATGCTTTGTGGAGAACCCTAAGCAAGGTTACAAGGTCATAGCAAGAGGAAAGAAGCAAGGGAGACTCTTCACTTTGGAGGTAAATTCTCATTCCTCTCAACATGTCTACTTCACATATGGAAACAAGAGGATTTCGGAGTTGGACTTGTGGCACAAGAGGATAGGTCACATCAACATACAAAGAATGAAGGAAATGCAATTCAAGAGGCTAGTTGAAGGTCTTCCCAACTTCCAAGGACAAGGTATGAAGCATTTATGTGAATCTTGTCAACTAGGGAAGCAAGCGAGACTTCCATTCAAGAAGAGTGGCTACATAAGCCAACATCCATTGGAGTTGATACATACAGATGTGTGGGGGCCAACCAAAGAGCAATCCATTGGAGGTAACAAGTACTTTGTCACTTTTATAGATGATTGCACAAGGATGGTTTGGGTTTATTTCATCAAAAACAAATCAGATGTGTTTACATGTTTCAAAGCATTCAAGGCAATGGTAGAGAAGGAAACAGGTACATATATCAAGAAGCTAAGGTCCGATGGAGGGGGAGAATATTTCTCCAATGAGTTTTCTGATTTTTTAATGGATCAAGGCATCAAGAGGCAAGTAACATGCAGGTACACCCCCCAACAAAATGGAGTAGCAGAGAGAAAAAATAGATACATTGCCGAGATCGCTAGAGCAATGCTTAATGAGATGAATGTACCTAACATGTTTTGGAGTGATGCAGCAAATACCGCCGTGTATCTTATGAATAGGGCTCCTACCTCAGGGATCCATGGCTTGACACCATATCAAGCCTATTATGGTAAGAAACCTGATCTTTCCCACTTGAGATATTTGGATGTACTTGTTATGTACATGTGCCAAGTGAATTGAGGCACAAGCTACAACCAAAGGCAGAAAAGTGTGTGTTTCTAGGATATTCAAATGATCATAAAGGTTACAGGTGCTTCAACCCAAACACAAAGGACTTGAGGATATCAAGGGATGTAGCATTTGATGAGCTACTCCCTTGGTATAAGAAGTATGATTGTATGCAGGACTATGAAGAAGAAAAGCATGGACATGATGAAGAACAAATCGACCTAGAGCTAAGCGGCCCAAGGTGTTCCATCAATGAAGATAGTTCAAGCATGAACTCACCATGGAGGGGGAGATCTTCATCAAGCTATGAAGCACAATCAATCAACAAAGGCAAAGCAACATTGGTGGAGTTGGATGAAGAAGGTAATGAAGTTGAAGATGATGAAGGACACATGATGGAGAAAGAAGCCATGTCAAAGAAAGAGATCAAGTTCCCAAGGCAAAGGAGGTTTATTCCTCCAAAAGGTGAAGAAAGGAAGTCTTCTAGAGTTAAGTATCCAACTCAAAGGTTTACTTATGATTCATCCATGGAAACTCATTATGCATATATGAACAAAGTAGTAGAAGATCATGAGCCCGATTGCTATGAAGATGCAAGCAGGTACACCGAATGGAAAGAGGCAATGCAAGAAGAGATCGACGCACTTGAGGAGAATCAAACATGGACTCTAGTGCCCAAGAAGGATAACATGAAGGTAATAGGTAATAAGTGGGTGTATAAAGTAAAGAGGAATTCAGATGGATCTATTTCTAGGTTCAAAGCAAGATTGGTGGCCAAGGGTTTTGGACAAACATATGGAGTGGACTTTGAAGAGACATTCAGCCCCGTGGCAAAGATGAGCACCATTAGGACACTCATTTCAATGGCTGCTAGCAAAGGATGGAAGCTTTTCCAATTGGATATCAAGAATGCCTTTCTCAATGGAGACTTGGAAGAAGAGGTATACATGGAGCAACCACTAGGTTTTGTTCATAAAGAGTTTCCACATCATGTTTGTAGGTTGAAGAAGGCACTTTATGGCCTAAAGCAAGCTCCAAGGGCTTGGAACCAAAGATTGGTGGACTATTTGATCAAATGTGGTTACAATCAATGCAAGGCGGATCCATCTCTCTTCATCAAACAAAGAGGAGAACTTGTAGTCTACATGTGCGTGTATGTAGATGATCTTATCATTACAGGTAATGATACAAAGGGCATTGAGGAGATCAAGGCAAAGCTTGGAAACGAGTTTAGGATCTCTGATCTTGGAGATCTTAGGTATTTTCTTGGCATTGAAGTTGTATACAAAGAAGAAGGTATTATGCTCATACAAAGGAAGTATATTCTAGACCTACTTGAGAGGTTTGGGATGCTACATTGCAAGCCTATTTCAAATCCCATGGAAGTTAATGTAAAGCTAAGCTCCATTGATGGAGAGCCATTAGAGGATGTAACCTTGTATCGATCTATTGTAGGATCTTTCAATTATGCCACAATAACTAGGCCCGACATAGCATATGGAGTTGGAGTGTTATCACAATTTATGCATAGTCCAAGGACTACACACTTGCAAGCTGCAAGAAGAATGTTACGATATCTCAAGGCCACTATAAATGAAGGATTGTTCTATTAATTTGATGATGATATGCAGGTCAAAGCTTATTCTGATGCCGATTGGGCCGGTTCGAAGGAGGATAGAAGAAGTACAAGTGGTTACCTAGTCATGCTAGGTAGCAAGATCATCTCATGGATTTCAAAGAAGCAACCCACGGTGGCATTATCTTCCACCGAGGCTGAGTATAGAGCTTTGGCTCAAGTCATATGTGAGCTAATGTGGATTAAGAAGTTATTTATGGAGCTTAATTTGCACGTTGACACATATCCAATTTTTTGTGACAATATGAGTAGCATTCATCTAGCATCGAATCCTGTCTATCATGCTAGAACCAAGCATATTGAAGTGCACTATCACTTCATAAGGGAAAAGGTGATATCGAAGGAAGTTTCAGTACATCATATTGGTACCAAGGACCAAGTTGCCAACATGTTTACAAAGGCTTTGGATGGGATGAAGATTTCAAAATTCAAGCAATGCATCAACATGAAGGAGCTTGGATGAGGACGAAGAATTGAAGCTTGAGGGGGAGTGTTAAAAGTCAAGCTT
>CM035435.1:60592167-60622167 GCA_020310875.1 Ceratopteris richardii
ATAATTTACCTCAATGCCAACACCTAGCATAGCCCTATTGGGAAAAGCTCATTTGTGAGTCTCTTACATCAAGCCCCAAATATGCTTCTGCTTGAATTGATTCCATAGTATCTAAATCCATGTCTTCTGTTGAGATACAAAATTATTGTTGCTACATCATCAAGATAAGTTATTTCTCATTGACACTTGAATCTTCAACTTCCTTTGGAATAATGACATATAAACATTGTTCCACATATAATTTCAGCTGAAAATTTCTAAAGCTTGAGAACCTCCTTCAACACATTGAGTATTAGCACCATCTAGCTTTCTTTTTTTCTCTAGTTGACCTTGTAAAGGCCTCTCAAGACAATTATGCCACATCTCTCGATTTGTGTACTTTGGCTTTGTCCTTAGAGTTCCAAGATTTGCTTTCTCTTCTTATATTCTTCTAATAATCATTAAAATCACTTGAGGCTTCAACTGTGTGCTAATTTCGCTTTGGGGAGGTTGGAAAGTCTTCATCTAGATCATAAGGTAATTTGGTCTTCCTATGATCATCTTCAAACCATACTTGTTTTCATCAAACATGGCATCTCTACTTACAATGAAGCCTTTGTTGCTTGTATAGTATAACCTACAGTCTTTTTGATTGAGCTCATAGCTAGTGAAGATGCATTTTTCTGCCTTAAATCCAACTTTCATTCATATGGGAGTTTGGTTCTCCACTATTTTTCAAGGAAAAAGCATGGAAAACCTCCTACACAGACACACACACAGATATATATATATATATATATATATATATATATATATATATATATATATATATATATATATATATATATATATATATATATATATATATATATATATATGTATATGTATATGTGTGTGTGTGTGTGTGTATGATCTCCATTATGGATGAGTAGAGCAATGCTTCTATTTAGAAATTCATTGACTCTATTCTCACAATAGTGTTCCTTCATTTAGGAGTTGGTTCTCCACTAATTAGGAAGGAAAACAAGTTCAAGTCTTATGTGATGTCACTTGTGGAGAAAAATAAATTTAGTATGTCTCTATTAAGCAAAAGGGAAAGTGGAATAGATTTCACTATGACAGCTCTTTTCCTTGTATGAGATTAGACAAAGAGGGAGAGTTTCATTCTTTCTAGATTAGATTTTATAGATATAAATGGCACTAATCTTTCAAAGGCAATAAGGAGATCAATTAATCAAGGTGGTTAGACTGAGTCTCATATGGAGACTCTAGAGAGAAGTATTTTTGTTTATTTCTAGTGATGGTCCTTGACTAGATGATATGATCTAGTTATTGACATTAGTGAGATGGAGTAGATTTATGACTCCTCTTTTTAAGGTTTCTAGGAGATAGGATAGATCTAAATTATTGGGTTACCAAAATCTTAGTTGGTGTTTTATCATGAGGATGATGATTGAACATCATTTACAAGAATGGTTACTTAGGACAATCTAAATCTCAAAAGGAATGCTTTTTTCATTCATATGGTAGACTAAAGGGAAGAGAACATTTTAAAGTTTGTAGGAGTGCCAATAAATGCTCTTCCAAGAGAGCTTAATTCAAAGGTAATGCATAACAAATTGAAGACTTCTTGGTTAGTGATCTAAGGAATTCTTTTATGAGAGCCAAGATGATTGATATGCATAGATCACAAGGATGGTTTAGGTAAAAACTATCACTTGTGAGTACACTCAAGGTTAGGACACCTAGAGTGCAATGAGGGCAAGTATATCATCTTAATTCTAAAAGGGTTTGGAGTTAGTTTTCTTAAGGGACGTTGTTATATAATAAGATGATTGTATGGTTTATTATCTCCATTTTGTATGCTCAAGCCTATATGCTTGATAGCTTACATTGTTTTTTCATATTATCCCTCCATAGAAGATATACCTTATGGACTTAGGTCATTTTGATGGTGTTTTATGTTATGGGAGTGTTAGTTTGGGAACAATGTATACATGGAAGATAGTAGGCACCACACTGATGGTTTTTCACCTTTAAGATGATCTTTTGAGAGTCTTCTTAAGGGGAAGGATATAGGGAAACAATACATAGAGATGATCATGTACAATGTGTACATGAAGCTCAGGGGATGCCTAGAGTATTTATATAGCTCAATTTTTGAGGAAGAAAATAATTTCTAAGGGAGGAAGACTGATATAAAGGAATAATGAGGGTTCGATAGGTTTAGATAGATCTGAGATCGGACATCATTTGGTCATTCAAGTGTTGAGCAAAAGTATTGAGAGTAGAATAAGGAAAAGGTGCTTATACTCTCTAGACAAGCAAAGGTCCTTAGCCTAGTGGTTAAGTTATATCAATGAGAATGAAGAGGTATTGGGTTCAATTCCTACAAGAGACATCGGAGAATATTTCACCCGAAAAGCCCTAAAGCCTTCTAGAAGCATTCATTTGAGTTAGCTAGAATTAACTAGGACACTTGGCACGCATGTAATTACATGGCCAACAATTGGACAGTTAGTATTCACTTTCCATAGTAGGCAACCCCTTGGAACGAGCTATATAAGGGCATATGGTTGGGAGGAAAAAGAGACTTACCTCTTTGTGTACATGGTCATAATTCTTCGTATGATTTTCCATAGAAGAAGTATGTACATCTAGCCAAACTTGTGTGGAGGAACTTTGGATATTAGGTAATGGATCAAATCACCACATGACATGCAAGAAAGACGAGTATAGTTCCTTAATGTCTCTACATCAACCCATCAATGTCATGGTTCAAAATGACTCAAAATTTCTAGTGAAAGTGATAGGAACCATCTCTTATGTTTCTGCCACTAGTGTTTAGAGAAAAATATCGAATATTTTGTATGTTCTTGTACTAAAAAGAAACTTATTATGAGTTTCTACCATGTGAAATCATAGATTTGAAGTACATTTCAAAAAGAATGGTGCAAAAATTTTGGATGAAACAGGTAATACTATAGGAAAAGGAGTGTGACAAAATAACTTGTATGAGTTAAGTGCCCTCATTGCTACAAAGACAAAGAAACAAGTAGAATTTGGCATCAACATTTTGGGCATCTTGGATTTTGCATTCTCAAAGAGATGCAAAGAAAAGGGATGGTATCACGTTTACCATTTTTCAATTTGCACAAACCATGTGAAGCTTGCATGATGGGCAAGCAACAAAGGAAGAAATTTCCAAAATAGAGGAGTAATGGAGTTCAAGCTTTTCTAGAGTTGGTACATGATGATCTCTATGGTAGAATCACTACTTCTACTTTTGTAGGTTTCTAGAGTTTGTACATGATGATCTCTATGGTAGAATCACTACTTCTACTTTTGTCAATTATAGTAGAAAGAGGTGGGTGTATTTTATTCAGAAGAATGTTGATGCATTTGAAAATTTTGAAATCTAGCACAAGATTGTTGAAAATGAAATAGGTAGAAAATTGAAGAAGTTCTTTACTGATCGAGGAAGAGAATTTTTATCGAGAGAATTCAACAACTATTGCAATGCTCCTTGAATAAAGAGGTAGCTTATCACAACCCACACACCTCAACAAAATTGTTTTGTTGAGTGATGAAATGGGCTAGTAGTTGAATAGGCATGTTGCTTGTTAAAGGCTTAAGATATGCTTGATTGATTATCGGAAGAAGTATTTAATATGGCTATGTATATTTTCCATAGATGCTACACAAAGGCACTACATGACATTATACCACAAGAAGCATATTCTGATACAAAATCTTTAGTTATGCATTTTCAAATTTTTTAGATGTTTTGGTTATGCAGATATACTTGAATCAACAAAAAGTAAGTTATGATTGAAAAGAAAAAATATGTTATCTTAGGATATAGTGAAGAGTTTAAAGCATATTGAATATGGGATCTAGATGCAAAGAAGATCATTGTCAGTTGTGATGTGGTATTTGATGAGCGACCACACCTAGCGGATAAAAAAGGTAAACCTAGTATCCCATCAACTAAATAAATAAATCATCTTGTGCCTTCCCATAGATGGGTCAAGTTCTTCAAGGAGGAGACATTAGATAATGAAAATTATCCACCAAAAAACCAACCAGTTTTTTCCACATAATATAATCCGCTACAAAAGTGGGCACAACATCTCTTTGATCATTGTAACCCTCAAGTTGATCTTCTAGAGTAATCTTCAGGTGGGTTGCATAGATCAAAGAGAATTGAGGAGCAACAAAGAGCCTCACATCATATTGTCTATATGGCTCTAATGGATGAAACTATAGGATCACTAAAAGAACCCACAATCAAAGATGAGCACTTAGAGGCCCCAAGTGGAGAGGGGCAATGAAGGTTGAATATGATAGCATACTAAGGAATGATACTTGGGAATTGGTTGATTTATCACCAAAGAAAAATTTAACTAGAGTGAAGTGGATTTGGAAAGCAAAATATAGAGGAAATAGTGCTTTAGATAAGTAAAAAGCTCAGCTTTTTGCACATAGTTTCTCACAAATGGAAGGATTCTATGTCCAAGAGACATTTGCATCAATAGCTAGAATGACTACAATTCACACCGTACTTGCAATTGTTGTACATTAAAAGTTTCCTTCATTCCAAATGGATGTGAAGTCATTATTTCTGAATGGGTAGCTCAAGGAGGAGGTATATGTATCTCAACCAGCAAGTTTTATGGTACCTCATTTAGTACACAAGGTTTGTAAACTTAAGAAGCCATTATATAGCCTTAAGCAAGCTGCAAGAACTTGGTACCAGTGATTTGAAAGTTTTTTTCCAAACCTTCAGTTTCAAAGAAGTAACTTCTAAAAGGTGTATGTTATCAAAAAAGATAACCAAGTAGTGATTGTAATTACACATGTAAATGATTATCATTATAGGATATCATGCAAATTTCATCAAACAAACTCATGCCAACTTGAGCAATGAGTTTGTGATGACTGAGTTCCTATCTAGAGTTTTCTAGATCACCATCTAAGCCCTACCTTAAGAGCACACAAGTGAACAATGCCATCATCTTTGTATGTTGAGTTTGGTGTTATACCAAGGTGCCTAAATGAAGGTATGATAAAACTCATCCACAACTAAGTCAACATGAATAGAATTGATAAATTTCAACCATCACCATGCTCTAGATTGGTTAGAAAATCTCCACCACGGTCCTTGTAGAACACATTGTGGGACATCTCCATTGATGGATTACTAAGAATGAGAATGGATTCATGAAAGGAAGATCTATCTTTCAAACAATCATTCATGTTTTTGAGGATTTAGATTACATGGAGTCTTACCAAAACATTCTCTTCCTGATGATTGATTTTGATAAAGCTTATGATAGACTTGAATGAGACTATATCCTTCACTCCCTCAAGGGCCTTGGCTCTAGTGCTAGGTTTACCAAAGTTTTTTCCTTGCTATTAGGAAATCTTTTTCCCGTATCAACATTCATGGCCAACTCTTGTCAATTATTTTACTTAAGTGGCTCTATCAAACATGGTTTCTTGCTTTTCCCTTTTCTTCTTGTCATTGTCATTGATGGGCTCAACTTCCTCATTGGAAACCAAGTTCGGTAAGTCCACATCCAAGGCCTCTCCCTCCCCCATGGTAAGGATAAGATGATTCTAAGGCTCTTTGCTGATGATACCATTGTGTTTTTTGCAAAATAATATTTTTTGTTTCCCAACTTGCTAGTGTGTTAAAAAGCATATTTTATTGGCTCATCAAGTTAGTAAGCAAGCATTATTGGATGAACCAAATGGTTGCTCATCTACTGTACGAGAGGCTATTAGGAGTGAAACACTCTTGAAAATCCAGAAGGAAAGATGTGCAATCAATGTCAACAAGCCCCAAGAGAATGATGGATAGAAAAATCCCTTCCCTGTCTTGGTGGAAGAATTTGTGGTTGTAGAAAACCCCTTTTCCCCCTTAAAGCACCACATGGTGTTCATGCTAGAAAAGAACAAGCTAGAAAACAAGTGGGTCCTCCACAAAGAGGATGAAAAGATTACAAATCTATTTTGTAACTCTCTCTAATTTTCTTGTATCTTTTTCTTGTTTATAATTTTAAAGAGCTTTTTCCAAAAAAATAAAAGATAACTAAAAAATTAACCTTTCTTTTTTTCCATTAAAAAATAAAGCTTTTAAGATTAGCTTTGACATTGACGTGAAAATAACCTCCAGTTTACATAAATGCATCTCTACTATTTTTCAAGTGTATCTTAGGAGCCGTTAGCTACAAACTTATCGCTATCTAGGCACTATTAAAAAATAAAACATAACTTAAAATATTGTCATGTACTAGCTAAATCATCTAAAGACCGATGAGAATTAAATATTTTTAAGCGAAATAAAAAGTGACATTGGTGTTTAATAACTTAAATTGTGATCAGAAAGATCACTGTTAGTCATAATTTAAGGTTTTGGTCGATTTACAAGAGTATACTCATAAATTATTGATCCCTAATGTATTGTGTAAAATTCATCACATGAAATGCACATTTACTCATAAGTATGTATGTATGTATGCATGTATGTATTTATGTATATATGTATGTATGTATGTATGTATGTATGTATGTATGTATGTATGTATGCATGTAAGTATGTATGTATGTACGTATGTATATATGTATGTATGTATATGTATGTATGTATGTATGTATGTATCTCTATATAGATAATCCTTCCCTCTTCAAGGCAGAGTCCATATAGTGGAGATATTTCACCATCTATACTATCCTCTATCATATCAAAATACTCTTAAGCCACAAAAGCCATGAGAGAGAGAGAGAAAAAAAAACACACAATGAAAAATCAACCCCAAAAGAATGAGATCCGAAGTTGAAAATGCAAAATGTTATCAAAGGGGTTTTGCGAAATATTTTACATTTTTTTTTACCTCATAGCATAATTATCAATAGCAATACTATTGAATCCTATGAATTAGTAATGCCATTGGAAATGATAGACAAACGGAAAGTGCAAGGGCTTTTGTTTGTTCACATGAATGATGTAAGAAAAATGGAATATTTTTCCAATCTATAACCAAAGAGATGACACAAAGTAATGTGTGCTTTCATTGAAAAGCCTTCAAAAAAACTGTCGAAATAAAGTACTCCATGCGTGTTTTATCGTATGGGTCATATCATGAACCATATGATAAAAGAACAACCCGATCATAATACTAAAAAATGTTTAATATGTTACATGATTTGGTCAAACTATGGGAGGAGCTACTAAGATAAGAAGGTGGTCCTCAAGATTATGTTGATAATTGAATCTGGGGAAGTCCCACATTTCATCTGTCATCATTCAAAAACAAACACTATTTTGGGCTCTGACACTGAGAAGATAAGCACATTAACATAGAGCACTTGTTCAATAACTAACTAGAAGTATGAACATTTATATAACAGTGTATACATGTACTATCTATGTAGAAATGATAGCAAGTATGAATGTGTGTACACAAATATATATGTACATATATATGATATATATGTAAGTATTTCTGTAAACATATATGTGTATATCTACATACATGCATACTTTTGCATGCTTGTAAGTACTACTCTAAATAGGAGATTCATAAACCAAAAAAAGAACTTGTGTTCGGCTGTTGCACATCAGAAACGGTTTGGAGACAACCAGCAAAAAAATTGTTATGAACCATCGCTTATCTTTTGAGGTTTTAATATAGAAACACAAAACTTCAGTCCTCGCACATTTCATAAGGATTTACGTTTATACCCCAAAAAGCAAAAAAAAAAAAAAAAAAAAAGCAGCAAATAACAGCATGATCATATTCTTTGGATTAAAAAATAATAATAATTTAACACAAGAAAAAGCACCAAACTACCGGTTACTATATTCCTTCTAACTTATAAAATTCAGGACCAACAAAATCATATTAGTGGTTATTTTATTGTAGAAAAACTAAACAAAGAAAGAGGCCCGCAGTATATACGTTAACTAAACCAAGAAAGCAGAACTGAGAGTAGCGTTGTCCATCAATGTCAGACCACAAATGGTGAACATTTCTTTTGCAAAACGAGCTTGAAATTTAAAACAAAGAAAAGTTAGAGGAGAATTCCAAAGAAGGTTAATAAACTGTTCGTCCTCTTCTTGGGTGACCTGCTTGTTTTTTCAGTTGGTTGCCTTCTACAATAAACACATTGTGTCGTCTAAATAGGGGAGATTTTTAACAATCATGTATCCTTCTGCTTAAACATCCTAATGACTTCTTAATAGATCGCTCTTTGGGTTGTTTGTTGAAGTTGATTGCACACCTTTTCTTCTATATCTTCGAAAGTTTGTTGCCCGTAATGACATTCCACTGAGCAGACGAGCAACTAATATTTTCTTCAATCGAAGCTTGCTTGTAGTTAACTTGAGCTAGCAAAAGAAGTAGCTTTCTCAAACATTGCGAGGTTAGAATGCTCTTAGGAAAAAAGAAAAAAAGGTCTCCCAAGTCTTCCCTACCATTCTTGCATCACTTGCCTTAACAGGGAGCACCACAAATTTTACTCACTTTTACATGATCCATATCCCCTATGCAGAATTTACAACATTAAAATTGCTTAGCTATTTATTATTAGAGGATGCCACATGTCTTTGAACTCTAATTCCCATCTAATGCAAGTCTAGCTCACACACTCCATCTTGACAAGAGAGTGATAAAATTCCATGTTTATTATGATTCTTGGGATATCATCCATCTTCTACCATAGAGCCACATCATGCTAGCCAATTGGATGAGCTCCGACTAAGCATAAGGGGGGATTTAGAGCCGTCCGAAGTATTAATTATCTTCTTAACGGAAACCAATCTTCAAAGTCAAGTCTCAAAAATGGATGCAGGTCCTTAAACTTGATCCAACTCCTTCTATCTTGGTTCCATACGTGTTTCCAAATAAGAAACAAAATTGAGCATTCAACTCCCTAATCCGAGAAGCCCACTTCCAATCGATGGTGATGGAACCAAAATGTTTCATCTCATTTTATCCTTTTCACAAGAAGCACTCAAGATTCGAGCCCTTAGGGAAAAATCGAAACTAAGAGAGAAAAAGAGTAAATAAGTCAAGCTCTTTCCACTTAGGGGTTAGAAAAGAGAAAGGTTGTTAAAATCAACTTGGTTGAAGAGGTATCATCGTTACACAAAGCTTAATCATCCATTTGAGCATCAACTAGTTAATAGGAATCCAACCTCACTTTCTCAAATTTTGTAAAATCCATCCTCATAGAGTTCCAAATGGAACCATATATTATTACTACTGGCAAGTCTTATTCAATTGCACATATCAATGTACTATATATATATATATATATATATATATATATATATATATATATATATATATATATATATATATATATATATATATATATATATATGTGTGTGTGTGTGTGTGTGTGTGTGTCACGAGGAAGGAGATAAGGAAGAGAGCTCACACACACACACTCTCACTCTCAAGGAGAAGCACACACACAGATTGAGGCAAGCAAGAATGATCTTCTTCTTCTTCTTCTATTACATAAAAGGAATGTACAAGAATGACCTAAAAACAAGAATACAACAAGTGCAATATATAAAGATCAGTACATAAGGAAAAAAACCTAATATCCGCGAATGAGTGAGCTGGCAAGAAACAAATGTGCCATCACTCTCGGTAGATAAATCTAATAAAGCTCAATGAAGTATCCCTGACATATATCGGTATGACCACTATACATGTCGGAGAAACGAAAAACTGGTACGTGTCATCCTGGATCATCACATGTTGAGCTTGATATCTCAACACTCCCCCTCAAGCTCAATGCCATATCATGTAATCCAAGCATCTCTCGAAACTTCATTAACTTCTCAGCTCCAAGTGCTTTGGTGAAAATATCAACAACCTGCTCATCTGTTCTCACATAAACAAGATCAATATCACTTGTTAATACCTTCTCTCTGATGAAGTGATAATGTACCTTGATATGCTTTGTTCTCGCATGGAAAACAAGGTTCCGTGCTAACTGTATGCTGCTAAGATTATCACAATAGATAGTGATAGGCTTTTGCACTTCCACACCTAAATCTGCAAGTAACATCTCCAGCCATGATGCCTCACATGCTTCCATTGCAGCACCTCTATACTCAGCCTCTGTACTCAACAAAGCAACAGTGGGTTGCCTCTTGCTGCTCCATGTAATAGCTGCACCTCCAAGTGAGAAAAGAAAGCCACTAGTAGATCTTCTATCTGGAGTACTACCAGCCCAATCTGCATCGGTGTATCCATGAACCTGCAACTCCACACCAGCTTTATAAAACAATCCATAATCCAAAGTAGCACTCACATAACGTAGAGTGCACCTCAGAGCATCCAAATGTGGCTTCCTGGGAACCTGCATAAATTGACTTTCAAGTCCAACAGTATAACTTAGATCAGGCCTTGTAATTGTGAGATATATAAGACTTCCCATAATTTTCCTGTACATAGTATTCCTCTTGCATGATTCTGTTTTTGACCTTGGTCTTGGTTACTATTTCCTCTTCCACTTCCAAAACCTCTGTCTCTTCCTCTACCAGAGTAGAATACCTGCTCAGAACTGGGCTTTCCTTGGGAGTTTGAGTCCTCACCAAGATTCTTTTCTTCAATAATCAGCATAGATACCAGATCAGCAAAATTCGGAATGTTTTACCTGGTCTGTATGGAAGTTCTGAACTGCTTAGATGCAGCTCCTAAACCACGAAGGCACACTTCCACCTTATCATCATCATCTACATTTATGCCAATAGATGCAAGTGACTCACATATGCCTTTGATTTTAAGAGTGTAGTGACTTACCAACATGCTCTTTTTTTCCAATGTATGCAGCTCGTTCTTGAGTTGCAATTTTCGTGCCTTTGTATTAGTCTCATACAAAGTGACCAAGCTGTTCCAAGCCTCTTTTGGAGTCTTGGCATCCTGTATGTGTCCAATTATGCTATCCTGTATGCTAACAAATCGCCAATACATTACCTTTCGTGCTCCTTGATTCCATTCCTCATATGCTCTTAACTGATCTACAGTCCGATTCCTTTCTGGTAAGTGCGGAGCATTTTCATTCTCTCCTTTGATGTACTTCCAGTAGCCTTTTCCCATCAGGAAATTCGTCATTCTGAATCTCCAAGCATGGAAGTTGTTCTTGTCCAGCTTATGGCTCATAAGTTGACTCATTCCATCTACGTTTGCCATTTCTGCAACAATTCACAACACTACAAAACACTACAAGCAGCACTTCTGCTTGAACACTGTCGGACTATGATGTGACAGTTCGATCTCAGAAAAACACAGTTTTCGTGTATCAACAGTACACGGAATCGCTTGAAATTGTGGATCTGGAATATATGAGTGTCGTCGAACACAAAGCAAGTTACAGTTTCTGAAATTGACTTGGTTTTTCTGTGGGCCCCACCTTGCGGGCTCGAAACGGAGGTCGAGATGGCTCCGAAACTTCGATATGACAAAA
The DNA here is from genome assembly GCA_020310875.1 of Ceratopteris richardii. Classification (NCBI taxonomy): domain Eukaryota; kingdom Viridiplantae; phylum Streptophyta; class Polypodiopsida; order Polypodiales; family Pteridaceae; genus Ceratopteris; species Ceratopteris richardii. The sequence continues at coordinate 60,603,640 of CM035435.1, forward strand.
ACAAGTGACCCTAAAGGGATAACTATCGAAAATATTTTGAGGTCTTCTACCTTCACGGCGATTTTCGTAGCAAACGGAGGCCGTTTGTGAAATCGCGTTTTCTCCACGCCTTGCCGTGTAGTCTTCACCGTCGCCTTCTCCACGAGCTCTCTACAGCCACGCTGGCTCTGATACCATGTCACGAGGAAGGAGATAAGGAAGAGAGCTCACACACACACTCTCACTCTCAAGGAGAAGCACACACATAGATTGAGGCAAGGAAGAATGATCTTCTTCTTCTTCTTCTATTACATAAAAGGAATGTACAAGAATGACCTAAAAACAAGAATACAACAAGTGCAATATATAAAGATCAGTACATAAGGAAAAAACCTAATATCCAAGAATGAGTGAGCTGGCAAGAAACAAATGTGCCATCACTCTCGGTAGATAAATCTAATAAAGCTCAATGAAGTATCCCTGACATATATCGGTATGACCACTATACATGTCAGAGAAACGAAAAACTGGTACGTGTCATCCTTGATCATCACATGTTGAGCTTGATATCTCAACAATATATATATATATATATATATATATATATATATATATATATATATATATATATATATATATATATATATATATATATATATATATATATATATATATATATATATATATATATATATATATATATATATATATATATATATATGACGTTCACCAAGGTATATACATGCACCATGCATCAATTTTAAACATATTGAATTACACTACTAGAATCGAGGGGGGGGGGGGGAGGGGGTAGCGATGCTCCCCATTGAACAAAAAGTGGGGTTCATCACTTATACAATGCTAATTGTCCAAAGTGTCACATAAGCAACAACCTTTAAAAAAAAATGGGCATCCTATAAGCGATGAGAAGCGTCGCTTATGCGATGCTATTTTAACCATCGATACTAGCACCATTAATTAACGATGCTCCGGCACACACACACAATAGACCTTGGGACTCTTGGAATCCAACCCGCCTTCTCTGCACACTTTCCTCTTGACACCTCTTGCACTCTTGAGTGTCGTCGCACACTGGAGGCTCTTCTTGCTTCCTCTTTTGCTTCCTCTGAAGCTCTCCCTTGCTCCTAGCTCTCAATGTCTCCAAGAATAGCCGTTGTCCTTTTTTTGTTGAGTCCGCCGGTTCGTGCACTCTAACTGCAATACAATCTTGGTGCCCTTTCAATGTCCCAAGATTGTCTTTTGAACTGGTCCTCAACGACTCGCTACTTTGTCCTGTAGTGACTTTAGAACAAGAGTGACTTTCCAAATAAAATTTTTGATTGGGTGGCCTATTTCCACCTTTGCGTACGCGGCCTTCCATACCTTCACCTTTCCTTTTAATTCTTTACTTTTGCACCTTAAGATTTTAAATTCATCCTTTGAAGCTTAAGAGAAAAAATACTTTGCACCTTTAGTTTCAACCGGTTAGGGCTCTACAAATGGCATTGCCTACAAAAATGTCATTGTGGCCATTTTCATGCTCCAAAGGGTAGCCTAGAAATGACTCTTGCAAGCTTAATTGCAACATTAGAATCCCACATCAATATCACAAATTTCAGAAAGATATTTACCCCTAGACAATGATAACCAGTATAGCACATGACACATCCCCATTAAGGAAAATCCACGGACCTATGTCCATGAAAGCTATAGGCTCTTGCTCTATTCCCTGCATGCCCTAGAGTGCTTTTGATGTAGACACTTTAGACTGAAGATCCTACTATTGTATTTATGTGAGGTAATGGTACAAAGTAGTTGGAGGCTTGAGCTACACATTGAACTTATAACGATCTTGATAATGGTAGAGATGAAATAGTCGAATATTGTTCTCTACTGCATATCTAGCAACATTCTATTACTCATTGTAGTATTTGATAAATTTAAATAATCTCTCAACATCTAATAAGTCTATTCCCTACTTTTCCTTTCATTTCTTAAGGAACATTTCCATCAACTTTGCCATGTGCAGGTTTCTAATCTGGAAACATTCCCTTCAACTTAAATACTAGATATTTCTCTCCTTTTCAACCAGTTTCCAACACATCCCAGATCTTAACATTAAAAAGGAAATCATCTTAACTGTGTAAAAGAGTGCCTATCAAACTATAAATGTAATAAAGTAAGTTTACGATCCAAGGGTTCGGTCGGTTCAGACAGATCTAAAATCGGAGAATGTTTGGATACTCATGTGTATGGCAAAAGATCTCGAGATTAGACTAGTTTAGCATAAGTCCATGCGCTCTCTTAAACAACTAATCCACTTAGCCTAGTAGTTAAGTCTCAAGGTTGTGAAGGAGGAGGTCTTGGGCTCAATCCCCATGAGGAGCATGGGGAAAGAGTTTTGCCAAAAGAGCTCTAGAGCCTTCTAACTCAAGTTAACGTGAGTTAACTTTCACGTTAACTTGAGTCCAAGGAGCCTTAACTAGAGTGGTGAGTACAAGAACCACTAGTGGACTCTAGTGGAAGATATGAAAGGAGTGAAGGAGATTGCACATGCACTTGTGGATTCTAGTTATGTTTGTGGTCCTCGTTGATTCAAGCAGCTATATATACAAGCATAAAGTTAAGAGGAGAGTCATATCTCTCTAGCATGTGGTGGTCATAATTCTTAGTTTCTTGCATTGGTATGAGAGCCTAGGCAAACTTTCATGGTGATCTTCATAGTTCATCTTCTTCTTCCTATTCAAAATCTCGTGCATGATTAGTTTTTCCTCCCAAATTCATCATGTGTTGATTCACATGCGAATCGGATTTCCAAGCATAACGTCTCATCCAATAATTCATTGATGGAAGCATGCTATACGCCACGATTGATCTCCCAACCTCTGGTACGAGAACTCTCGGCTGCTCTGGGCTAGACCAAGCCGAAGCATACATTTGTGTGCTACAACACTCGAGCTATAATATTTTAGTCTCTGTCTCTTCGAAGCGGCAGCAAAGAGAAAAGTGGTAAACGATTTGTGTCTTCTTAACTGTGCAACACATACACATAGATAGTTGCAGAAATCGAGCTAGTCATGCTTCCCACATCACGCTCGTTGTGCTAGATGAGAGAGAAAGTATATTATAACTTTTTTTTCTCCGCAATTAAAAGCATTAGGATCCGTTTTTCAATATAGCAGCAGCTGACGAGTTTCAAACCCGTAATCACGGGCTTGCAAACGTACTACTTCAACCATAAAGCCCGTAGCGCCTAGAGCATTTAGGCAAAATTTTAGCTCAATGCCTGCAGTTCGAGAGGAGGAACCTGCCACCTCAACGAGGTCGCACAGCTCTGCTAGCCATGAGAACTTATGCTCGTTATAAATGAGGTCCGAGGTGCTAAAAGACATGAAAATGACTGCAAGTTTAAAACAAAATGGCCATCCCAGACGCAAAATAGAGCCAAAAGCATCGGACCATGAAAAATCAAGAAAATATATATGTTAAGTATTTATTAATTATATATATATATATATATATATATATATATATATATATATATATATATATATATATATATATATATATATATATATATATATATATATATGTATATATATATATATTAAAACACACGTGGGGTTGGGTAGAGCTTAAATAAAAAGAAGAAAGTAAAAATAAAATAAAATAAAATTAAATAAATAAATAATTAAAATAAAATTAAATAAATAAAATAAAGAAAAAAATTGTGGGAGAGAGAGAGAGAGAGAGAGAGAGAGAGAGAGAGAGAGAGAGAGAGAGAGAGAGGGAGAGAGAGAGAGAAGAATTGTTTTCTTAATGGAAAAAAGAAAAGTAACTACCAAGGGGCCTTTTTTTTGAAAAATACTCAAAAAATATAAAAAATACAAATAAAATGAGGAAAAAATCTCTCAAAAAATCTTAGAAAAAATCTCCAAAAAAATCTCAAAAAAAATTCCCTAAATTTGTAGCCTAGTTATCCCCCTCAAACCTACATATAGCTTCCTCATTTCCTTCGTTTTCTTAAGAAAAATGTCATTGAAAAAAGATAAAACATTCTAAAAAAATTCTAAAAATGCTTAAAACATCTCCAAAAATTTCCTAAATTTTGGTTCATGCAAAAGGCTATGAAATGGCTTCTAGGTTGCATAAAAACGCAAAGAACAAGCATGAAAATGGATAAAAACTAGTAAAACTTAAGCAAAAAATAGAATGAGAAGGCTATGTATAACCTGGACAGATTTTGCAAGTTCTAGGTGATCTTGAAATCTTCAGTTGTGCTGATGATAGGCCTTGAGCATTGATATATTGACCAGTGGTAGTACCTCTCCTTTCAGAGTCTCTAACTCTACTACTCTCCAATTTAACATCATCTTAATTCTATAAGGTCCTTCCCAATGTGCAAGCCATTTTCCTCTTACTTCTGTGTGGATTTCAGGTCTATGGAGAAGAACTAACATGCCTGTTTGTAAGTTATTATTCCACAGGTTGTGATCATGTGCCTCCTTCCTCTTTGTTTGAGTCTCTAGCAATTGTTTTGTAGCATGTAGACATATCTCTGCCACTTTGTGCAATGCTCCAAGCCTCTAAGAGACACCATGATTTTTCTTACTCAGAGAGACATGTAGAAATGCTCCAAGCCTTTGAGAGACACCACGATCTTTCTTACCCTGCACGAATGCTAGATTTGGTGACCCATGTAGAAATTCAAAGGGTTCAATAGGCAATATCCCATAAACCAATTGGAATGGAGAGTATCCAAAAGCTTCTTTGTAAGCTAATTTGTATGCCCATTGGGTACCTTGATAGGCTATTCCCATGAAGTGGGCTATAACATACATTCCTTCCTTAACATGGCAATTAATACCTTATTGGTGGATTCTGCTTGTCCATTAGCTCTTGGATAATAGGGAAAGAGTTCCTATGTAAAATTCTGTACTTGTTAAAAATTTCATGTAGGACCTTGTTCACAAAATGAGTACATTGGTCTCTACAAATTTCAAGGAGGCATTCAAATCTACAAATGATAAATGAAATTTGCAACAGTTTGACGAGTGCAATCAGGGGAGGCAATAGCTTCAGCCCACTTTGTTACATAGTTAGTGGCGATCAATAGATACTTTTCTCTCTTTGGAACCGATGTAGGGTAGATGGGCCCTACAAAATCTAGCCCCCAATTCTCAAATGGTTTCCAAGAAGTGGAAATAATCAAGGGTTTGTGCCTCTACTTTGTTGGCTTGGGTCCACACCTCTGACAGTCATCACATGCTTTTCCCCATTCCTCTGCATCTTTGAATAATGTAGGACACCATAAGCCAGCATCAAGGATTCTATAGCTTATAATGTGTCTTGGAAGGTGCCCACCATGTGTTCCTTCATGTGCAGATTTAAGGACTTCTCTCACTTGCTCTTCTTCTTCCATGCACTTTCTAAACTTGTTATCTTTTCCCTGTCTATATAGTTTTCCCTCAATGAAGGTAAAAGGTCTGCTTTTGATTAGCAACCTCTTTCTTTGCACAGTGCTAGCCTTCTCTGGATACACCACTGTATTAAGAAAATTCTTGATGTCATCATACCAACCTTGTGCTTGTACGTCGAACAAATTAGTGTCTAGAAAATCATCATTTACTCAAATTGCTTGATGTGTCATGTTGATCCTAGATAGGCGGTCTTCCATGAAATTTTCTTTACTTAGTCTACGGACTACAGAAAAATCAAATTCCTGGAACAAAAGTAGCCACCTCCATATGCTCCCTGTTTCTTCTCGCTTGTTCAATAAATACCCTGTGATTGATGATCAGTGATGATAAAAAATTTCACACCTAACAAATAATGATGAAACTTTTGTACAACGAAAACCATTGCTAGGGCCTCCCTTTCTGTGATGCTATTATGTTTTTCAACTTTAGTCAAAATTCGACTAGCATACTGAATAGGTCTGTCATGTTTGTATGCTTCACTGTGTTGAGCCAAAACGGCACCCACTGCATATGCACTAGCATCTACATGTACATGAAAACATTTTGGCCAATTGGGTGTGTTAATAATTGGTGCACCAACCAATTTTGACCTTAATGTCTGATAAGCATTCTCTTCTTCTTCTTCTTCCCATTTAAAGGGCACTTCTTTACTTGTAAGTCTAGCCAGTGGCCTAGCTATCTCTGCATACATTTTGATAAATCATCTCTGGTATAGAGTATGCCCCAAGAAGCTTTGAATCTCTTTAGAATATTTGGGTTTAGGTAACTTTAGTATAGAAATAATTTTATCACAGTCCGGAGCCATACCTTTAGCAGATACCACATGTCCCAAGACTGTTCTTTCGGTCATGAGGAAATGACATTTATTTGTGTTCAGCTTTAGTTTAGTCTTCGTGCATCTTTTAAAAACATTCTGTAGCTATCTTAAGTGATTATCCAAGCATTCCAAAGGGGTCTCCTTGTGAGATCCTAAAAATGAAGAAAAGTCATCCATGAAAATTCTTAGTGTTTCCAGCAATAAGGGTCCAAAAGTGAGGTTGATACTCCTGTTAAAGGTGGTTGGAGCATTTTTGAGTCCAAAATGGCATTTTTACATGCACATATGTGCCCCAGGGTGTGATAAAAGCAGTCTTTTCACGATCCTCTGGGTGGATGGATATTTGTTTATATCCGCTAAAGCCATCCATATAATACATGTCTAGTCACTTCTTCAATGACTTGCTCTACAAAAGGCATGGGGAATCCATCTAGAATGGTTACCTTGTTAAGTGCTCTAAAGTCAACAGAAATTCTGATTTTGTTGGTATTCTTCTTTGGTACTATAACCATTGGTGAAAGCCATTCTGAGTGTTCCATAGGAATGATGATTGCAGCATCCTCCATCTTCTGTATTTCCAAGTAAATAGCTTCAACATATTTTGGGTTAAATCTATAACTCTTTCCTCTTACTGGTTTAGCCCCATCAATAAGACGAATTCTATGCTCTCCATAAATGGTAGGCACTCCTTCTAATTCTTTATAATGCCACACAAAAATATTTGCATAGTGTGTCAAGAAGGAGTTTACCTTTTCAAGAACCTCAAGGTGGGTCCACAACCAAGTGGCCACCAAAACTAGACGATTATTTTCTTGAGTGCCCAATTGTACTTCTTTGACTCGGTGTCTATCTACCATGGTATCTACCTGATCCTCTCCAACCTTGTTCTCCTCCAATAGCTTTTCTTGCATTATTGCATAAGCAGAAGTGTTATAGATCTCAATGTATTCCTCTTTGTCTTGCATCCATCCTGGAGAGATTTCCTAAATTGGCAAAGAACATTCCTCCCTATTATGGTTTACCTTGTCTTGAACTTGAGTAACTTCCTTCTCAATTGTTACTGCATCCTCCTCCAAGTTGTGCTTGAGGGGTGTCTTCCTCCCCCTTCTGTGGTTTGTGATGGGTTCTCCCAATCCCTCAACCTTAACTTTATCCTCATTTTCATCATAACATTCATATATGCAAGAATTATTTAGAAAAACTCCAAAACAAGAGGAAGAGTTGCTTGCTTGTAGCCAATTCAGAATGTCTTCTTCCTCCTCCAACTCTAATTGTGGTTGGTCCTCTATTTCTTGCTCCATGCAAATGCCAACTGATTGCATCATGTTGGTGTTCCCTTGATGATCTGGACCCTCCTCTTAATATATCTGTTTAAGTTCCTATCCCTTCTTTTGAACCCACATAGTGTCTTTACCCGAGTCATTGATGACACTTTCATGCTGCAGCCATGGTCTTCTAATCAAGAGGGGAAATCCTCCGTCTACCTAGGGTAGTCTTAATACCACAAAATCCAAAATGAAGAGATTACCTTGTACTTCCAGTGGAACTTTTGGGATCACCCCCATTGGCCTTACTTTGATTTGATCTTCCATAGTGACGGTGAAGTGGGCTGGCTTGGATGGGCGTAGGCAAAGCTTCTCCATGGTATGCTCAGGCATCAAATTTATGCCAGATCCACCATCCACAATGACTCCTTGTAGCTTTAATCCTTTAATTATTACTGTCAATCTTGGACTCTTATAGTCAGTGAGAGGTGCTTCTTCTACACCCTTTCCTTGGCCTAAGGCGGTATTCTTGACCACTAAGGTGCATGAGGAAGCCTCATCAATAATCTGCACTACTTCAGACCTGAATTTTGCATCCATGTTTATCAACCCAAGAATCTAACCTCTGTTTTAATTGACTTGAATAATCTTGAAGCTCCAGATTCCCTTAGATCAATTTTGATGTTTGATTTCTCAAGTTCCTTGTGGGCTTGGCTATATGCATTTCCAATGAAATCATTAGTCTCTGAAAAATCTTCTTTTTGTGTTACCTCTTCACATTTTGTTGAACTTCCTTTCTCTTGTTTTGCATCTTCATATATATCTGATTTTCTCTGATGTATCCTCTAGTCTTTTTGACTTCCAAAAGTATTAGATCCTTGGTTTGGTTCTTCTGGAATTTTCCCTTTGTTTCTTGTCCACATGACCATGGAGTCAATTTCTTCTAATTTTACAACTCTAGTGGATGGTGATTGTACAACATTGAATCCTTTTGTTGCTCCAGGATTATCTATCAAGATCATCTGGAGATGGGGTAGAGACGTAGATGCTTTGTTTTGTGGGAAACAATTTGTATAATGATCCCTAGCATCTGGGCAATTCCTGCAAGGGGATGCATTTTCTGGTAGAGTGCATTTACTCTGATAATGTCCACACTCTCCACACCTGAAACAGATAATGGTCCTTCTAGGCCCATTTCCATAATTACCTCTAGGTATTTGGTTATAGTGTTACCTTGGCTAGGGACTGCTGCAGTTACATTGGTTGAGAATTGAGCTTCTCCTTGTGCCCAATAAGGTTGTGCATGCATCCCTCTTGATTGACATTCATGGGCCTCATGACCATCTTTTTTCCATAAGTGGCAAGTTATGCTTAGCAATGGACATTCACTTACCACATATGTTGTACATGGTACACCATACTCTACTTTTGATGCCACCTCCCTTGAGTTCTTGCAAATTGTGTTGAAGTTCAGCCAGCTCTTCTACTTGTACTTCCTCTTCCTTTTGTAGCTTCGATGCTTGAATTTCGTGCCTCAACTGAGTTACAACACTCTCATCCTCTTTTGTGGGGCTTATTCCTTTTTAAGCTCTCAAGATCTTTCCTTAGCTCAATTAGTGGGTCTTCAGGTTCTGGGGGATATGGAAAATTGGAAGAGCTTGCCCCATTGTTCCAATCTTCTAGCTATATTGATAAATTCTTCTCTTGTTGTTGTTGGTAAAACTAACTCCTTTATTTTACATTAAGTTGATATGGGAAGTCGTTTAGCCAGCCACTTATTGATAAAAAAGTCATGGGGAGGGTCTGGTACTTTGGCCATTAATGCCTTTGCTTTGGTAACAAATTTTGGGAAGATCTCCCTATGACCTTGTCTTAAATTTTTTTATTCTTTAATAATTTTTTCAGTTGTGTTCCCTTGTTGGAACGGTGTCCTAAATACTTCCTTCATCAAATCCCATGTGGTGAAATGGTTGTCAACGAAGTGACTAAACCATTTGTCTTTTTAGATTACTAGAAGGAACCATTTATAAATGTAACTATGCAACATGTTGGCATAAGGGTTGAATATTCTTAGAAAAATATAGTTTTGATTAGAAAATATAAAAATTAATATTTATTCACTAACTTTATGATGCTAATTTCAATATTGGTACATAAATTACATTGATGTAAGTTAGTGGTTACTTTTTTTTTATTAGAATCTTGATCTCCTAATTTTCATTGGTGTAAATGCAATAAAATCTTTTATTTTATATATGTCACCATGTTTCTATCCATAATTAGAGATTTGTAATGAAGTTTACTAGGTTTATGCCATAAAATGAATCTCATTTGTCATATGAAAGTCTTGTCATCTATGAATTATTTTGCAAAGTGATGGTATGAACATGCATCATTTTCTATTTTCAAAATACTATTTGATATTATTACAATTAAAAACATTTTTTTTGACAACCTTAGGAGTTGAATTTCTATTTTGTTTCTTCAAGTTAAACAATAGCACTGTTTTTCTATGCTAAGAAAAGGTCATTTTATGAGGTAATATTGCATATGCTACATGATTAAAGTTAATATGCTAGTTTTTTCTATATAAAGTAGTTTATAATGTTTATAGAATTATTTTGATTCCTAATATATACATTATATGATTAAGAAAACCTAATTTTTTAGGATGATTTTTTATTCTCGATAGAGAGGAATATGTCCATTCAATGAAATATTGAGATTTTTAGTGGTATTGAGATACATAAAGAAAATATTGGTTCAAAGACATGTAGCATATCATTATGCTACTATATGATGGTTTTTGAAATAAAACACAAACCATTTTAGTGTTTTTATGAATCAATATCATATAAAAGACTGCTAAAGTGTATAACTATATAATGAGTACCCTATATTGTACTAATTTGTTTATTAGAAAGATGATTTTTCTAGTTCCCAAGACTTGTATTAAATGATTATATGACAATAAATTAACATTATAAATATAATTCTAGTAGGAGGAAAGTTCTTTTTTTTTGGAGATATTTCTTTCTTCTCATATATAACTTTGTAGAAAAACAATTTTTTTCAACCATATTTAATCATTTCTATATTTTGAGTTATCAAAAACGTTGTTTATATTACAAAAGACATTGGAACTCTTGTTCGAAAAATTAGAGAAAGTATTGGCATTCTTCAAAGTCCTTCCAATTGACGTGCTGTATAAACTATTCTTCGACTTTCTCTGATCATAAGACAATTTTTTTTATACTGCTTTGGTCATTGTTTAAATTATACATGTGAGTGGTCTCATGTTCACGACGGTAAAAATTAGGTATTTAGAACGCTGTAAGGCTAGGTTTGGGAATAACCTCTCTTCTTTTACTTCTTCGGTTGGCTATGTCACTAATATTCAAAGAATTCTTATTTATTGCAATAAAAATTCCAAGGAATCTAGATCATAACGTAGAATGGTGATAAGACATGTTATTTTTCTTTTCGAACAGAATATCTTTGTCTTTCAACCACGCAACTTGGAACATCAAAGTGCCTCAATAAAGGAGAAATCTAGGCTTTTCTTTTGGTAGCCTTGCTTGCACTTGTAACTTTTGGGACACTAAAATTATGAAGCCCAATCAGCCTTTCGTTGGCCTTGTAAAGAAGAAGAAATTAAAATGCTTTATTCCTTTTGTCAGGAAATTCAATGGAGCCTGTTTATAAGCCACAAAGAGAATATGAGAGTTGCTTATGGGTTGTACGCTAATATACTGTGATGCTTTTTTCCTCAAAGCTTCTATGCCCGTCCTTCTCACCACTTCACACATGACGGATGTACAAGAACAACTGCATATTGTGTTCTGCTCTGAAATGAAAAATAGATGAGTGATGGTATACATTATTTCTCTGAGTTTTCGAGTGAGACATAATGGTTTTGTTTTTATGAATGGAGGTCTAACCGAAGACTACTCCCATAGAGCTTTAACTATGAGAGTGAGACTATACAAGTGAATGGGCATAGTACCAAGTAGAACCTCCTATATCCCACAAAGCAAAGGTTAAAATATCTAGCTAGTGGTTGAACTCTAGACCTCCACCTCAAGGGGTCTACCTATTACTTTCATCACTCTTAAGTGCAAACTCGTCACCATCATCATCATATTCATGTTCACATTATCATCTAGCTCTACGTACATTTGATGTGCTTGCACCATTACCACCTTGAGCATTGAGGTCCATGGAAACATTTGTAGTGCCTTGTTTTTTTTTTTGATGGATCTTTCTTGACGTAATTTTGCCAATGCACATGTTCTATCTTCTTAGTGTATACGTCTAGTTTGGCTTAGTTTTTTCTCCACAACTATTACTAGAATTAGTTAATCTATGTCCCTTATGATTTTTTGTAGTAGATTTGGATGCCTTTTTCATAATGAAATATTCCATCTTCTTGAAGCTTTTTGCATTTGCAACCGCATTAATGAAATATAAACATGTGGACTCCTTCACTTGATAGCAAAGTTCTTCTTACAAACCCTCAATAAATTCTCTCTTCAAGGCTTAAATTTGTAGTGCATACTTATGTAATGCAAAAATTTTGCCTTATCCTTATGTAAATGCAAAACTTTGAGAACAGCCACAAATTTATTTTTCATGTCCACCTCAGGGACCGAACCTCTAAAAATAGAGGCGATCCTTGCAACACACTCTTGCAGATGTTGATCATCCCAAAGAAATCCACATACCAATCTCTGTTTCCTAGAGCCATGACGATGAAGAATGTGGATCATGGATTCTCTTTGTGTTTTTTTATTTCTATGTACCAAAAGCAGATTTTTTGCACGCCTTGTAAGTCAAAACGGTGATGAATATGCTTACGCTTGTGAGACATAAAAACATTTATATTTTTGAGCTGGAAAATCATGTTATAAATACTTTATCTCCAAAGAAGCTTCTGCTTTGGAGATATTGGCCTGCAAAAATCAGAAATTCTAGAAAGAGATGGAAAAACATAAAAAATCTCTTCAATAACCTACCTTCACACAATCGAATGAGATATAAAACACGAACTACAAAACTTTCAACCACATAAAGTTTTTCTAGTAAGAGTGCTCTACCTTTCCCTCATACAACACTTTCTACAATTCCTACATCTTCATGTATACATATTTCATGCGAAAACTTCGTTGAGAGGGAATGTAAATTCTTATTGCTAATTTTTTTAAAACATGATCAGAATATAGTAAGCAACGAATTTAACTATTACCGACACATATTTTTTTGGAAAAGGACTTCTATCACAATATGGTATATTATTAATTTACGAAGGCTTTCTCGTCTTCAGAGCAAAGTGCGTTTTGAAAAGGCCCTTTTCTTTAAAGAATGGTGGATGTGCAGATCAAGAAAAATCGAGTCAAACAGTTTGATTCGTAAAAACACGCTAGCAACAATTTAGTGCTTAAGCATAACGTTGTTTATATTACAATAAATATTGGCTCTCTTGTTCGAATAATTAGAAAAATATTGGCATTGTTCAAAGTCCCTTCCAATTGGCGTGCAGTATAAACTATTCTTCAACTCTCTCTAGTCATAAGACAATTTTTCTTTTTTGACTGCTTTGGTCATTGTTTAAATTATACATCTGAATGGTCTCATCTTGATGAAGGACTTCTCATGTTCACGATGGTAAAATTAGGTATTTAGAACGTACTAAGGACAGGCTTGGGAATAACCTCTCTGCTTTACTTCTCCGGTTGGCTATGTCACTTACATTCAAAGAATTCCTACTTATTGCAATAAAAATTCCAAGGAATCTAGATCATAATGTAGAATGGTGATAAGACATGATATTTTTCTTTTGGAACAGAATATCTTTGTCTCTCAACGAAGTAACTTGGAGGCATCAAGTTGCCTCAATAAATGAGAAATCTAGGCTTTTTCTTTTTCTGGTAGCCTTGCTTGGACTTGTAACTTTTGCGCCAGTAAAATTATCAAGCCCAATCAGCCTATCTTTGGCCTTGTAAAGAAGAACAAATTGAAATGCTTTATTCCTTTTCTCAGGAAATTTAATGGATCCTGTTTATAAGCCACAAAGAGAATATGATAGTTGCTTATTAGTTGTATGCTAATATAGTGTGATGCTTTTTTCCTAAAAGCTTCTATGCCCATCCTTCTCTCCACTTCACACATGACGGATGTACAAGAACAACTGCATATTGTGATCTTCTCTGAGATGAAAAATGGATGAGTGATGGTACACATTAATTCTTTGAGGTTTCGAGTGAGACAAAATGGTTTTGTTTTTTTAAATGGAGGTTCAACTCAAGTCTACTCCCTGAGCTTTAACTATGAAAGTGCAACTATACAAGTGAACATGCATAGTACCTCCCATAAGTACAGACATAAGTGCAACTATACAAGTGAACGGGCATAATACCCAAAAGATCTCCCATATTTCAGAAAGCAAAGGTTAGACAAAGTGACAACTTTATTACAAGTGGTTTTAATTCATATCTCACAAATTAAAAGTTAGACAAAATGACACCCTTAGTTACAACTGATTTTAACTAACTAAAGCTTTTATATGTTCAGCTTCGAGGTTGAACTCTGGACCTCCACTTCAAAAAAGCCATGACCAAATCAATTCCCCTACCGGACGTGAACTCCACTTCAAAAAAGCCATGACCAAACCAATTCCCCTATCGGACGTGAACAATAAAATGATTTTTTGTATTAGTTTTGTTGCTTATCATATGGGTAAAGTTTCAGTATTATTCTGCGCCACGCCTTACTCGTCTCTTTATTGGTTTCTTTGCTCATGCGTTTGCGCAAGCAGAGCACTCCTCTATGGCCTTTGTAGTTGATGGTCGTCCAGTTTTCACTTGTCTCGCTCACATTTCTGTCGCCTTCAATGCCTGTCGCGACTGCTTGGGTTGTCGGCAACATCATGCTTATGGCCAAACTGATGTCGCGGCGGGCATCGACCACTGCCCAGAACTCTCCTACTACCAGAGAACGCGTCAATTTTCATCTCAACCTATCGAATCTATGTATTAAGAATGTCGGATCGACATCGTAAGTGATGGGCCTTCTTTGCTTTGCCTCTTCCTTTGAATACTTTATTCTGATACCTTCCGAACGCTCTATCTCCATTGCGCTGCAGCTGGACCGTCTTGTTCATTCATGTCTCTGCTTATTTTCCACGACAACGACCAGCGCATCAAAAGCAAGCCTTTCGGGGAAGATTACTACAGCGCATCAGTTCTGCTCTTTCATGTATCCATCTTCATCGGTCAACTGGATGTCTCATTTTTTCTCATCTGCATGGTCTACAGACGTCGATAATCGGTTCCAAAAATCTCGCATTTTCTTCTCTCCTGTTTTCAAGCAAAAAAATCTGAAGTATTCCACAATTTTTTTTTAAAATGGAGGTTCAGCGGAAGCCTACTCTCTCGAGCTTTAACTTGGAAATTACAACTCTAGACATGAACGGCCATAGTACCTATAGGACCCTCCGTATCCCATAAAGCAAGGAGAGTTAGATTACCCAAAGAGGACACAAAAGAATTGGTTTCAACTCAAAATATCATGATTTTTATTAGCCTTAGGCCCACACTATCCTACCGATAATGAAGATTGAACCTTCACCCCCATGTCAAGTGACGAAAGGGCCAACCAGCCCAGCTAACACGCCCCAATGTCTTCCACAATTTCTTTATATTCTCAATCACGGCCCTTCAATAATTCATCTAGTTCGTTTAAGCAGACAGAGACGTTCTGTGTTGTCGTTTCTACTTTCCCTTCCAAATGCTTCCCTAACATTCCTTTTCCACCAACGCTTGCCCTAACTGATCTTATTTTATCAAGAGCATGTTGATGAGCTCCTAGCCGATGGAGCCTACCTTCTTCGCTTCTGCACGTATTGTCGTCATACCTCCCATGTTTGAGTTGCAAGATCCCTCTCATTCACGTATATGTCCATCTGCGCGTATTCTCATCGACATTGACCACCGCCAAAAGAGAACGGCAGTCGAGCTGGCGCAGTCCAGCATATCATCATACATTTCGTATTTGAACTCTGCGTTTCGAGCTGCTTTACCCATGTTTACGCCTTCAGCACCATTAACAAACTTTAATATCGAGACCTCGTATTTACTTGCAAAACAAAAAATTAAAATTGCTCGACCATTGTGGCATCCAATGCGAGCTTCAAAACAGAAATAATCTGAAGTAAAAGTACAATGGATAGGTATTGATGAAGGGGAAAAGCAACTCTAGAGAGGTAAAACAGAGTGCTTGCGATGATTGATTTCCTTTCAAGAAATGTATGTTAGCCTTTGACTACATTATCTTCGTATATGATAAAAGTTTGAAGTCCGAACTCACGATTCAACTTTATAAGTATGCATAAGTAATGGATGTTAAACCAAACATTTTTTGAAATCAAATATAAACTTAAAAAGTGCTTAACTTAATAATAACCTACGTCCATCCCTCGATGTTTGAGAAGAGCCCTCCTTCAATCTTTATGATCACATCTTGTTTCATAGTTCTCCATGCTTCCTTTATTTTACTTCTTAGCGCAGACAACATCCTCAAAGATCGAACCTGAGTGAAGCTTGTAAAGAGCCTTAAAATTCTTGGAGTTTACTCGAAATTCTATGGTGTGTGAAATACAACTCAATTCACTTTAACTTGAATGGAGCTTGTAAAGAGCTTCAAAATTCTTGGAGTTTATGCGAAATTCTATGGTGTGTGTTGCTAGCTCCTGCAACAAATATACAAAACATTAGAGGAACATACATGACAAGCTTAACACAAACAAATTCAATAAACCAAATGGTACTTCAAACTCGTGATGCATCATGTCATATCTGCCGCTGCTCAAATATGACGGTCCAACTGTATCTAAACGTGTGGTTGCGGCATCTCACTACTGGCGATATCCTTCAGGAGTCTCCTATTGCTCGTCCCGAATCATATCCCACTATTCAGCATCTAACCATATAGGCTTTGGTAAGCCTGCTCTGAAAGAATCAGGAGCCTCGGATCGTTGATGGGACATAACTTCACATGTAGTGTGCAGAATCCACTCTAATATGATAAGAGGCTGCCCATGTGCTGGTCAGAACTCCTGATAAATCATCTATGTGATATAATTCTTCACATCTTTATCTTGTTCACTCCATTTCAACATGATAGAGTGTCCAACCTGCATGGAGCAAAGCTATCGTATATGTGCACGGATTGCTTTTGCAGCTGCATCCATCACCGGAGCTCCATCTCGGATATTATACATCTTGGGGTCATCATGGTCATGAGCATCCCAAGGTGTACGTGATGTTCCAGGTGGTGTACCATGTGGCGTATCTACATCTGAGGTACTCACTCTAGAAGTAGAGGTGGGCGACACAATGTCTGTCGCACTACCTCCACAATAGCCACCTCGTCTAGACCTACTTGTAGATCCACTCCTAGAACCTCTTTCTCGAGAGCATGACCTTAACCTACGAGACAGGCCAACACCTGTATCACACTAAGGTGTCAAACGCACATGTCTACTACTAGAGCCGGTAGGGGATGTCTCAAAAGATGGTCGTGATGGAGTCATAAAGCTAGAAGACATACCGAGGTGAGTAGCACCACCTGTAGGAGTGACGCTGATAGGAGTGACACCGACAGGAGGGAGGCCAGCAACAGTGAGACCGACAGGAGTGAGGCCATTAGAAGTGAAGCCAGGGAGAGTGCTACCACGAGGGATCCAATATAGTGACTCAGTGGCCATATATGTGGGAGGTACCTGAGAGATGAACTCTAAGAATTGGTCCTCTGTCATGGAATGTGGAGTGATTGGAGGACTGTCTCCCATCATGCTCTATAAAAAAATAACTCAAAAAATTAGCATATGATAATAAAGGTAATATAGAGAAATGTTAGTGTACAAAAGAACCTAGCAAAAAAAATAAACAAAAATTAGTACGTATAAGTGTTTGATTCAAAACTCCTCTATTCTAGAATCCTCTTGGAGATCTGATGCAGAGAGAATATCTATCTCTATATTGAGCACTTCTAAATCACTTGGTATGCTAGTTTCTTCCTAATCATCATCTATTGCTTCATCCTGTATTTCGTATTCTTCACTGATCTCTTCTTCTTGAATGATGATCTCTTCCTCCTCGGCTATCGAATGAATCTCATAGTCCACTACAGATGGAATTTCTTGTATAACTATGTTCTCACAAATTTGTCTACTACGTGGGGTGACTTGTAAAACAAATAGCCACTCTGGTTCTTTCAAATCTTTTATAAAAACAACTTGCTCACAATGTTTGGGAAGTACAAATATATCTCTTTCATCTGTCCATAATTTTGTGGAGTCGACTTGAAGCAAACTACTTTTATCCTACCTCACTATTGTGTTTCTTCCAGAGGTGACTACTTTGAACCATTTCACATAAAAGAAAGTAATCAAACTTCCTAAAGAATAGTTTCAAGATATCTTCAATCACTCCACAATAATCTAGCTCCCCTTCTTGAGCATTATCATCTCTTGCACTCGCTCTACTTTGTTGCAAAAAGTTTAACATCACCCCACTATCAAAAGTAAACCTATTTTTATCCATTCATGCGATCCGAAAGTGTCGTCCATGAGACCATAGTGCACCTATTTAGTATACTCTCAATCACATCCCTTTGCGAGTTCTTCTTTGTTCTTCACAGATATCTTTAGACGAGATCCATCGTACAAAGGAACTAATTTAATAAATGATTCTTTGCACATCCTCCAAAAGACAATCTTTTAAGGCTACAGGGAGCACAAAATATAAAAACTTGTGCCAATCATGAGACTTGAGCCCTCCAAGATCTTCATTTTGTGTGAAAGCAGTCTTTAGATACCTCATGCATCCAGTATGTGTCCGAAACACTGAAATTGTTTTCTTCACTTATTGCTCTTCCATCCTACGAGGCACCCAAGGAGCTCATGGTAACGATAATATTTCGTTGGGCT
>CM035435.1:60627167-60717167 GCA_020310875.1 Ceratopteris richardii
CATGTGTGTATATGTGAGTAATGTATGTGTGTGTATGCATGTGTGTATATGTGTGTGTGTATGCATGTGTGTGTATCTGTGTGTGTATGCATATGTGTTTATGTGTGTATGTATGTATGTGTGTATGCATGTGTGTGTATGCATGTGTGTGTATACATGTGTGTATATGTGTATGTGTGTGTATGCATGCATGTGTATATATGTGTGTGTATGTATGGATGCATGTGTGTATATGTGTGTATGTATGCATGTGTGTAGATGTGTGTGTGTATGTATGCATGTGTAGATGTGTGTGTGTATGTATGCTCTTTCTTCCTCTCTTTCATCTCTCTTTATCTCTCTCTCTCTCTCTCTCTTTCTTTCTTTGTCTCTCTCTTTATCTCTCTATCTCTCTCTCTCATCTCTCTCTCATCTTTGTCTCTCTCTCTCTCTTTCTCTCTCTCTCTCTCTCTCTTTCTCTCTATCTCTCTCTCATCTCTCTCTCTCTCTCTCTTTGTCTCTCTCTCTCTTTCTCTCTCTATCAATAGAGAATGAAGCAATCACTTACAGGTATGTCCCTCTTTTGGATGGTTGCCCTCAAAGCATAATGTATGTCATCTATCTTTGAATTCCAAAGAATCGACACCAAAAAGCTTCTCCAAAATCAAAGAGAAGAGAATTTATAAAACATAAAGCATAGAGAAAGACAAAGGCTAAGAGTATGCGCACCACTTACTAAGATGTGAGATATAAACAGAGAGAGTGTGTGTGTGTGTGTAGAGTGAGAGATCTATGTGTGTGTGTGTGCACAAGATAATGCAGGTCACAATTCGATTCGTGTGTGCAAGTTCGACATAAGCAAGCAGTACTTAGTGTAAAACACACGTAAAATGTTGAGTTTTGCTCTTGGGTTCCCGGTATGTTTAAACCACGGCCTCAATATACTCCTTGGTATGGGTGTGGATAATTTCGAGTAAAATACTGATGCTAATATAGATGCTTATACTGACACATATACGAACGCCTATTCCGACGCTTATACTGACGGTCATGAGACATCCCGACGATCCGTTTTAAACGGTCATACCGGCTGTCACTTGATCGTCGGTATCTTTAAGTGGACTTTTCCAATGTTTATACGGACGTCGGGAGTGACCATTGGTATAGGCAGCGTCGATATGCCCCTCATATGTTGTAGTGAATTCAAGGCTTTCAGGAAGTAGCCTATTATAAATAATTGAAAGTTGTTATCAAAAGAAGAAAATGAAACACTTCTTCTTTGCCTTGTCATTTGGAATCTAAAGTTCAATTGGACATGATAGTCTTGTAACAAGGAAAGGCGATCAATAGGCTAGTTAAGGTGGGACATAGTACAAAAACATCTAAGTTGGATGTTTTGGTCAACCTCAAGTTAACAAGACTTCTAAAAGTTTTGAACTTGCTAGTGATCCACCTATTTTTCCAAGCCCATAGAAATAGATCCACGTTAGCTAGAGAGTCTTAGAATCTGCCTACTTCATATGTTTGTGCTATGGATGCCTCCTGTACACATAGAAAAACATTGAGTTAGGATGGGACATTTTAATCCACCTTTATCATTCTTTCCATACTTTTCATCTAAATGATTCACTCGTATCCAAAGAGAGATGGTCTTTATAATGATTTGGTAGATCAACCCACACATGGATTCCCCTCTTTTAAGATGCAATGAGGGATAGAATCCTCTTCTATTAAAGAGGCCAATCAAATAGATGAAGACCATGATTGAGGAGAATGATCATGGGTCACGGGGGCAATACTTCCCATATTATACCTACACAGATTTTTGAGGACAAAAATGATAAAGGAGGGAAGCATGTTGTATAACTAGGGTTATTTTCATGGATTCTAAGGTTCAAGAACCTTGAAGTTCTTAGAGAAACCCTTCAAAAACCTTTGAAGAACGCTTCCATTTTATTTATAAACCCTTGGTGTGGAGCTATTTGAATTGAATAAAGCCAAATCAAGGCTCCTGAAGGTGTACATACAAGTGTTGAGCTCCTCCCTTAAGAATCCATGTGAGAGCCATGCGATTTTATGTGATTTCCAAGGTTATAAAGCCTTGTATTAGAGTCCATGTTGAGAGGACACTTGGTAACCTCTCCTCACATTTCCTCCCTTGTCCTTGAGTTATATATATGGATGGAGTTTGTTGGGTAGATACATGTATCTCTCACCCCTTGTGTGTTTGGTGAGACTCTTGAAATTGCTTGCATTCATATCTCTTGTAGTAATTGTAGTTGTTTTATAACATAGCCTTTGACCCTATGACCATTCTCATAAACTAGACCCATCTCTATGGCATGTGCCAAAGAGAGACACCTCTCCTTTGTAACTAAGTCTCCATTGCTTCTTCTAGTTCCAAGACCAAATTTTGGAATTGCAGAAACTCTGGAATGTTGTCTAGGACTTTGAGAAGTACCTCCCTTTATTTATCTACATATTCTTTGATAGTTTATTGTTTGAACAATTGAGAAATCATGTTTCCTACCAATGGATCAACTTTGAGGACATAGAATGTGAAATAAGAGTGAACCATGAAGAATGGATTCTCCTCCAGAGTAGATGCATTGCTTGGGAATGATAAAAAACCCGACTCCTCATTGGGGCCGACCCTCCATGCCAAGAGGGTCTCATATGCCACAATGGCAATTGCTTGTCCAAAATTCCTAGGAGCAAGGTTAAAATAGACTCTCATATCATTCTTATCAAGAAGTGGTGCCTGACTTGGACTAGGCTGCATTGGGATTTGTTCATGTCTATATGGCATCCCCTCATCGAGAGCAAGAATTTGGCCCTCAAGTGGAAAATTCTCCACCGTGGTATCTGGACTAATCCAAAGGCTAGCGAAATCTATGGGGCTTCATTGTGGTGCAAGCACTGCAATCATAGCATTGAGGATGCTACCAACCTACTTTGCAATTTAAGAATTTTTGAAGAAGTTTATCAACATGCGGACAAGCTCATGCATGTATAAAACATAAATTCCTATTCGAGATGGCAAACGATGCATAACAGAGGAGTTATAAAGAAAATATTGACAAGAAAGCTCATCTCAAGATGTGGGAATCCACATGCAAAGATGGTGTAGAGGCCAGTAATAAGCACAAAAATGACGCTTTGAGCATCCCCAATTTTAAATCAGTTGCTCTTGTACATCCAATTTCTTTCTCTGAAGATAGTAGTTCACAAATAATCAAATTCAAGGCTCTTGATAGTCAACTTCTACAAATAAAATGATCACTT
Organism: Ceratopteris richardii; assembly: GCA_020310875.1. Lineage (NCBI taxonomy): Eukaryota > Viridiplantae > Streptophyta > Polypodiopsida > Polypodiales > Pteridaceae > Ceratopteris > Ceratopteris richardii. Next base: position 60,630,432 of record CM035435.1, read on the forward strand.
CTGAATACTCTTTGGATTAGCCTAGATGCAAGGATTCTACAATAATTAAAATAATTCTATTTGGATCTCATATAAGATAGTCAAACTCATTATAATGGAAGCGGGTGCTAAGTAAAAATCCTCAAGAAAGTACAAACGAGCAAAAATCTTAAGAAGGAAGACAGGGTGGGCTTGGAGCTCAATACAAGTGTATTTCTTAGCAAGGAGCACAAGGACTAGGATTTTTATCCCACATATAGGTTACTTAGCATGAATGCTAGCTATATATTCACCTTTATGAGTGAGCCATCTTCACAACCAAGCATAAAGAGAGAATGCCCGAGCTCTCTTCGATTCAGATAGCCTAGAATGTGTGGTCATGCTTTCTAAGTCTTGACACGATGGTGCTTGGCACTGTTATGCTTCTTCTTCTTCTTCATTTATTGAGCCTTGAACATTTGTGAGCTCCCTAAGTGGTTATGTCATTGTCTTTTTTATGAACGCCTCTACAATCCTCTACTTTGATTGATGGCTGCCTTTTTCCATGAAGAAGGTGATGGGGAATATCAATTCAAGTGGTGAATTCCCAAAAAATCTCATGCAAAAGACTTTGAATTTACTTCTGTTCTTGGCTTTGAATTTTGAATGTTAAACTATTCATTCAATTACTAAATGCTCTCTCAAAATAGCTTGAGTGAACACTCAAGGTGATTGTGTATGCAAATCACCTCCCATCTTCTATACACTCTTACACCCACAATACTAATACCTTAGAATGCTCTAGTGTGGACATGTGGCCATCACACAGAATCATTCCTACTACTTGAGTACTTTAGAATTATCCCCCAAGCTAGGGACCTTTTCTACGTTTAGCCCTTGTCCTAGACACATGTAATGATCTCCATAGACCGATGTTTAAAAACACTGATACATACATACATACATACATACATACATACATACATACATACATACATACATACATACATGCATACATACATACATACATACATACATACATACGTATATACATACATATATACATATATACATACATACACACATACATACATACATACATATATACATACATACATACATACATACATACATACATACATACGCATATACATACATACGTATATACATACATACACACATACATACATACATACATATATACATACATACACACATACATACATACATACATGCATACATACATACATACGTACATATATACATACATACATACATACATACATACATACATACATACATACATACATACATATATACTTACATAAATACATACATGCATACATAAACATACAAACATACATACACACATATGCACAAAATATTTGATACATCTAATTCCTCAAAAAAACCATGACATTGAAAATTTTTACATGAAAGGATGTGGATGTACAATATGCACATTAAAAATATGTTTTGTTTGAAAGACTAAAATGACTAGGGAATAATACTTCTAATTTATCATTTGTATGCTTTGTATGAAATTTTGTATTACTCTGAGTGAAATCAATAAAAGATTGAAAAATGAAGTCATTTTGATTAGTGAAATTGTCCTAAAATATTTATTCAGGACCATGCATATTTGGAATTTAGATGCATCCCTATATTGATGACTAATGAACTTATTTAAATAATGAAAACTCATAATGGGCGTAGGTAGCCCTCCCAAATCCTTACAACACTTATTCTTTCACTACTAAAATAAGGACGATAAACATGAACAATTATGAATTTCACAACAAAGTTTAATAAGACCACTGTATTCGAGATACCTTGAAGAGAGTAATGCGGCTTATCCATAACACTTTTAGCTTGTCTGATAGAGCAATGGAAACTACCCGTTTATCATATCAATGGTCTCTAGAAAACCATTCATAATAATTGCCTATCCTTGCTAGGCTGAATTCTGGATTTTTTATTATTATCATAGGTTCTTGAAATAAGAGAAAACATATCAGGATGACATAATAGATTAACCATCAGGCTTTTGATGGCCATTATCCTAGAAACATGAGAAGGCCCTTGTAGGTAAGACTCTCGCATTTTATATTAGGCAGTCACTTTTAATTTTCAATGGTTTAGCTAAGGCCACTGAATTTCGACTCGGATCATTAGATAATGTTTTCGTAGGACATTTGGATTTTTTCACTCGGCTAAATGGATAATCCTATAAATCTTTTATAGAAACATATTCATTAATATAATTTTTATCATTGATAATTCAGTCTTATTTTGGACCATCAACCTAACATATCTCGCTCTGAATCGATTATCTTTATTCAAACCTTGATCTGCAAGGTTCATTGGTTCTAATTTATTTGAGAGAAAGGGTAAAATATATCTTAAATAAATCGAAAACAGAACTAGAATCAAATATCTTTTGAGCTTTTATTAGCTTTATAATTCCTAGCTATTTTTCCAAAACATTAAGTCATATTCCTAATATAACTAATCGACACAGGATAAATTACCTTCTCCAAAGGAAAAAAAATTACACGCATTTGAAGTTTTTATTTTTTCTTTCTGTTCTAGTGAAGCTTTTTCTTAGAGGAATTCGATCATTCGAGTGTTGTTGGATGCTATTATCTAAGTTCTAGTTTTAAAAAGTAAGAGTCTCATTTTCTGTACTAGCGCAATGATTTTTGATTAGGGATAATCTGATGGGATTCTAGTCTTTAGCGCTCCACCCATAAAACTGTTTAGAGAAATATACTGGAGTGATTTGCATTAATCATTGAGCCTCTCAAATAACTTTGATTTTAGTATTCGCAACTTTAAAAAATATAAATCATAGTTAATTGGCAAGTAGTGAACATTTGGATTGGCAAAGGTTATATTGTCTCATGTGAACGTAACTTTTTTCAGTGAAGATAAACGTTGCGGTTAATAGGAAGCATACGGTGTCAGCTGTTAAGGCAAACGGGAGAAAGAAACAAACATTCATGGCTTTCTGTTTCATGAACGCACAAAGGGAAAATACGTTGCCTTCAAATCATAGGACGACAATAATAATAGGGAATATTATTTCTGTTTCAAAGCTACAACTATAGGTTGCGATGGTTGAACAATTCCAATACTGTATTGTGAAGCTAAACACGAATTCACAGTTCCAGTACAAGGTTGGCTTTACTCAGGGTACAGCATGAAGCATGAGTCGGCGTGTTCAAGTTTGCAAGTTTTCTTTTCTTTGAAGATTGACGAAAGAAACTCTCTGTCAATTTTATTTTCATTGCCAGTGGTTATATGATTTAACGTGAATCAAAGTTAGAACTAATGAAGATTAACGATGCAGATGATGGGAAGAGTACAGACTGAGCTGTTAAGGCGACACGCAAAGAGAGATAAAGAGTCATAGCTTTCTGTTCCAAGAACGCACGGAAGGAAAATGGGTTGCCTTAAAATTATAGAAAGACGGACGAAAGGAAGATTATTCTGTTTTGAAGCTAGCAATTTTAGTATTTTGTTTTGGAAGTAAACACGAAGTCACATTTCCAGTAGAAGATTGTAAATGGTGTGCAAGACGTAAACATGGGTAAAGCAGCTCGAAAAGCAGAGCTCAAAACCGAAATGTATGGTGATATTCTGGAGTGCGCCAGGTCGAGTGCCGTTCTCTTTTGGCGATGGTCATTGCCGATGAGAATACGCGCAGATGGATTGCATATACGTCAATGAGAAGGATTTTGCAACCCAAACATGGGAGGTACGATGACAATACGCGCAGTAGAGAGAAAGGTAGGCTCCATCGTCTAGCAGTTCATCAACATCCGCTTGATAAAATAAGACCAGTTAGGGCAAGCGTTGGTGGAAAAGGAATGTTAGCGAAGCATTTGAAAAGGAAAGTAGAAACGACAACAGAGAACGTCTATGTCTGCATAAACGAACTAAATAAATTATAGAAAGGCAATGATTGAGAATATAAAGAGATTTTTCGGTGGAGACTTTCGCCGCATTAGTTGGGTTGGTTGGACTTTCACGTCTTGAAATGGGGGCGAAGGTTTAATCCTCACTATTGGCAAGAGTGTGGGCCTAAGGCGAGTGTAAACCATGATATTTTCGGTTGAAATCAGTCCTCTTTCTTGTGTCGCCTTCGGGCAGTTTAACATCTGCTTTGTGGGATATGGGGAGTCCTGTGAGTACTATGCCTATTCACTTGTATAGTTGCAATTTCAAAGTTAAAGCTCGGGGAGTAGGCTTCAACTCAACCTCCATTTAAAAAGGAAATTATGCAAGACATCAACCTCCATTTAAAAAAGAAATTATGCAAGACATCAGATTATTTGTTTGAAAACAAGAGAGAAAAAATGGGGGTTTCTAGAACCGATTATCGAGGTCTGTAGACCATGCGGACGGGAAAAAGGGAGACATCCAGTTGAACGATGAGGATGGATCCATGAAAGAGCAGAACTGATGCGCTAGAGTAATCTTCCAAGAAAGGCTTGCTTTTGATGTGCTCGTCGTTGTCATGGAAAATAAGAAGAAGACGATCCTGGTGCTGCCCATCGAGATAGAGCATTCTGAAAGGTATAAGAATAGAGGATTCTAAGCAAGAGGCAAATCAAAGAGAATTGATCACTTAGCATGTTGTTAAACGACACACTTCAGAGAGACAGAGTACAAGCGCAGATGTAGAACAAGAACATGACCCAAACTGTTTATTAGCAGGTAGTTTTATACAGCGTGTGATCTCTTTTGATGAAGGCGGTTACAATAGTCCTGGGATGAGCCACATTTTATTTTTCCTAAGTTATTAAAAGAAGCTTTCAATTTATTTTCCTAATTTTGCAGCAATATGTTTTTGCATTCTCTCTAGGAGACTATCGCATGAAATTTGTATATGAAATTTGTTATTAAACAAAATTTTACAGCAATATGTTTTTGCATTCTCTCTAGGAGACTATCGCATGAAATTTGTATATGAAATTTGAGCATGAAGACGCAGGAATTAGAGAAAGTGTTGTATGAGGGAAAGGTAGAGTGCTCTTAGTAGAAAAAATTTATCTGATTGAAAATTTTTTAGTTCATGTTCTTTGGAGATAAAGCATATATAACATCATTATGCACTCAAAAGGATGATTTTTTTTGTGTACCACAAGCTTAAGTAATTCAAATCACTATTTTTGAGTTACGAGGCTTGGAAAAAAGCTATTTTTGGTACTTGAAAAAAGAAGAGAGAAGCCAAATTCATCTTGTTCATGATCACTGGCTTAGAAACACAAATTGGTACGTGGATTTCTTTGGGACGATCAGTGTGTGTGTGAGTGTGTTGCGGGGACTGCCTCTATTTTTACAGGTTCAATTCTTGAGGTGGACATGAAAAGTAAACATGTAGCCAATCTTGGAGCCTTGCATGAGACACGCAAGAAAGACACTATCTTTGGAGCTTGCACATTTTGTGACAGCATGTCTAGAAAGGCATGATTGTTCAAAAAGTTTCGAAGGAAGTTCTAGAGACAAAGATTAAGTGATAAGCATATAGATTATGGTCGTGCATTCATGATGATCATTTTTTTGGGGAATAAGATTAGAAATCTAATTGAGGTTATGATTATGATTGCAATTGGGATTGAGATCAGCTTTAGGATGGTTGGATGGATGAGGCTTTTTGTTGAAGTTGCTTGATAGAATTTATAATAAAAATTGCAACTGATTGTAAAACTTGTACTAGATAGTAAAACTCTCTCTCTCTCTCTCTAGCTCTATTTCTCTCTCTCTCTGTCTCTCTCTCTTTCTCTCTTATTATTTCTTTGCATACTCTATTACACTATGTTTTCTATCTTATATCTTGTTGTACCCAATTCTATTACTCTATGTGGATTATGATTCAGTATTAAACGATGTCTTACAAGTGGTATCAGAGCATACTTGGATTTTCTTGTCTGATAGAGCAGTGGAAACTACCTATTTATCATATCAATGGTCTCTAGAAAACCATTCATAATAATTGCCTATCCTTGCTAGGCTGAATTCTGGATTTTTTATTAGTATCATAGGTTCTTGAAATAAGAGAAAACATATCAGGATGACATAATAGATTAACCATCAGGCTTTTGATGGCCATTATCCTAGAAACATGAGAAGGCCCTTGTAGGTAAGACTCTCGCATTTGATATTAGGCAGTCGCTTTTAATTTTCAATGGTTTAGCTAAGGCCACTGAATTTCGACTCGGATCATTAGATAATGTTTTCATACGATATTTGGATTTTTTCACTCGGCTAAATGGATAATCCTATAAATCTTTTATAGAAACATATTCATTAATATTATTTTTATCATTGATAATTCACTCTTATTTTGGACCATCAAACTAACATATCTCGCTCTGAAATCGATCATCTTTATTCAAACCTTGATCTGGAAGGTTCATTGGTTCTCATTTATTTGAGAGAAAGGGTAAAGTATATCTTAAATAAATCGAAAATAGTACTAGAAGCAAATATCTTTTGAGCTTTTATTAACTTTATAATTCCTCTCTATTTTTCCAAAACATGTAAGTCGTATTCCTAATATAATTAATGGGACACAGGATAAATTACCTTCTGCAAAGGAAAAAAAATTACACGCATTTGAAGTTTTTATTTTTTCTCTCTGTTCTAGTGAAGCTTTTTCTTAGAGGAATTCGATCATTCGAGTGTTGTTGGATGCTATTATCTAAATTCTAGTTTTAAAAATTAAGAGTCTCATTTTTTGTACTAGCGCAATGATGTTTGATCAGGGATAATCTGATGGGATTCTAGTCTTTAGCGCTCAACCCATAAAACTGTTTAGAGAAATATACTGGAGTGATTTTCATTAATCATTGAGCCTCTCAAATAACTTTGATTTTAGTATTCCCAACTTTAAAAAATATAAATCATAGTTAATTGGCAAGTATTGAACATTTGGATTGGCAAAGGTTATATTGTCTCATGTGAACTTTACTTCTTTTCAGTGAAGATAAACGTTGCGGTTAATAGGAAGCATACGGTGTCAGCTGCTAAGGCAAACCGGAGAAAGAAACAAACAGTTATGGCTTTCTGTTTCATGAACGCACAAAGGGAAAATACGTTGCCTTCAAATCATAGGACGACAATAATAATAGGGAATATTATTTCTGTTTCAAAGCTACAACTATAGGTCGCGATGGTTGAACAATTCCAATACTGTATTGTGAAGCTAAACACGAATTCACAGTTCCAGTACAAGGTTGGCTTTACTCAGGGTACAGCATGAAGCATGAGTCGGCGTGTTCAAGTTTGCAAGTTTTCTCTTCTTTGAAGATTGACGAAAGAAACTCTCTGTCAATTTTATTTTCATTGCCAGTGGTTATATGATTTAACGTGAATCAAAGTTAGAACTAATGAAGATTAACGATGCAGATGATGGGAAGAGTACAGAGTGAGCTGTTAAGGCGACACGCAAAGAGAGATAAAGAGTCATAGCTTTCTGTTCCAAGAACGCACGGAAGGAAATGGGTTGCCTTAAAATTATAGAAAGACGGACGAAAGGAAGATTATTCTGTTTTGAAGCTAGCAATTTTAGTATTTTGTTTTGGAAGTAAACGCGAAGTCACAGTTCCAGTAGAAGATTGTAAATGGTGTGCAAGACGTAAACATGGGTAAAGCAGCTCGAAAAGCAGAGCTCAAAACCGAAATGTATGGTGATATTCTGGAGTTCGCCAGCTCGAGTGCCGTTCTCTTTTGGCGATGGTCATTGCCGATGAGAATACGCACAGATGGATTGCATATACGTGAATGAGAAGGATTTTGCAACTCAAACATGGGAGGTACGATGACAATACGCGTAGTAGAGAGAAAGGTAGGTTCCATCGGCTAGCAGTTCATAAACATCCGCTTGATAAAATAAGACCAGTTAGGGCAAGCGTTGGTGGAAAAGGAATGTTAGCGAAGCATTTGAAAAGGAAAGTAGAAACGACAACAGAGAACGTCTATGTCTGCATAAACGAACTAAATGAATTATTGAAAGGCAATGATTGAGAATAAAAAGAATTTTTTGTGTGGAGGACTTTCGCCCGCGTTAGTTGGGTTCGTTGGACTTTCACTTCTTGAAATGGGGGTGAAGGTTTAATCCTCACTATTGATAAGAGAGTGCGGGCCTAAGGTGAGTGTAAACCATGATATTTTTGGTTGAAACCAATCCTCTTTCTTGTGTCACCTTCGGGCAGTCTAACATCTGCTTTGTGGGATATGGGGAGTCCTATGAGTCCTATGCCCATTGACTTGTATAGTTGCAATTTCAAAGTTAAAGCTCGGGGAGTAGGCTTCAGCTCAACGTCCATTTAAAAAAGAAATTATGCAAGACATCAGATTATTGGTTTGAAAACAAGAGAGAAAAAAATGGGGGTTTTTAGAACCGATTATCGAGGTCTGCAGACCATGCGGATGAGAAAAAGGGAGACATCTAGTTGAATGATGAAGATGCATACAGATTATGGTCATGCATTCATGATGATCATTTTTTTGGGGAATAAGATTAGAAATCTAATTGTGGTTATGATTGTGATTTCAATTGAGATTGAGATCAGCTTGAGGATGGTCGGATGGATGAGGCTTTTTGTTAAAGTTGCTTGATAGAATTTATAACAAAAAATCGCAAGTGATTGTAAAACTTATACAAGATAGTAAAACTCTCTCTCTCTCTCTTGCTCTCTCTAGCTCTCTCTCTCTCTCTCTTTCTCTCTTATTATTTCTTTGCATACTCTATTACACTATGTTTACTCTCTTATATCTTGTTGTACCCAATTCTATTACCCTGTGTGGATTATGATTGAGTATTAAACGATGTCTTACAAGTGGTATCAGAGCATAGTTGGATTTTGAGACAAGATGCAATCTTTGAGAAATAAGATTGAAGAGCAAGAGGACTTTATCCATAGAATGAATGGAAAATTACGTAAAGAAAGATCCAAAAAACAAAAAGAAGGCACTACAAATATTTCCATGTACCTCAATGATTAAGGTGGTAAGGGTGCAAGCACATCAAATGCACGTAGAGCTAGATGGTAATGTGAACATGAAGGTGATGATGATGCCAGTGAGTCTGCACTTAAGCAAGTGTTTAACAGATCAAAATTATAAGAACTTGATGGCAAGAAGAAAATTGGAGAGGATCTTGAAGCATGGATCAAGGAGATCAAGAATTTTTTTGATCTACATGTGTTTAGCAAGGAATCAAAAGTAAAGGTGTAAATTATGCATCTACGGGGTGTTGCCAAACTATGGTGGAAATCAAACATGTAGACAAGAGCACGTGAAGGGCTGATCCTATAGAAAGAGCTTTGAGAGCAAGCATAGAAGGGTCATTGTTCTTCACATTATCAGATGGAAAAGAAAATAGAATTCTACTCCTTCAAGCAAGAGGACGATGATAAAATAACATGTCTCTTGAAGAATATAAGGGGAATTATTTGTATTTACAAGAGTATGCACTAGAATTTTTAATAGATGTCTTCAAGAGAAAATTTATCAAGGGTTTGCACGAAGATCAATGCTATCGAGTAAAGAGGTCCTCATGTGGAAATTTTCTTTATGCAGCTGCTAAAGTAGAAAAATTTGGGAACAAGGTGAATTTCATTATGAAAAAGGCATGAAAATCAAGATTTATCTCAACATGACATCCACCCCAAAGATTTATTGTAATGGGCTAAAAGATTGGGTCTTTGCTTTCCATGTGGAGAACAGGGACATCACACTTTTGAATTTCCAAGCAAGGCCATCAACCATTCTATGCAGGCAAAGATAGCTTATTTGGAAGAGGAAAACATAACGATTGAGGAAGAAAATGATCAACGTAACTGTTCTAACCCTAGACTTAAATGCATGAAAACTTCTTCTCATTCAAGGGCATTGGTGATTAGGATTATGGGGGACATATCCTCACCTAAGGTTAGTTTCTTGATTGTTTTAGGTAGTACAAATCGTTTCCTCTCACTCAAGTTGGTAGAGGCTTTAGGATTGCATATTGAGATATAGAACAAAAGACCTATATAGATGGCTAATGGTAGGATAAACTATACTTAAGGCTATATTGAGAATCTTGATTTTATGCTAGGTGGACATAAGTTTTTGGCTACCTTCCATGTAATCAAAAGGAGAGAATGTGATGTAATTATTGGAATTCCTAGTTAATTCATAAGACTTTGGTGATTGATTATAAAAGTTTGATCCTTAGTTTGAAAATATAGGGCAATGATCATCGTCTTTTAGGCAAGTGTAATTCAGCTTTTGCTCCTATTTTTGCTATAAAGTGGATTCAGTTGTATCCGAAAGGGTTGCAAGACATATTTGGATTATGTGAATGACCTTCAAGAGAAGAAGAAATACCTGAATACATTAGAAAACATTTAGATGAGTGTGCAGATGTATTTCGTGATGATTTGTTGAGCATGCCTCCGCCTAAGAAAACTAACCATGCTATAGATCTCTATCCACGAAGTGAGCCTTATTCAAGAGAACCTTATAGGTTTAATATTGATGAATTGAATGATTTGAAGCTCCAACTGGATGATCTATTGAAGAAGGAATTGATAAGACCTACGGCTCACCTTGGGAAGAACCTTTTTTGTTTCAAAAAATGAAAGATGGCTCATACAAACTTTGTATTGACTATAGGGGATTGAACACAAAAACCATTAAGAAAAAGTATCCACTTCCACACATAGATGAATTTCTGAGTCAAGTGAGTGATGCTACAATATTCACTAAAATTGACTTAAGATCATGGTATCATCAAAATAGAGTAAATTTTGAGGACATACCCGAAACTTCTTTTAGAACATGATATGGTCATATGAGTTCATAGTTGTGCCTTTTGGATTGACAAATGCTCCTAAAAAATTTATGTGTTTGATGAAAAATGTGTTTCATGAATATCTAGATGAATTTATATTAGTATTCCTTGATGATATTTATGTGTATTCTAAGGATGATGATGACCATGCATTGCATATCAGGAAGACTTTACAGAAACTTAGAGAGCATGAACTATATGGTAAGTTGAGTAAATGCTTTTTTTTTTGCAAAGGGGAAAGCGAAATATTTGGGGAGAGTTGTTTGTAAGGAAGGGATTCACATAGATCCTGAGAAAGTTAAAAGCATAATTGAATGGCCTACACACAAATGTGTAAGAGATGTGAGAAGCTTTCTTGGTTTGGCACAATATGAGAGGGCATACATTAGAAAGTTTTCCTGAATCACAAATCCTCTTATAGAATTGACAAAGAAAAATAGAGATTTCACATGGAATAATGAGTGTGAAAATGCATTTGAGGAATTAAAACAAAAAACTAGTGAAAACATGTGATGCTAGTGGAAGTTGAATCGGATGTGCACTTTTACAAGAAGGAGGGGTAATGGCTTATGAGTCAATGAAACTAAGGAAACATGAATCAAACTATAGAACACATGACTTGGAATTGCTTGCACTTGTTCATGCACTTAAATATTGGAGACACTTATTGATTGGAGTAAACTTTGAATTAAGAATGGATCCTTAAATATATATTTACTCAACCCTTACTTAACACTAGACAAAAATGATGGATCCAGTTGCTAAGTGAATATGATTTTGGTATTAAATACTTAGCAAGAAAAGAAAACAAAGTGGATGACGCTTTGAGTCATAAACCTTTAGGTAATTCAATTTCTATTTTATGTTCTGATTTTGATATTATAAAAGAATTAAAAGAAGATTTATATTATGCAAAAATTTTGGAATTTTTGTATCAAAATCCAGGTTCTATGTTTCAAGGAAATTTTTATTTAAAAAATAATGAAATTTCCGTTTATGTATTTCCTCATAATTGTTGGGAAAGAGGGATGGATGCTCTAAGAGTCTGAGTAGGTATTTAAAAAATATTGAAATTCTTGTTTATGTATTTCCTCATAATTGTTGGAAAAGAGGGATGGATGCTCCAAGAGTCTGAGTAGGTACTGCTAAAACCTGCTTTGTACCAGCCCTCTTTTGCTTCAGACTTGATAAGTAGACCTCCTTAGCTTTCCAATGACACCATAAAATGCCCTATGTGCTTTGGAAATGATGTGTGTAATGATTGAACCAAAACAGATAACTTTGAAACTCACAAACTCAAGAAAACCTTCTATTTATGTCTTGATACCTTTTGGGTATTTTTCTCAGTATGACCAACACAGTAGGAATTGGAAAAATTCCCTTTAGGGGTATCTAATTAGCTTAGTAAGCTAACTATTCCAAGTGGAATGATATAAAAATATAAACTATGCTAAGAGAAATAAATTTAGCAAGTTAAGCTATACCCCCGATTTTTTAGGACTGTAGCAGTCATTGACCAGTGATCAACTCGACGCAGATTTCTCTGAAATGACTGAATAGAATCTCTTCAAACTTTAGTAGCATGTAGCTAACTTCAAGCTAAATCCAAGAAGCTTTGAATCACTGAATTGGGTGAAGAAGTAATTGAGATATGCACTTCACAAGTTGAGAGACTTTTGAGTAGTATGACAGAGAACTTAGAAATGAACAATGTGATTGTATGTATTAATGAACACTTGTATACAAATCCATTGGCATGAAAAGCATTGCCTAATGGTGTAGATAGGTGTGAGATAGAGTGTAGGCCTCACACACACTCAGAATCACTGATGAGAAGCTCGGGAATAATGAGTTCTGCCCGTGACTTTTCCATGTCTATTTTTATAAGGAATGAGTAAAAATTTGAATTTCAAATTCAAACTTTTGGCTCCCTATGATCAAGCTCCTATATCCTAGGAGATATTCCTTCAATCAAATAGCTAATTTTTTCCACAAATTCTTTTGGTAGGTGATTACAAAAGATTCCAAGTCAATTTGACTTTTACAAGGAGATAAAGTGGTAATTAACCACTAGCAATGGTTCCTATGCTTCTTCACATATGTAGGGTCTTCAAGATATCTTTCAAGCCAAATGTGTAGGCTTGTGATTTACACCAACACCTCCCCCTCAAGCCAAACATTTTGGCTTGGTCTTCATCTTCAATCTTCAAGTATATCCTTCAATCCAATCATTGCTTTGAACCTGCAAAGTTTGGTTCCATCCAAAGCTTTAGTCAACAAATCTGCACACTGCATGTTGGTTGATACATAGGTCAGTTGAATATCCTTGCTTATCAACTTCTCTCTCACATAATGGTAATGAACCTCTATATGTTTGGTCCTAGCATGATAGATAGGATTAGCTGCAAGGTGAAGTGAACTTGTATTTTCTCCAAAGATTATTGGAGACCTGGTAAATAAGCCCAATTCTGTATACAAAAGCTTAATCCAAATGGCTTCTTGTGTGGCATTAGCCAGCCCCCTATACTCTGCTTCTGTGGAAGACAAAGCAACAGTAGGTTTCTTCTTTGAAGACCATGAAATTGGTTTGTCACCTGCAAAAGAAATGTATCCAGAGGTGCTCCTCCTATCATCATTGCATCCTGCCCAATCTGCATCTGAATAGATCTTGATATCAATATCTGAAGTGTAAGGGAAATACAAACCATGGTTCTGTGTACCCTTGAGATACTTCAAGATTCTCTTGGCAGCCTCTAGGTGAGGTATCCTTGGCTTGTGCATAAATTGACTTAGCACACTAACTCCATATGCAATATCTATCCTTGTTAAGGTTGCATAGTTCAAGCTACCCACCATACTTTGATAACCTGTAATGTCATTGACTTCATCACCTTCATGGGTACTTAGTTTTAGGTTTACCTCCATTGGAGTGCTTGCTACTCTGGCATCCTGCAAGTGAAACTTTTTTAACATGTCTTGTATATATTTTTCCTGAGTAATGTATATTCCTGAATTAGTGTAGACTAATTCAAGCCCAAGAAAATACTTCATTAGACCAAGATCATTGATCTTGAACTCCTTCATCATTTGGCTCTTGATATATCTAATTCCATTGACATCATTACCTGTAATGATGATGTCATCAACATAAACACAAAGGTATATTACCTCTGAATTACTTCTCTTGATGAATAGAGAAGTATCTACCTTGCTCATAACAAATCCTTGGTGTTGGAGGTATGTAGTTAACCTGTAATTCCATGCCCTAGGTGCCTACTTAAATCCATATAAAGCCTTTTTTAATTTGCAAACATATGTTACCTTCTTAGGGTCCTCATAGGCAGGAGGTTGTGACATATATACCTCCTCTGAAATCCATCCATTCAAGAAAGCATTCTTGACATTCAATTGGTACATATTCCAATTTTTTGATGCAGCCACACTTACCAACACTCTGATTCTTGGCATCTTGGCCATAAGAGAAAATGTCTCTTCATAGTCAATGCCTTGGGTTTGTGCAAAACCCTTGGATACCAATCTGGCTTTGTACCTATTAATTTTGCCATCAGAATTTCTTTTAAGCTTATAGATCCATCTGGATCCTATTACCTTCATGGAGTCCTTCTTAGGTACTAACTCCCATGTGTCACTCTCCTTGAGTGCTTCAATCTCCTCATCCATAGCTTCTTTCCATTCTGATTTGGTTATGGCTTCTTCATATGATCCTGGTTGTTTATTTGACAAATCTTTGGCAAGATAAATAGAATGTTTACTAACAAGAGATGTATCATACCCATATCTGATAGGTTTTTTGCTTTCTCTTTGTGATCTTCTGATTGATTGAGTTGAAGATTCAGGTATGTCTTCAAGCTTCTTCATCTTCATTTTGCCCTTGGACTTCCATGCCTTGAACTCTTCAAGGTTGATAGTGTCTTCATCATCTGAACTTGAGGCTTCATTCTGAGTAGGTTCCTCCTTTGCAAGATTTGGAAACTCCTCTTCCAAATCATAGGGTAATTTAACCTTCCTGCATTCATTCTCATACCAAGAATCATTTTCATGAAAGACAACATCTCTGCTTACCATAAATCCCTTATTGGTAGGGTTATAAAACCTGTAACCTTTTGGATTTAGATCATACCCAATAAAGATGCACTTTTCAGCCTTTGGGTCAAGCTTACCTCTTATCTGAGAAGGAATGTGTACATGTGCTACACATCCAAATATCCAGCAATGGTCTAGTGAGGGTCTCTTACCATGCCATGCTTCATAAGGTGTCATGCCATCAAGAGACTTAGATGGTAACCTGTTTATGAGGTAAGTGGCAGTAGAAACACTCTCTGCCCATAGATAGTTAGGTAACTTTTTCTCATTCAACATAGATCTAGCTGCCTCAACAATTAACCTATTTCTTCTCTTAGCTACCCCATTCTATTCAGGAGAATACCTTGTGGTTATTTCACTTTTGATGCCTCTCTCCTGCAAGAAGTTTTCAAACTCATTGGAGAAGTACTCACCTCCTCCATCTGACCTTAGCCTCTTCAAATTCTTCCCTGTCTGGTTTTCAACTAGTGCAAGATATTTTTTAAAGCAATTAAATACCTCATCCTTGTGCTTCATGAAGTACAATACAGTCCATCTGCTATAATCATCAATAAAAGATGCATAGTACCTTGAACCTGAGACTGAGGGGTCTTTGCTTGGTCCCCATACATCTGTGTGGACAAGCTCTAGGTAGTCTTCATGCATGTATCCTTTCCTTGAGAAGGGTAACCTGTGAGACTTCCCAAATTGACAAGCACCACACTTGTAAATCATATGTTGCTTGGATACGTTAGGTATTCCAAGCACACATTGATCCCTGCATAATTGCTTCAAGGTTCTTTCACCTATATGCCCTAATCTTTTGTGCCAAATCTCAAGCTCTAAAAGTGTTTGATCTTTATAACTGTATAGTGCAATATTCTTTGTGTCTTCTAACTCAAAGGTGAATAGTCTACCTGATTTTTCTCCTTTAGCAATCCTCTTGAACCCATGTCTTGGATCCTCCACAAATGCTCCATATTGGTTGAATCTAACCTGCAAACCTTTCTCCACAATCTGTCCAACACTCATCAAATTTTTGGTAATGGTTGGTACATAGAGTACCCTGCTCAACAAATTCTGATTTCCATCACAAGTCTTAACATTTCCAACTTTAATTACTAAATGTTTGGTTTCATCACCTGTTTGAACTTGATGCTTACCTTTTGGTTTCTCAAGATCAGAGAGTAGTGCTACATTGCCAACTACATGATTTGAGCATCTTGAGTCAATGTAGAATAGGTGGTCATCATTTGTACCTGATTTTGAAGTCATGTTCATGATTAGAAGAGAATCATCCTGCTCTTCTGTATAGTTGTTGTAGTCCTTTCTGGATTTGAATCCTCCTTGGTAGTTTCCATTGTTATTATTGTTGTAATTGTTGTTGTAGTTGTTGTTGTAGCCTTGGTGATGGTTGAATCTACCTCAAAGTGAGTATCCACCTCTTTGATATCCTCTTCCTCTCTGATTCTTGTAATTCCTGAAACACTCATCTGTAGTATGATTTGATAAACCACAGATGTTGCATGGTGAGGAGTTATAGGATCTCCCCCTACCTTGCTTACCTCCTCTGCCCCTTCCCCTTGATGATCTACCTCTTGCTGCATACTTGGCTTGGGAGGTAGAGCCTTCATCTTCCACCTTCTTGCTCTTGCCTTTATCTTTAGACTTCTTATCAGTGTATAGGGCAGAAGAGTTATTACCTTTCGAAGTATCTCCATTCTTGTTGAGCTTTGCTTCATGTGTAAACAATTGTCCCATGAGAGTTGTTCGATCTGGTATTTGCATGTCCATGTAGAGGTCCATGGTAGTGGTGAAGCTTTCCCATTTGTCATCAGCCTTGATCCCATTGATCACTTGCCTTACAATATGCTCTTCTTCAATCTCTTCTCCTATGCTTGCTAACTGATCTGCTACATCTTTAATCTTGGTCACAAATTCTGAAGAAGCTTGCTTAGGTTGCTTCCGTAATGTTGTGAATTCAATCCATAACTGATTTCTAGCCCTTGTATTTGAGGAAAAATATGATGATAGGGTTTCCCAAGTCTCTTGGGATGTCTTACAATTTCTAATATGTGGCAAAAGAAAATCAGAGATGGAGTTGAGTAAATAAGACCTTGCCAATGCATCCTTAGCACACCATGTGTTGAGCTTTTCATGTTCTTCCTTGGTTGGTAATCCTCTTGTTTTGAATGAGGGCAATTCCTCATCTCTTGAGATGTATCCATAGAGACTCCTTCCTTGTAAGTAGGTCTTCATCCTTAGAGACCATGCTTGATAGTTGTTCCTGTCCAATTTATCAATAAATGAAGGAAAAACATCTCCCATTTTACCTTGGTTTGCTCTGATACCACTGTTGGGAAAGATGGATGGATGCTCCGAGAGACTAAGTAGGTATTGCTAAAACCTGCTTTGTACCAGCCCTCCTTTGCTTCAGACTTGATAAGTAGACCTCCTTAGCTTTCCAATGACACCATAAAATGCCCTATGTGCTTTGGAAATGATGTGTGTAATGATTGAACCAAAACAGATAACTTTGAAACTCACAAACTCAAGAAAACCTTCTATTTATGTCTTGACACATGCTGGGTATTTTGCTGAGTATGAACAGCACATTAGGAATTGGAAAAATTCCTTTTAGGGGTATCTAATTAGCGTAGTAAGCTAACTATTCCAAGTGGAATGATATAAAAAGATAAATATGCTAAGAGAAATCAATTTAGCAAGTTAAGCTATACCCCCGATTTTTTAGGACTGTAGCAGTCATTGACCAGTGATCACCTCGACGCAGATTTATCTGAAATGGCTGAATAGAATCTCTTCAAACTTTAGCAGCATGTAGATAACTTCAAGATGAATTCAACAAGCCTTGAATCACTGAATTTGGTGAAGCATTGATCGAGATATGCACTTCACAACTTGACAGACTTTTGAGTAGTATGACAGAGAACTCAGAAATGAACAATGTGAATGTATGTATTAATGAACACTTGTATACAAATCCATTGGCATGAAAAAAATTGCCTAATGGTGTAGATAGGTGTGAGCTAAAGTGTAGGCCTCACACACACTCAGAATCACTGATGCAAAGCTCGGGAATAATGAGTTCTGCCTGCGACTTTTCCATGTCCATTTTTATAAGGAATGAGTAAAAATTTGAGTTTCAAATTCAAACTTTTGGCTCCTTATGATCAAGCTCCTATATCCTAGGAGATATTCCTTCAATCAAATAGCTAATTTTTTCCACGAATTCTTTTGGTAGGTGATTACAAAAGATTCCAAGTCAATTTGACTTTTACAAGGAGATAAAGTGGTAATTAACCACTAGCAATGGTTCCTATGCTTCTTCACATATGTAGGGTCTTCAAGATATCTTTCAAGCCAAATGTGTAGGCTTGTGATTTACACCAACAATAATATATTTTTGAAAGAAATGATTCTACATGACTATAATGATGCACCTTTCTATGCACACCTTGGTTTTCTAGGACTTATGCTAAAGTGAAATCCTCATATTATTGGCCATGTATGAAATATGAAATTAGGAGGTCTATGAAAGAATGTTTGAAATGTCAACAGGTGAAGGCTAAATTTGAGAGGAGTCTTGGTATGTTACAACCATTAGATATGCCTGATAAAAAAAGGGAATCCATCTCCTTGGATTTCATAACAAAGTTGTCTATGACCAAAAGTGGGCATGATACCATCTTTGTTGTTGCGGACCATCTAACAAAGATGGCACATTTTCTTCCCATGAGAAAAACTGATACAACTATTCATGTTTCTAAACATTTCATAAAAGAAACTTTTAGGTTACATGGTATACCTAAAAGTATAATTTTTGATAGGGATGCAGAGTTTAAATCCATATTTTGGAAAGCAAAAAATTCAATCCATGGGAACAAAATTACGAATGAGTACTACATTTCATTCTCAAACTGATTGTGAGATTGAGAGAGTTAACTGGGTGCTTGAGGATATGTTACGTATGTATGTAAATGATAAGCAAAACAATTGGACTGCGTTTTTGCGTCTCGTTGAGTATGAATATATAGTCATGGCATTCATCTATCAAAATGACAACTTTTTAAGCAATGTATTGGTATAATTGTTTGCTACCTCATTCTCTTTTTAATGGATAAAATCAAGTTGAGGTATCCAAAGAGATGCTTGAAAACATGGATTTGGAGCTGAATAAGGTAAAGAAGGACATTAGCACAAAGACATCAGAAGTTATAAAATGATGTCAAAAAGAGACCCTTGGAATTAGAACAAATGATCTAGTTTTTTGGAAAGTGAATCCTTCTAAATCAAATCTAGTTTTAGGCAAAGATTGTTGATTGTCTCCACGTTATGGTGGTCCTTTTAAAATCTTAAAGGAAGTTGGGTTTTTTGCATATGTACTTGATTTGCCCAGCACTTTGAAAATTCATCTAGTTTTCCATGTTCGATTAGTTGAAAAGTATGTTCCTAATGTTGATCACATTTTGCAAGACAAATCGAAGTTGATGGAAGACGCCACTTTTGAGCTTGAGCCAAAAGTTGTAATGGATAGGAGAATTAGACATCTTAGGAATCGTGAAATAGTGGAAAATTTTAGTTAAGTGGTTTCCATATCCTATTGAGGATTCAACATGGCTTGGTTTAGATAAGCTTATGGAACATTTTCCTTTTTTCCAACTTTGAGGATAGAGTTCTTCTAAGAGGGGGAGAATTGTAAGATACCACATTGATTTTCCAAAACAAAAAAATTGATGTGTAGGCAATAATGAAATTTTATGTTTAGGATATTTTGATTATGTCTGCATAATGTTTTAGCAATAAGTGTTTACATTCTCTCTCTAGAAGTTATCAGATTAAATTTGTGTGTTAAATTTGAGCATGAAAATGATGGAATCAGAAAAAGTGTTGTATAAGAGAAAGGTAGAGTACTCTTAGTAGAAAAACTTTACATGATTGAATTTTCTATAGTTGCTATGTTTCATGTCTCATTTGGTCACATGAAGATAGGTTAATGAAGAGATTTTTCATGTTTTCTTATCTCTCAGATGAATTGTTGATTTTGCAAGGCTCAAAAGTGATATGTAGAAAGGGATTCGGACCTAAGGCATCTCTAACACTATTGTACAAATCAAAGAACTAAATATTTTTGTGTCACAAGCATAAGCTGATTTCTCATAATTTTTTATTTACATGGCTTGGAAAGGTTCCTTGATTCATCTTATTCATGTTTGCGAATTTAGAATATGCACATGGGTATATGGGCTATTTCGGGTGATTGATATCTGTGTGAGTCTGTTGCAAGGATCACTTCTATTTTTGTAGGTACAATTCTTGAGGTGGACATGAAACATAGACGCATGGGTGGTCTGGAAGTCTTGCATGAGACGAGAAAAAAAGACACTATCTTGGAGCATGCAGATTCTAGGAGTGCATGTCTAGAAAGGCGTGATTGGTTATGCACTAGTGAAAAGGTGGAGATCCAAAAGACAAAGACAGAGAGATAGGAAGGGATGATTATCATGCATTGATCACGATCATTTTTGGCTTTTGAGATTGCGATTGAGATTGACATTGAGATTGCGATTGAGATTGACATTGAGATTGCGATTGCAATTGTGATTGGGATTGGGAGTGCGATAATAATAATGTTCTCTCTCTTCTTGTTCTATGCATAATCTATTTTTCTTCCTTATATCTTCTTGTGCCGAGTCTATTATTCTGTGTGGGATTGTGATTGAAGACTAGATTCTTTTTTGTTGGAGAAGATGGTGGACACCTTCCACTGATGAGATTGTACTACAAATTCCTACTTCACACTAGCCAAAACTGAGTTGAGGAATGCAAAGTACTTCGGAAGCACAAATAATCACCCTAGTACTTTGGAAGATGATCCTCAAATTCTTGGATCAAAACAAATAAGTTGGAGTTTCATTATGAACCAAAAACTTGTTATTTTGGTGACTACACCGGCTTAGAGGAATGAATAGTACTCCTTCTCTACTAACAAATGAAAAAACTACTTCTGGGCATACCTAATTAAGTTGGGTAGCTAATGTTCTCAAGTTATTTCACTTAATATCATAAACTACACTCAAAGAATGATGCTTACCAAATTAGAGATGCATCACGACATTTTAGGGAGTTAACAATATGCACATGAGGGAGCAATGTTTTAACCATATCTCAAGAATGATTGAGTTAATTAATAAAACTTTATAGAAAGAGAATAGACGGTCTATTTACTCTATAAAAACCTAGATCACAAGAAATGAGTAAGTACAAGCTGAGAAATGGATCATTGAAGTTCACTATTCTGAGTGATACATGCCAAAGCAGAAGAAATGGGATATGAGAAAACCATATGTGTTAATGCAACTGATTACATTGACATGGGCAATGAATGACTGCACGATGTGAGGGCAATGGTATAGCTATAGTGTGAGCTCAATTTTGAGTATAAATCCCTCTGAGTATCTCCTCAAATCGGGCACACTCAGGTTGCTTATTCATACGACTAGATAGTCCTCTTTTATAGCCTTTGTTAGAGCCAAGATTCAAGTTTGAATTTGAATCCTTACCTAAATATTGGAAGTGATTCTCCTATGAATTCGTAATTGGAAGTGATTCTACATATGCACTTTTACTGGGAGTAAAAATCAATCTTTTACAAGGGATCATTCATGTGCTAATGAATGAACATATGAACCTTAGAATAAGTGATCAAGCATTTCGGCTTGGAGTAATTTGACCAACAACTCCCCCTCAAGTCTAAAATTCTTGGGCTTCAAGTCTCTTCAATCTCTAGGAATCCAATCATCATCTTGAACCCATTCAATTTATTTCCATCCAAAGAGACAATTAAAATATCTACACATTGCAAGTTTGTTGATACATAGGATAATTGTATGTCCTTGCTAAGTAGCTTCTACCTCACATAATGATAATGCCCTTCAATGTGCTTAGTCCTTGCATGATATACAAGATTAGCGGCCAAATGTAGTGAGCTAGTATTATCCCCAAAGATCATTGGAGTGTATGTATGTAGTCCCATGTTTGAATAGAGTAGCTTTAACCACATTGCCTCTTGTGTTGTATTTGCAAGACCCCTATATTCATCTTTAGTTGATGACAATGCCATAGTTTGTTGTTTCTTTGATGACCATGAAATTAATTTAGATCCTTCAAGAGATAAGTATCTAGAGGTGCTTCTCTATCATATTTGAGCTACTCCAATCTGCATTAGAGTATAGCTTGATATCCAAGTGCGATGTAAATGGATAACCCTTCATTTATGGTACCCTTAAGTACTTTAAGATCCTTTTGGAAGCTTCCATGTGGGGTTTTCTTGGTGTATGCATAAATTGACTTAATGTACTCACCCCATAGTATATATCCACTCTTGTTAGGGTTGCATAATTGAGATTCCCGAAAAGACTTTGATAACCTGTAATGTCTTCAAGCAAATCTCCTTCATGAGCACTGATTTTGTGATTCAATTCCATTAGTGTACCTATAATTTTTGCATTTTCTATTTTCAACTTGAATAGTAAATCATGGATATACTTTCTCTAAGTAATGAAAACACAAGAATCTATATAGGCCATCTCTTAACCAAGAAAATATGAAATCAATCCAAGATCATTGATCTTGAACTCCTCCTTCATCTGAGTTTTAATCTTCCTGTTGCCATTGGCTCATTTCCTATAATGATAATGTCATCCACATAAACACATAGATAAATAAGCTCTAAATTAATCTTCTTAATGAACAATGAAGAATCTGCCTTGCTTGCAACAAAACCTTGTCGTGCAAGTATTTGTCTAGCCTATGGTTGCAAGCTCTAGGAGCTTTGTTCAAACCATACAATGCATTCCTTAATTTACATGTATAATCAAGTTTGTCTTTATCTTCAGATCCTGGTGGTCGAGCAATGTAGAACTCTTAAGAGATCCACCCATTAAGGAATGCATTTTTAACATCTAATTGGTGCAAGTTACAATTCTTTGAAGCAACAATACTTACTAAAACTATGATAGCTGGCATCTTGGCTATAGGTGAGAAGGTGTCCTCATAGTCCACTCCATGGGTTTGAGCAAACCCCTTTGTTAGTAGCCTTGCTATATACCTATTTATTGTGCCATCTGAATTCTTTTTCACTTTGTAAATCCATTAGGATCCTATTACCTTCATGAATGTTTTTTTGGGAGCCAAATCCCAAGTGTTGTTCTCTTGAAGTGCTTCAATATCCTCCTGCATAGCTTCTCTCCATTCTTCTTTGTTGGTGGCTTCTTCAAATGAAGATGGTACCTCTGACATAAAGTCTTTAGCTATGTATATAGAATGCTTGGTGACTATTGATGTGTCATATCCATACCTTTTAGGTTTCTTGATTTTCCTTTGAGATCTTCTAAGTGCATTATTGGATGATTCTAGAATGTCTTCCAATTTTTTGAATTTTGCTTTGCCCTCGGACTTCCAAGATTCAAAATCAATTTGTTCTTCATCTTCTTAGTCCACATCCTCTAATGTATGTGGTTCTTGTTTGGTAAGATTTGGAAAATAATTCTCCAAATCATAGGGTAACTTTATTTTCTTGCAACCATCCTCAAACCAAGAGTTATTTTCATCAAATACCACATCCCTAATAACTATAAATCATTTTTTAGTGGGATTATATAACCTATATCCTTTCTGATTTTGATCATAGCCAATCAATGTGCATCTTTCAACTTTTGGATCAAGCTTTGCTCGAATCTCTAAGGGTATATGTGCATAAGAAATGCACCCAAACATGTTACAATGATCTAAAGAAGGTCTCCTACGATTCCATGCCTCATAAGGTGTCATCCAATCCAGGGACTTGGATGGAAGTTTATTGATTAGGTAAGTGGCTGTGGAAACAGCCTCTACCCATAGATAGTTATGAAGCTTTTTCTCATTCAACATTGATCTTGCAACCTCTACTATTAATCTATTTCTTCTTTGTGCCACTCCATTCTGTTCATGAGTCTACCTTGTTGTAATGTCTCTCTTATGACTCTGTGCTATAAGAAGGAGTCAAACGCATGTGAGAAATACTCACCACCTCCATGAGATCTAGGCCTCTTCAAAATTTTACCTGCATGATTCTCAACCAATGCCAAATGCTTCTTGAAACAAGTGAAGATTTCATCTTTATGCTTCATAAAATAAATTATTGTCCACCTACTATAGTCATTTATCAATTGAACATAATACCTTAACCCTGAAATTGATGGCACTCTGCTAGGACCCAACACATGTGTGTGTACAAGCTCCAGGTAGCCTTCATACATGTATCCTCTTTTGTTGAATGGTTGCTCATGTGACTTGCAAAATGGCATGCTCCACATTTGTAAATCATGTGTGGCTTCGACATATTTGGGATGCCAAGTAGAGTTTGATCCTTGCGTTTTTGTTTCAATGTCCTTTCACCTGATTCAGATAGGGTTTGGTCCTTATAATTGAAGAGAGCAATATTTCTTGTATCTTCAACTTCAAAGGTAAAAGTCTACCAGATTTCTCACCTTTTGAAATCCTCTTGAAGCCTTGTTGAGGATCCTCCACATATGTTCCATATCTTGTGAATCTAAGTTGCAAACCCTTCTCAACAATCTGTCCAACACTAATTAGATTCTTGGTTATTGTAGGTACTTGCAATACCCTGCTTAGAAGATTCATGTTACCATCTGATGCTTTAACATTTCCAATCTTCTTTACTAAGTGCGTAGTTTCATCACCTTTCTGAACTTCATGCTTTCCGTTGGGTTTTTCAAGGTCAAAAAATAATGCTACATTACCCCCTACATGATTGGAACAACTAGAATCAATATAGAATAAGTACTCATCATATTTACCTTGCTTGGCTATCATATTCATGAGTAATAGGAAATCCTCTTGATCATCTCTATTGTTGTTGTAGTCTCTCCTTCCCTTGAAGCCTCATTGATAGTTGTTATTATAGCCTTGGCTGTAATTATGATTATAGTCATTTCCTCCATTTGAGCCTGCCTCTTGATTGTCCATAGCCTCCTCTGTGGAAGCCTCTTCCTCTTTGATTGTTTATGTTCTTGAAGCATTCATCTATGGCATCATTGGTCAAGCCAAAAATGTTGCAAGGTGAAGAACTGTATGGTCTCCCCCTGCCTTGCTTCCCTCCTCTACCCCTTCCTCTAGTACCTCTTCCTCTACTTGTGAAATTCACTTGAGAGGTACTTGCATCTTCTTCATTCTTCTTACCTTTGGCTTTATCTTTACTCTTCTTTTCATCTATGTAAAGGGCAAAAGATTGATTACCTCTAGACGTATCTCCATTCTTGTTGAGCTTTCTCTCATGTGTAAAGAGTTGCCACATCAATGTATTGAGGTCACGTATCTGCATGTCCATATATACGTCCATTGCTATGGTAAAGGACTCCCATTTGTCATCAGCCTTGATGCCATTTAAGATCTCCCTTACTATCTTCTCCTCTTCTATCTCTTCTTCAATACTTCCAAGTTGTTTAGCTACATCCTTCATCTTGGTCACATAGTCAGCTACACTTTGCTTTGATTGATTCTTCAATGTTGTGAACTACATCCAAAGTTGGTTCTTTCTAGCCCTTGTATTTGATGAGAAGTATAAAGATAGTACTTCCCAAGTTTCTTGGGAAGTCTTAAAATTCCTATTATGAGGTAATAATAAGATATTGAATTGTGTATGTAAGAACTTGCTAGAGCATCCTTTGCACACCATGTAGTTAGTCTCTCTTGCTCCGCTCTTATAGGTTCCTTTTTGCTTCTAAATGTTGGCATTTATTCATCTCCAGATATGTATCCACAAGCTTTTTGCTTGGAGGTAAGCCTTCATCAAGCTTAGGGACCAAGCCGGATAATTGCCCCTGTCCAATTTTTCAATGAATGATTGAATTCCAACTCCCATTTTACCTTCAAGTTGCTCTAATACCACTATTGGAGGAGATGGTGGACACCTTCTAGACATGAGATGGTGCTGCAAATTCTTGCTTCACATAAGCCAAAATTGAATTGAGGAGAGTAAAGTAGATCTTTTGAGGTTTCTCTGAAGCACAAATAATCACCCAAGTGCTTTAGAAAATTATCCTCAAATAATTGGATCAAAATAGATAATTTGGAGTTTCATCTTGAACCAAAAACTTGTTATATTGGTTACTACATTTTTCAAAGAAATGAATAGTACTCTTTCTCTCCTAACAATTGAACAAAATCTGTTTGGGCATATCTAACTAACTTGGGTAGATAATTCTTGCAAGTTATTTCACTTGAAAAGATAAACTATGCTCAGAGAATGATTCTTAGCAAATTAGAGATGCATCCGGTTATGTTCTCCGCTTCTACATCCCAATCCCTTCCTGATCTTCCTTCTCTAACCCCGATGTTTCATGAACTCGAATCTATGGGTCGACTCTTGATTCAGTTTTCTCAACAGTTACCTATGCAATTGAAGTTGGCAACCGATAATATTCGACACGAATTACAGCACAAAGTTGATGTTTTAGAGGCCGATATTGCCCCATTACAGGAAGAAGCAAATGCACTTAAGGCAGAGAACCATTCTTTGCAGGTTCAACTTCAGTAACTTCAAGCTTGGATTGCAGAGCAGGATAATCTAATTGCTCAAAGAGATGCAGCGTTGGCTAAGTTACAAGCTAAGGATGTTCTTTTAAGTGCTCGTGATGAAGAAATCAAGTAATTAAATCAGTTGGTACAGGACAAGGAAGGTGCTCGGATTGCTCTCGGCAATCTTTTAGAAGAAACTCGCACTGAGCTTGATGAGGTCATGCAGAGAGGACAAGAAATGGCTACTTTGGCTAAGCAGACTACTGCGGAATTACAGGCCGCATCTGCCGATCTTTTTCAGGCGAATTTTGCCCTAAAAGCACAGACGAGTCTGAAAATTCAACTTAAGAAGGAATTAGCAGGAATTATGAAAGAAAGAGATGCTTATTATCAAACAATTCAATATCAAGCTGAGATGCTGGAATGCAGAGAAAAGCAGCTAAGCTTTCATGCAGAGAGACTTTCGAGAATTGATGGTCAAATTGCTGATATGAGATTGAGCCGAGATGCTGCCCTTGCCAATGATTTTTATTTGCAAGAAGCCCTTTTGCAGTCGTAGACCAATGCTTTGATAAGTCAGTTTATTGCGGCGAGTTCAGTACGCACTAACGCACAGTTGGTGGAGCCAGAAACATTAAAGCTGATGCGGGATTCATTAAAACAGAAAATCACTAGAACCTTTAAATTAGCCCAAACTATGTATATACAAAGCATTGTAGATGAGCCTTAAGTTTAATTTCTTTGCGGGTTCGAGTCCACCGTGCATGCCAGTGTTAGGCCGCCGGATTGGCACAATGTAATTTTATATTTTCATATACCGCACGCACCGAAAGGGCGTAGCGAAGTGATGTAACCCTTTTACTCATTAATGAAGAGACATTACGGTGTTCTCCCGTGGTAGAGGAGACGGAATTGCCAGACTATCTGTCTCGGTGACTTGCGACCTTGCGGAGACATGGTAGTGTAGAGTTTGCAGATATCTGAAGTACTGTTAAGTTGGTTCTCAATGAATTGCTGTAATTTACTATTACAGAGTAATAGTGTCGTAACATTCATAAATCTGTTCGATTATGTGATTGAACAACTTCACAATATCTACTGTGTGAGGATACCATAAACGGAGGATGATAACTCTGTAACAAAAGTATTGCCTTGAAGTATAGTTACTGTGTGTTTAATTGAGTATACTTTGGGAAAATAGATAAAGGGCCTCTGCATTGTCAGACCCCAACCCTCCCCAAGAACCCGAAAAGAGATTAAAGGGCGACTGGACGGAAGTCCCTTTTAACACTTAACTAATTTTTTCTCGGATTTTTTTCCAATATATATATATATATATATATATATATATATATATATATATATATATATATATATATATATATATATATATGTGTGTGTGTGTGTAATTTTTTTTTATTTTTTTCCTTGATTGATATCCATCGGAGGACTGATATGGCCCCAACTTATATCCGTTAATGACCATCAACAATGGCTCTTCCGATAGCATAGGAAGCCAGAAAGAACATGGTCCACATATCTCGTGGATCCAGAACGGACCTGTCCACCTCAACTTCAATTTACCCATCTTGTTTTTCATTTTTGAATGAAAATAGAGCACAAACTTGCCGGGTCAGAAAACCTTTGTCCACAAGTTTCAGTTTTGCCATTTCTTTTGTCTCTTCTATGATTCTTGCAGTAATAGGAAACTTTGATACCTGTGTTTATCTAGTTCCTGTAGCTTATCCATCTGGTATGCAAAAGATTCTTTCGGTACTAGCTGCTTATGTACCATAATCTGGAGATTGGGAACAACAAATTCGAATGGAAGGATAGCTTCCTACCCATACAAAAGTGTAAACAAAGTACTTCCCACCAAAACTTTATAGGAATTATGGTACACTCAAAGCACCATGGAAAGAATCACCTCCCGTTGGTCTTTAGAATCAAGCAACTTCTTCTGTAGTATATGTAGAAGAACTGTATTGGTAGTCTCTACTAATCCATTACCCTGTGGATTGTAAGGTGATCTGAATTTATGCTTAATTTGGAACTTAATAGTGATTTCCATAATCACCTGATTCAAAAAATATGTGACTTTGTCAAACACTCAATCGGGAGGTAATAAAAAATGTGGAAACATTTCATTTTAAAGTTTCTTAGCAACTATCCATGCTCTAGCAGTTCTTGTAGCCTAGGCCTCAACCCATCTAATGCAATAATTAGTGCATGTTAAAATTTAAAGGGCTCTGGTTCTGGCCATTGGTGGTTTAATAGGTGGAATGAAGTCAAGAATCCACATCTAGAGTGGCTCCAGAGGAAGGATCGACTTTAGTGGAAAGTGATGACTATCCCGTAGTTGACCTGTATGCTAATAAGCATCAAAACTTCTAACCACATTCTGAACATTTGCATACATTGTTCGCTAGCAAAGGCCTGCTTGTTGGATTTTCCACACTATAATTAAATGATTAAAATGGCCACCTATGTCATCTGCATGAGCTTTGTGAATGACTACTGGCACTTCATGTGGGGGTACATAATGTAGCCATATACATGTTGGATCCTTGTGATAGAGTTTCCCCATGATGATGGTGAACTTCCGACTATGAGTTCCAAGCTTCTTCTGAGTTGTTGTCCGCAAAATGTGAATGTGTGACTCCATTTTCCAAGAATCTAAGCATTTCTTCATACCATGTCGAAAAGATTTGCAGACGTTTTTACTTCTTGCCATTGAAAAAACATCTACGTCTAAAAGGTTGTCATCCACTCCTACTAGTGGCTCTCCATGGTCAATGCATGACAAAAAGTCAACGATTGCATGGCTTGCTTGTGGTCAATGTAAAATATCATATTCGAACTCCTGGAGTAATAGAACCCATCTAGCTAGTGTGCCCACCAAATCTTGATGCTTTATCAGATAAAGAAGTGCATTGTGGTCCACATGGAATGTAACAATGATTTTGCAACTACTCCAAGCCTAAATGCCTTATCAATTATCCAAAAGTCCATACGTTCATTCATTCGCGCATGAATGATCCCTTGTAAAAGGTTGATTTTTACTCCTTGTAAAAGTGCATATGTGGAATCACTTCCAATACGAGTACAGGCTCGACGAGGCCAATGGGCTCAACAGGGTTTATTGGTGGAGGAATGGGTATAAGATTATTCTGCTTGGTCACCTCAGCTTTGTCGATTACAACTTCAATCATGGCTATCACATCGTTAAGAATTTCAACAGCAATATCCTTCACAGAGTCTTGATTCTACAGAATATAAATTAAAATCCACTCGTGCGCATATAGTGGAGATGATTTCTCAAGCAAGACCAATTCTGAAACATTGGTTCAAGAGGTAAATTTAGGGGATGAAGAGAACCCTCAAATAGTTCACTTGGCATCCTGGTTGTGGCATTATCCTCCTTTGCTACAAAAGGTAACTTCTTTGCTTTTTACTTACAAAAGTGTCTTCGCATGGTCCTACAAAGATTTAACAGGAATACCACAAGAGCTTGGGTTACATCGGATACCCTTAGTTGAGAGAGCCGCGCCAGTAAGAAGTAGGCCATATCGACTCAATCCGAAGTATGCAGAGGCGGTAAAGGCAGAGATTACAAAACTAGAAGAAGCAGGTATAATTGTGCCAATAGAACATTCCAGGTGGCTTTCTTCTATGGTTATTGTGCCGAAGAAAAATAGTGGAAAAATAAGGGTATGTGTTGATTTCTGTGCTTTGAATAAAGTGACTATTCAAGATGGATTTCCTCAGCCCTTCACAGAGCAAGTACTTGAAGAGGTAGCTGGTCACACTTTGTATAGTTTCTTGGATGGTTTCAGTGGCTACAATCAGATAGTGATCCATCCTGATGATAAGGACAAAACAACCTTTGTCACTCCTTGGGGCACTTATGTCTATACTCGAATGGCTTTTGGTTTGAAGAATGCACCGGCTTCATTTAATAGAACGATGTATCTGATATTGGGAAAATGGTTAACAACCTTTCTACGCATTTTCATGGATGACTTTTCAGTATTTTCAGGTACAGATAGAAGGGCAACAGTTCAAGATTTTCATGACCATTTGGAAAATCTAAAAGAAATTTTTGAGCAATGTCTCAAAACAGGTTTGAAATTGAATCCTGATAAATGTCACTTTTTGGTTACTAAGGGCACTCTTCTTGGTCACATAGTATCTGCAGAAGGCATAACTGTTGACCCTGCAAAGGTTACAGCTATTCTTTCCATGCCAATTCCACAAAGCCCAAAGGAAGTGCAAAGTTTCTTGGGCCATGCAGGGTATCACAGAAAATTCATTAGGATGTATTCAGAGATTGCTAAGCCCTTGTCAAGGCTTACCAGCAAAAAGATCCCTTTCTCTTGGAGTGTTGAAGCTGACAAAGCATTTTGTGAACTAAAGATGAGGCTATGTACTGCTCCACTTTTAAGTGTTCCTAATTGGTCATTGGAATTTCATGCGCATACAGATGCTAGTCTTCATGCTGTTGGTGCAGTTCTAGCTCAACCATCATCTCACAAAGTGGATAGACCTATCTCTTATGCGAGCAGACTACTTAACCAAGCTGAAAGGAATTATAGTACGACGGAAAGAGAAGGTTTGGCTATCGTATTTGCTCTTCAGAAGTTTAGACATTATCTCCTTGGTGTACATTTCATTGTTATCTCTGATCATCAGCCCTTGAAGTATTTAATAAACAAACCTAGAGTAGCTGGAAGGATTTGGAGATGGTTACTCCTATTTCAGGAATTTAATTTTGATATTCATATTAAGCCAGGAAAAGAGCACTACATGGCAGATCAAGTGTCCAGGACGGCAAGGAGCGAAAAGGCAACAGGTATTAATGATGAATTGGTGGATAGCAATCTTTTTCTAGTAGCAATTCGGACAGGTTGGTATGATGAAATTCTTTGATGTTCTCACTACTGGAAAGATCCCAGAACACTTGACACCTGTAGAAAAGAGAAGATTGCTCTTGAAAACCAAAGCATATTCTCTTATAAATGGAAATTTATATAAATACTGCCAGGATGATATATTGAGAAGGTGTGTCTATCCAGAGGAGGTAAATCTTTTACTGAAGGCTGCACACAATGAAGGACACCTAAATGGGGAAGAATTGGCTCATAGAATCATCCACAAAGGGTTGTGGTGGCCTCATATCTTCAAGGATGCAATCAAGTTTGCTAAAGAATGCCACATCTGCCAGAGATGTGCTCCCGCACCAACCAGATTAAATTACCAACCATTAGTCATATCTACCGGATGGCTTCCATTTGAACGATGGGGTCTTGATTTCATAGGGCCAATTAGCCCAACTGGGCAACCAGGAGGTAAAAAGTATATTTTGATGGCCACGTGTTATGCCACTAAATGGATAGAGGCTAAAGTTACTGTGGACTGCACGGCTTTAACAGTAGCCAAATTCTTGTATAAACGTATTTTCTCAAGATTTGGTTGCCCACTGGAAATTACTAGTGATAGGGGCACACATTTTGTAAATCAATTACTCCAGTTTATATTTGACAGGTACAAAATCTTCCATAAAAAATCTTGTGCCTACTACCCCAAGGCAAATGGCCAAGCAGAGAGTTCCAATAAGATTTTGATTGGATTCCTTCGCAAATTATCTTTCGATCATCAAAGCACCTGGCCGCTAGCATTGATTGGTGCAATCTGGGCTTTCAGAACCACGAAAAGGGGAACCACAGGCGAGACTCCCTTCCGTTTAGTATATGGAAAAGAGGCATTGGCACCATTTGAGTTCATTATCAGAAGGGAAATAGGAATCAAAGCCATTGGAATTGAACCCCCCATTCAGAGATTGGTGCCATTAGAAGAATACAGAGAAGGAGCAATGCAAAAACTTCAGGTAACACAAGAAGAGCGCAAAAGACTGCATGACAGGTATCTGAGGTCCAATGAAGTACAGGAAGGGTCCATGGTTTTAGTGCATCAAGTCCCGGCAATTTCAACTAAATTGGCCCCCAAATGGACAGGACCATATAAGGTTATCAAGGTATCGCCACATGGCGCAGTACATTTGGAAGATCTACAGGGTAAAAGAATTCCCCTGGTCAATATCTCCAGGGTGAAGAAATATCTGAATTAGGTCGAAATGGAAGCACATCACCCCTTGTACATACCGTGTTTATTTTCAGTAATTGCAGTATAACTCGATCTCATTGAAAGGAATAAAATAAGGGAGAAATTGCACCAGGGACGGTGCAAAAGCTTGATGTGGGGGTCTGTAGTACTCCTTCTCTGTTCCTTCTCTCTCTTTGTGGCATGAGAGCAGTGGGCTCCAAGCACAGGGGTCAGAACCCACTGGTCCTAAGAAGATAGAAGAGAAAGAGATTGAGAGGAGAGCTCTCAGATGCCTTGGGCTGTAGCTTCAGGGAGTATTCCGTTCCATTTCCTGGACTTATTGGTGCTCCGACAGTTGTTGCTTTCAGTGTCCCGGGTAGTTGTTGCTTTCATTTCAGTTGATTTGTTTTATCTCTCGGCCTCTCACTTTCTCATCTATCTCCCTTTCTCTCTCTTTTCTCTCTTTCTCTCTCTCTCTCTCTCCTTCTCTCCCCCTCTCGCTATCTTTCTCTTTCTCTCTCGGTCCCTCTCTCTCTCTTTCTTCTATCACTCTCTCTCTATTTCCCTCTCTCTTTCGGCCTATCTCTCTCTTTCTCCCTCTCTTTCTCTCTCCCTCCCTCTCTCTCTCCCTCTCTCTCTTTCTTCTCTCACTCTCTCTCTATTTCCCTCTCTCCTTCAACCTACCCCCCTCTCTCTTCTTTTCTCTCTCTCTCTCTCTGTTCCCCGTCCCTTTTTTTTTCTCTCTCTCTCTTTGCCCCGTGTGTGAATCCCTCCCTCTCTCTCTCTCTCTCTCTTTTTCTCTCTCCTCTCCGCCACCCCACGTGAACCCCCCTCTCCCTTTCTCTCTCTCTCTCTCTCTCTCTCTCTCTCTCTCTATCCGCCATTGACCCCCCCGCTCCCCTCCGCCATTGACCCCCACCCCCCTCCGCCATTGACCCCCGCCCCCCTCCGCCATTGACCCCTGCCCCCTCCGCCATTGACCCCCGCCCCCGCCTTCGCCAGTCCCCCCCGCAAGCCCTCTCCTCCCGCAGCCCGCAAGCCCCGCCCCCGCCCCCGCCAGTTCCCCCCCCCCGCAGGCCCTCTCCTCCCGCCTCCTCACACGCTGGCCCCACCCCACCACCCGCAAGCTCCCGCCTCCCGCCTCCTCACCCGCCCAGTTCCCCCCCCCGCAGGCCCTCTCCGCCCCGCCCTCCGCCACCCGCAGAACCCTCCCCCTCCTCCCCTCCGCCACCCGCAGCCCGCCACCGCAGAACCCCCCCCCTCTTCCCCTCCGCCACCCGCAGCCCGCCACCCGCCAGTTCCCCCCCCTGCAGGCCCTCTCCTCCCGCCTCCTCACCCGCTGGCCCCACCCCGCCACCCCCAAGCTTCCGCCACCCGCCCAGTCCCCACCCCATTACCCCCCTCCTACCCACACCCGCCCCTCACCCCCACGCACACACTCCCACACACCCGCACATGCAACCCACACACACCGACACACCCATGCACACACACACACTTGCACATACATACCCATCCCCACATACATACACCAGTGCATATACACACACCCACACACCGACACATTCTTACTCCCATACACACTCACACCCCCGCACATGCACACACCCCCACACCCTCACACATGCAACTACACACACACCCACATGCACACACACCTGCATATACATATCCATCCCCACACACACATGTGCACCCCCATGCATATGTACATGCGCACATTCACACACATACATGCACATATACTCACTCACACATACACACCCACTCCCACACATACACAAACACATACATGCACTCACACACACACACATGCACACCCACACACATACATTCCCGCACACACCCACACACATACACATCCATACATGCACACACACACCGGCACACATGCAGAACCCCGCGCACGTGGGAAATCATTAGAAACAAAGCCATGGAAGCAATGGATGCATGGAAGCAATGGAAGCACCTGAGAAGGATTGGGGTTGACAATCTACATCTAGAGATAGATGGTGAATTTCTGGTGTCATTCGACTCTGTTGTTCCTTATTGCCATGGAAAGCATGCAAGATTGAAATTGAATACAAATGGGTGTCTTGGAAAAGACATTTACATTCCATAATGATTTGCTTTTACACTTCCAAAGTGTACGGGGTCCTTCATTTGAATTACCAGGATTAAATAGGGCAGGTGAAAAGGTAAAAGATAATTGTTAAAAGTGAAAGTGGAATTGCCAGCAACCATTCACGGGCGACTACCTATTTTTGTGGATCTAATTCAAATCAAGTGGAATATTTGACCTACCCCCAAACTTGGGCAATTAACCGACGCGTGATCAGTGGACGTGAAGATTCGGCAAGGCTCTCTTGGCCTATTGGGGCCTATAAAATCAAGGGATTTGTGCTCATTTGGGTACACTGAGGTTACATGTACACGGTACAAGTTTTAGAGATACAAGTGGTTCGTACATACGTGCAGAAGTCTTCTCTTGCACTTGGTGATTTCAAGTCTACTGTGGGTGCTACTCTGTAGTGTGTATACAGAGGGTAGGCCTCTTAGTGAAGGGCTATGAGCACTATAGTGTAAAAGAGTAGCTTGGATTCTTCTTCTTTTCCGTGAGTGAGTGTGGTTGATTGTGTTCTATTCTCTTGAGAAGACCTTATCATTTGTATTGTTCTGAGTTAGTCTGCATATCAGTGGTCCTTATGCTGATAGGATGAAACTGTTGAATTGAAGTATTTACTTTTAAGGTGGTTTGTTAGCCCTAAGCTTGTGGCTTGTTAGTCCTAAATTTGCACCTTAGGCATCATTTGCCCAACTTTGTAATCATTTGATGTGAATCAAGCAGTGTACGGTCTTTCTTGGTCATTTGTTGTCCATATTTCCGAAGTATTTACCACACTGTGCAATCCGTGTTATCTACCTGCTCACAGAAATGTTAAAGGGTATACTTCCCTAAGGAGAACCCCCCTTGAGTAGGTGATGTACTGGACGTGTTTAATCTTCATTCACTACTTTTGTTAAAAGCGGATACCCCAGTACCTCCTCTACACCCTTATTGACTTGTTTGATAACGACAACACATTCAGAGTGAATGCATCGGAAGTAGAAGGATGTGAAATTGACAATTTCACAGGACGCAATGTCTATCACCGAATAGAAGGGGTAAGAGATACCATAAGTGCGTTTTTGTAAATTCAAAATAGCGACTAAAAATTGCAGAGCTGTATGCTCCGATTCAGGTCGACACAGAATGGCATACTCATTAGATGAGTGCCGGGGAAACAACTCTTTCATGGTGGCGATGGGAAGAAGTGGACCATTCTCCAATCCTTCCATAGGGAGGTGAAAAGCTTCAGCAAATGAAGCTAAAGTAATAACAATGCAGGATGGTAAACAAACTATGGGCCAATGCTACTCTGTAGCAGGTGTAGAGGCGATGGCAGAAATGATCTGCGCATAAAATGGTTGACACTCCGCTGAATGCCAAGGCAATTCAGCGAAGGCCAGAAGACCACGAGTGCGCAAATACTCACTCACTTTAGGAGTGAGTCCTGCACGGAGGTGGTGACATTCACTAATGCTTCCATGGCACGCACAAGTAAAGACAAGAACAGAGACAACAAGGAACGCACAATCACACAAACACAACAGCGATTAACAAGAAAAGAAACAAGATGAAGTAGTCACACAGACAACATTAGGCAGTCGAAAACCCTAATCATCCCGCGGTATTGGAAAGATATCCGTCATAATTATGGCATGCCGGCATGAACAGAAACAGTAACACAGGGTGGCGATTAATCATATTTAGATATCAAAATGAGGAGATTACGTTTTATGGTCAACCGAAATACGGGGATAAAAAGAAAACGAGTGACACACCAACAAGATGAGGTACATGTCATCGGTTATCGTCCGGTTGGTGATATGGCCGAAGCTTAGAACCATTAATCACTTTAGGCAAAAGAACACCTGTTAAGGTCGCCAACCGAAAAGTTGCTGGGCCCACTTGTTCAGCAATCCGGTATGGACCAAACCACCGTAATTTAAATTTTCCAGCAGACTGATTTGCTTTAGCATTGTAGAATAACAAAAGTTGCGCCACCGTAAACACAGGGGTCTTGACGAAACGATCATGGGTACGAGCTTGACGCAGCTGAACTTCTTGAAGAACCATAAAACTTTCCGAGCGATGTTCATCCAATGATCTAAGGGCATCCAACCAAAATGGCAAAGATTCTTCCGGCAGCAATTTGTGAGCTAAGGCCACGCGTAGGCTTGGTACTACTACTTCCATCGGTGCAATAGCTTCCAATCCATAAGCTAGTTTGAACGGGGTCATGCCAGTAGCTACCTTGTACGTAGTCCGGTAAGCCCACAAAACTGTAGGTAGTATCGGGTCCCAACGTTCCGGATATTCCAAAAGCAATTTGCGGAGCATAGTCAACAAAGTCTTATTGGTACTCTCCGCCAAACCATTAGCACGGGGATAGTACGGTGAACTAAATTTATGTAGAATTTGAAAAGTGTGAGTCAGTACTTGCATTAAGTTGTTTGCAAAATGTGTTCCCTGATCCGTCACTATTTCCAGAGGTAATCCATAATGCGGGAAGACATCCTTCATCAAACATTTTGCCACCAAAACAGCTGTGGCAGAACGCAAAGCCCAAGCTTTCGCCCACCTGGTGGCATAATCTGTACAAGTCAATATATAGCGATTGTTGGTGAGGCTCGTTGGTGGTGTTATCGAGCCAACAAAATCTAGACCCCACTTCTGAAAGGGTTCCAAAGGTAAGAAAGGTTGAAGGGGAAAGAAGTGTCACTGCAAGGGCTGTCCAAACCATTGACAAACATCACACTGCTGCACAAACTGAGTCACATCTTTGTACATTGTAGGCCACCAAAGCCCACTTTGCAGAATTTTACGGTGAGTAGTATCAGCTGCGAAATGTCCACCCGAGGATAATGAATGAGCCATAGCAATAACTGATTCTGCTTCATGTGGAGGGATACAATGAAGTAAAACACCAGTATGATCCATGTAGTACAGTTGACCTACGATCAACCAGAATCTTCGACTGTAAACTGCAAGTTTCCGCCTCACATCAGGGGGAATATGAGGAGGAAGACAACCGTCGGTGAGGAAAGTGAGTAACATATCGTAGTATGTAGGAGTAACAAGAGGTATTGTAGATTCTTCAGTAGTTGGCTCAGTAACGTAAATTGCCGGTGTAGTGTCATCAACCCCTACAGGAGACTCACCGGAATCCAATCGAGAGAGGAAATCCGCCAAAGCATGTGTTGTGCGGGATCGATGAATAACTTCATAGTCGAACTCCTGTAATAATAAAACCCATCGAGCCAATCTCCCACCTAAATGTTGCTGTCGGACCAAATACACGAGTGCAGCATGATCCACGTGGAAGGTGAACTTTCGGCCCAACAAATAATGTCGGAACGTTTTAAAAGAGTACACTAACCCGAGACATTCTCTTTCGCTCACTGAATAGTTTCTTTCAACAGGGGCTAATTGGCGACTTGCATAATAGACAGGCTGAAACCATTTGTCAGTTTGTTGCATTAGTACGCTACCAATAGCTATGCCCAATGCATCCACAAAGACATGGAACAGACGTTCCCAATCCGGTGGTTGTAAAATTGGGGCTTGCGTTAATAAAACCTTTAAACGATCACATGCATTTTGGCACTCCGGTGTCCAATCATACTGCCATGGAGCACTAGTCATAAGCTGATTGAGTGGTGTCGCTAAATGAGCTAACCACTGTAAATGTCTGCCTTGCCACCGGATTTGGCCCAGAAAGTGCATAACTTCTTTCCGTGTCGTGGGGACTCGTGCTTCCCACTAATGTACCCGCTTGCCCTCGATTTGAATTAAAAGTGGTGTTCTGCTGACCCCAATAATTCCTATATCCTTGCGACTGATTGGTTCGCATCTGTGGTGGCACATAATGGGTTGTTGGCTGACCTCGTTCTTGTATGATGGTGTTTACAGTTTCGCTGCCCTGCACCTTGGCATTATACACGTAGTTTTCCGTTGAGTGTCTTGTTGTGTTGCAGATGGCACAATACATCTGGTTAAGAGCACATGTAGCACTGGTGTGCCCTGGATTTTTGCACTTGGTGCAATACATCTGTTTAGCCGGATCATCTGCTACGTTCTTACTGGCTTTCAGCCATTCCAAGTCTTCTGTAAATCCTCCAACTTTATGCTCTAGTTGTAGGGCCATCGCAATAACAGCATCCAGTGTCATTGCACCGACACAGCGGACGATCATGATTTTTTTAAGCCGCGGACTCAGTCCGTTAATGAACCATTGGGTTATAACATCGTCGGGTAGATTAGCATGTGTCGGAGGCAGCTGCCTTAAGTGAGTTCGAAACAATGTTGCGTATTCCTGAACGGTCTGATGCGGTTTCTGCCGATTGTTCTACAAATAGTCGAAGATTTCGGTAGGATTTTTCTTCAACCGGAACCTCTGTAAAAACACATCCCTCACAACATCATAGTTAACAAAATGATTAATATCATACTCAGTCAACTAAGGTGGCCTGAAATACGATAGCCTTGTACGCCGGATCGGGTGGATGATTCAGCACTGCATAGATTATCTCAAAGGTGCACACATGTGCATCAGGGTCGTCACCCGGGAATCCACCGAACTTGGTGTAAGTCACTCTTGTTGGAACCGGTCGAACTGGTACAATTGGTTGTGGCTGCTGCTGTTGTTGCTGCTGAAACTATGGTTGCGGCTGAGGGGGTGTGTGCTGCTGAGATTGTGAACCACTCATAGTGCTAGTGTGAGTAATGTTGTTGCTATCTGTCTGTGGAGGAGGTGTTTCTTGTCCTTCAGAATCTGTATTGTCAAACTGCTCACCTTCCGGTTCAAAAATGGCATTGAATCTCTTACTTATCTCCAAATCAAATAACCTGTCCTCCGCTTTGGTATCGAAACTAGAGAGGCTTGCCCCGAACAGTGGTGAACATAATAGGGGTCCACCAGGTAGTACTGCATTGTCACCGAAAAACTTCAAATTCCCATTAAATGGTACCGAACTCCCACCGGAATTTACTCAACTTTCACCGCACCAAGTTATCTTTTCACCGGAAACAGTCTCACTTGGTAACACAGCTTTATCACCAAAAATAGTTGGATTCTGACCAGATAATGTCGAACCAACTACGCAGTGCATCTCTGTACACTCACAAGTCACTGTACCTTCTTTAGAATGTACCGGAATCACACCGGAATCTACTAGAATCTCATCATGTATCACCGAACTAGTAGCGGAATCACTGATAACTGGCTCCGATCCTTCTACCATTGGGCTTAAATGGCCTGTATTTCTACCACTTGGGGGTGTCCCTAATAGATTTGGAACTGCCCAGGGATGCTCGTCTCTCCTATACTTCGGATAAGACTCGCCGGACCGAGTAACCGGCATATATCACCGCTACACCGTTTGCCTTACGCACTGCTCTACCTTTACTGATTATTCTCAATCTATTGCCATCTTCCCACAGACGGTGCCAGTGTTAAAAGGGACTTCCATCCAGTTGCCCTTTAATCTCTTTTCGGGTTCTTGGGGATGTACGGGTCTGACAATGCAGAGGCCCTTTATCTATTTTCCCAAAGTATACTCAATTAAACACACAGTAACTATACATCAAGGCTACTTTTGTTAGACAGTTATAATCCTCCGTTTATGGTATCCTCACATAGTAGATATCGTGCAGTTGCTCAATCACATAATGGAACAGATTTATGAATGTTACGACAGTATTACTGCGTAATAGTAAATTACAACAATTCAATAAGAACCAACTTAATAGTACTTCAGATATCTGCAAACTGTGCACTACGACGTCTCTGCAAGGTCCCAAGTCGCCCAGACAGACAGTCTGGCGATTTCGTCTCCTCTACCACCGGAGAACACCGTAATGTCTCTTCATTAATGAGTAAAAGGGTTACATCACTTCGCTACGCCCTTTCAGTGCGTGCGGTATATGAAAATATAAAATTACATTGTGCCAATCCGGCGGCCTAAAAATATCAAGAGCAAAATGGAAAAGAAATATTTCAAGAAATTTATCCAACATTCAATGGTGGAAAAATAGGTACTTTATATGCAAATCATGAACAATTAGTGACAGCAAGGGATGTATCATTTCAAAGTTGATTCTTTGATCCTTATTATGAGGTGCATGGCTAGTGCAGAATTGACAAAGTTAAGATACTATCTAGAGTAATCATGATGCAACCCCAATGCTCTCAGCTTAGAAACACCACTACAACATATCAAGGGCATACCGATATTCTGCATAGCAACGGTCACACCTCGGCATCGGTAAGACCGTAGATAAAATTTGGAAAACGGGCTAAGCAATGTACGCATTGGTACATGGACATCCGTATGAGCGTCAGTATAAGCGTCCGTAAATTACTGGAAACTACCAATGCTTATAACAATGCTCATTCCGATGCTCTTACTGATGCAGGCTTTTAATCGGGCCCGAGAGCAAAAATTCGACATTCATCACGTTTTGAAACTGAATCTGCTACTGTCGAATTTGCGCACGTGAGCAACATCGCTTTGTTTATGACTCTTTTTTTCTCTCTCTCTCTCTACGCACACCTCTATTTTTCTAAATCCGAAGTTTTGGTAAGTATATCTCACATATTGTAGCACTCTTTTTTCTTTCTTTATGTATTTCCATTTCTAATATCTTCTGTCTTTAGTTTTGCAAGAGACTTTGGCTTCAAGTCTTTGGAAATTCGATGAAGGACGACTTTAAGTGGATTTTGACGACAACGATTCAAACAATTACATTGATGTAAGTGATTGTTTTGTTTTCGATTGACATAGAGAGAGAGAGAGATGAAAAAAAGAGAGATATAGAGAGATGCATACACAAATGTATATGCATACACATGCACATGTAGATACATACATACACCCTATAGATTTTTTAGGGTTTATACATATATATATATATATAGGGTTTATATATATATATATATATATATATATATATATATATATATATATATATATATATATATATATATATATATATATATATATATATATATATATATATATATATATATATATATATATATATATATATAGGGTTTATGTATATATAAATATATATATATATATATATATATATATATATATATATATATATATATATATATATATATATATATATATATATATATATATATATATATATATATATATATATATATATATATATATATATATATATATATATATATAAACTTTTCCACATTGGATCAGATGGGATCTCCACATACAGCTTGGGCAGTGCATGACCATGAGGACTCCAAGATATATCACATACGTGATGGAGCCTCGGTCATGGATGCAATCGAAAAGTCCATGCATCAATGCATTCGAGACCTTTGCTCCATAGAGTTTGGACATTCTGTCATGCTAAAATGGAGCGAACACGATAAGGATTCCAAAAATTATATCACACAATCAATATCTGAAGAGTACGGGCCAACACCTGGGCATCCTATTGTGAGTTCAAAATGGATTCAGCATACGGAACGCGAGGTGATGTCTCGTCGACGGTCCGAGGCTTATGATGCTATCAGATCAAGCTTACCGAATCCTGTATGGTTAGATGCTGAAGAATCAGAATCGATTTAGGATGAGCGGCCACATACTCTTGATCAATATCCTTAGCAGCGAGATGCAGCGGCCACATGTTTAGATACCGTTGGAACATCGCATTTAGGTAGTGGCAGATATGATAGTAGCACTACCAATTTGTAAGTATCATTTTAATTATTGAATTTGTTTGTGTTAAGCAGCTCATGTATGTTCATCTAACATTTAGCATATTTATTATAGGATTTGGTAGTGGGTCGTCCTCCGACGTGAACTGAAGAAGCTTATGGATATCGTCATGGATTGGCTGCACTATTGTAGTACTTAGAGGGACGTGGTGCAATCATTTCATGGGAGAATATATAATTAGGTAAAATTATAGCTTGGTTTTGTATTTTTAGTTTTTGTTTATAAATTTCATGTCAATTTGTCTCATTTTATTCCTATGCTTTGTTGCAGGATTGTGGGTGTAAATGTTTTGATCCCCTTGCGCATATGTATGGTAGTGCTTTGCTACAATTTTGTATTATACTCCTATGTGGCAATGATGTACCATAATTTTGTATTTCGTTCCTATATGGAAGTGCTTTGTCACATTTTGTATTCGGTTCCTATATGGAAGTGCTTTGCCACACTCTTGTACATCTTTCATTTATGGAATATACAACTTTTTATACATGATTCATGGTTCTTTTTTGCTCATATAAAAACATGTTTTGGTTGCCATTACAGCAGAAGCATAAAACCTTTCACATATTAAAGAATACAAACAAGGATTTAGTAGCTAAGTTAGAGAAAGAAGAACAAGATATACAACATTTAAACAACAAAGAAAATAACTAGAGTGATGAAATAAAGAGGCAAGATGCAGTGATTGCAAAAATTGAAGAAAACTTGGGAGTGCGGAACTCAAAATTCACAGACCTAGAAGCCAAACTCCACATTGTACAAGAGGATTTTGATATAGCAACTGCTTAGTTGGTTGGCCTTATTGAACTTGAAAAGAAAGTTGAAGTGTGGAAGTAGAGATGTACATATGTGAGCCTTGTATTGGAGGGTAAAGAAGCAAAAGTAGTAGAATTGAAGAAGAATGCCTCAATTTTGGAGGTGAAGCACAAGATGCACCTGGAGGAGGCTAATACATTCACCAAAAATTATATAGAAAGATATCCAATCTAACAATAGCTTTCAAAAATATGCTAGATAAGTTACAAAGTAGAATTCCAGAATTAGAAGCACTAGTAGTCAGTTACAAAAGTGTTGGCCAAGACCTCTTACACCCAAAGGATTTTTTGAAGCAGAAGTTAGACTCATTGAAGAAAACATAGAAGAAATTTTCAAGGAGCTTAGATATGATATTTAGGGAGTTATGAGCCCCGAGCTCCAGACTAATGATGATGATTTGTTAAAAAAACTATATTTTGTAATTTAGTAGGTTTGGATCCACCATGGATGCCAATGTTAGCCACTAGAATGGACTAACTACCATTTTTTAATTTACCTTGTAATAGGAAAAAGGGGGTAATCTTTTATAGAGATCTAAAGAGTTTTTGAAAATTGGGTATCCTTTTAATTCCAAAATATGAAACAGGTGCAAAGTAGCACAAAAACAGAAAGAGATAGAATGATGCGGTATCCAAGAACTTTGTATTACAAAATTGTGAAAGTGCAGAAGAATTATAATGTGGTGAGAAGATTCAGGTTTGTAAGCTGATTTTGTATGTAATAATCATTTTCTAGTATTCCATCGATGTGTCTAATTGAAGATTATATGTGTTCTA
The DNA here is from genome assembly GCA_020310875.1 of Ceratopteris richardii. Lineage (NCBI taxonomy): Eukaryota > Viridiplantae > Streptophyta > Polypodiopsida > Polypodiales > Pteridaceae > Ceratopteris > Ceratopteris richardii. Next base: position 60,674,472 of record CM035435.1, read on the forward strand.
AAAGTGTATGATTCTCTGTGTAAGATAGATACTCGAAAATCTATAAGCATGTGGAATTAACTTTAGGAACATAAACACATGTTGTGATTGCGTTACTGCAGTCATAATCGCAATTCCCATACCCAACCTTTGAAAAGCGTGTTGTTATGTTGTTGATGACATTTCAGCCATCAAACAATTTTATTTACAAACCATTGGGAATTTAATGTTCTCAGCCTTATGAACTTATCCTAGGGTAGTGATAAGTATCATAAGGCTATGATACTTATCCTAGGGTAGGGTAGGGATATGTTCTTGAGGGTGTACATACAACTCTAGATCTCCTCTCTTAAGAATCCATGTCATATCCATGTGATTTCATGTGATTTCCAAGGCGACAAGGCCTTGCATTAGAATCCATGTGGAGGGGACACTTGGTAAGCTCTCCTCACATTTCTTTCCTTGCCCTTGAGGTATATATATGGATGGATTTGGTTGGGTGGATACATGCATCTCTCACTCCTTGTGGGTTTGGTTAGACTCTTGAAATTGCTTGGGTTAATCTCTCCTATAGTAAGTCTAACTGTTCTACAACATAACCTCTACCCCTATGACCATTCTCATAAACTAGAGCCATCTTTGAGGCATGTGCCAGAGAGAGAAATCTCTCCTTTGTAACTAAGGCTCCATTGTTTCTTTGAGTTCCCCGACCAACTTGTGGACTTGGAGAAACTCTCAAATGGCATCTAGAACTTTGAGAAGTACATCCTTAAATTTATGTGCATATTCTTTCAATATTTATTTTCTTGGAAAAATAAAAAATCATGTTTTCAATGACTTAGACCTCCAATGTCATGGCTCAACATTATTATAAAACAATATTTTGCACTATTCCCAAGTTATGGGATATTTTTTGTTTTTTTCTATCTTACATCATCACCTATGGGTGAGATTGAAAAGATTATATGTAGGTTGATGAATTGTATGCCTATCATCTAATTACAGCACAAGTGGAGACATTATTCCCATTTATTTAGCCATTTCTCAATAACGTTAGTGGTAAGTGCTCTAGAAGCACCATGATAACATGGTGGCTTAAGGTCCTTAAGCTTCCACCTAGTCTCCTTAGTTGAAATGCCCTCACTAGAGACCTCTAGAGTGTGGTGTTTGCCAAGAGCTCCTAATTCCATGCCCATGGTTCCCACATCAGCCATGGCTAGTTCTTTGTTAGAGCTAATTACATGCTCTAAGATAATATGGAGCATGTTTTCTAAGTGTGATATTATCTAGCTGCTAGCTTCCATAGAGTCAAGAGATTGAACTCTCTTTGATCTAGATAGCCTATAGTGCATGGTTATTTGTTGTGAGGCTTCCCATGATGGTGTTAGGCACTTCTATGCTTCTTCCTCTTCTTCATTCATTGAGCACTCAACACATGTGAGCTCCCTAAGGGGTTATGTGACTATCCTTTTTTATGCGATCCTCTACATTCCTCTACTTTGATCGATGTTTGTCTTTCTCAACCAAGAACATGATTGAGAATATCAAGTCAAGTGGTGAATTCCAAAAGAATCTCACCGAAAAGACTTGTAATTTATATATTTTCTTGGCTTGGAATACCAAATGTGAATACTCTTTACTCAATTACTAAATGATCTCCCAAAGTCATTTAAGTGAAAATTCAAAATGATTTTGTGTGCAAATCATCTCCTATCTTTTATACCCTCTTCCACTAAGGATATTAGTACTCTGAAATGCTCCAATGTGGACATGTGGCCATCATGCATATTCATTACCATCACTTGAGTACTTTAGAATATCCCCAAGCTAGGGACGTTGTCTATGCTTATTCCTTATCTTTGCTTAGCCCTTGTCCCCCACGCACGTAATGATCTCCATACACTGATGTTTAAAAAAATACATATATACATACATAAGTACATATGTATGTACATACATACATACATAGATACATACATACGTGCATGTATACATACACACACATACATACATCCATTCACACACAAACACACGGACACATATGTACAAAACATTTGATACGTCTAATTCCTAAAAAAACCATGACATTGGAAATTTCCATATGAATGCATGTGGATGTACATATACGCATTAAAAATATGTTTAGTTCCTGTCACTCTTTTTCTCCCTTTATCTCTCTCTTTGGCATAACTTTGTGATCGATTGACACCTTTCTTCTCCTAAGTTTTGGAAGATTGGAACTAGTAGCGCATAATTCTTCTTATCTACAGTCCGTATGCTTTGTATAAATTTCCGTACTATTCTCAATGATATGAGTACAAGATCGCAAAATTAGATCATGTTGATATGTGAAATTATCCTAAAACACTTATTCAGGACCATGCTGATTTGGAGTCCAGGTTCGTCGCTATATTGATGACTACTTACCTTATTCAAATCATGAAAAATCATAATGGGCTCAGGGAGCCCTCCCAAACCCTTACAACACCTATTCTTTGACTCCTAAAATAGGGAGGATAAACATGAACAATTGTGAAAATCACAATACAGCCAAATGAAACAACTATCCAAATACCTTGAAGAGAGCAATGCGATCTGCCCATAAGACTTTTAGCTTGTCTGATAGAGCAATGGAAACTACCCGTTCATCATATCAATGGTCTTTAGAAAACCATTCATAATAATTGTCTATCGTTGTTAGGCCGAATTCTGCATTTTTTCTTATCTTATCATAGGATCTTGAATTAAGAGAAAACATACTAGGATGAGATAATAGATTAGCCATCACGCTTTTGATGGCCATTATTCTAGAAACATGAGAAGGCCCCTACAGGTGAAACTCTAGCATTTTATATTAGGTAGTCATTTTTAAATTTTCAATGGTTTAGCTAAGGCCACTGAATTTCGACTTGGATCATTAGATAATATTTTCATACGACATTTGGATTTTTTCACTTGGCTCAAAGGATAATCCTATATATCTTGTATAAAAACATATTCATCGATATTATTTTTATGATTGATAAATAAGTCTTATTTTGGACGATCAACCTAACATATCTCGCTCTTGAAACAATCATGTTTATTCAAACCTTGATCTTCAAGGTTCATAGGTTATCATTCATTTGAGAGCAAGGGAAATGTATATCTTAAATAACTCGAAGACATTGCTAGAACTAATTACCTTGGAGCATTTATTAACTCTATCATTCCTAGATATTTTTCCAAAACATATAAGTCATATTCCACATATAACCAATGGACATAGGATAAAATATCTCTTCCAAAGAAAGAAAAAAGAAATATTTTACACGCATTTGAAGTTTTTGTTTTTTTTCTCTCTGTTCTAGTGAACCTTTATTCTTAGAGGAATTCGATAGTTCGAGTGATCATGATGGATCCTATTCTCAATGTTCTAGTTTTAAAAATTAAGAGTCTCATTTTCTGTACTAGCCCCATGATTTCTCTTTTCATATAATGATGCATACTCATTTAGTACTGCAGTTTAGTGAAACAATGAAAACTTGAAGTAGTTGAAGTAGGAAGATTATTCTGCAAAATTTCCTGAATATATAAGAGGCTTCCTTCATGTTCATGAAGCAGGACAGATTTGTTTTCAATTGCGGAGCGAGTCTCAATTAATGATTGAGGATGGAATTTCGGGTCAGTATTACCTTTGGATTCTTTTAATCAAGCATTCTACGTAAAAAATCACGTACACAGATGAGGCAAGGATAATACTCCACATGCGTCTCTAGAAAGTATAATCAAATAGATATTCTGCTGGCCTTCTAGCGTTTAGGGCTTAAACCCACAAAACCGTTAGAGAAACATACTGATGTGATTTTAATTAATCATTGAGCCTCTCAAATAACTTTGATTTTAGTATTCGCAACTTTGATAAAAAATAATAATAGTTAATTGGCAAGAAATAATAATAATAGTTAATCGGCAAGTATTGAACATTTTGGATTGGCGAAGGTTATATCGTCTCATGTGAACCCAACTTTGCGGCTGATAGGAACCATACGGAGTCAGCTGTTAAGGCAAACCGGAGAAAGAGACAAAGATTCATGGGTTTCTGTTTCATGAACGCACAAAGGAAAAATAGGTTGTCTTTAAATTATAGGAAGACAATAATAATAATAAGGGCTATTGTTTCTGTTTCCAAGCTACAACTATACGTCGCGATGGTTGAACATTTCCATTACTGTATTGTGGAGCTAAACACGAATTCACAGTTCTAGTACGTTTTCCATGAGATCGGTCTTCTCATTGTCCAAGGTCGCAGCTTATCTTTTCTTTAGAAATTGACAAAAAAAAAGTCTCTGTCAGTTTTATTTTCATTGCCAGTGCTTATATGCTTTAACGTGAATCCAACTCATAACTAATGAATGCAGATGATGAGAAGAAGACAGAGTGAGCTGTTACGGCGACACGCAAAGAGAGAGGAAGATTCATAGTTTTCTGTTCCAAGAACGCATGGAAGGAAAATGGGTTGCCTTAAAATTATAGGAAGACGGGCGAAAGGAAGATTATTTCTGTTTTGAAGCTAGCATTGGATGCCAGAATGGTCGAACAATTTTTTCTTTTCTTGTTTTGGAAGTAAACACGAAGTCACAGTTCGAGTAGAACATTGGCTTGACTCAGAGTATAGCATGAAGCCTTGATATTGAAGCTCGTAGATGGTGCGGAAAACGTAAACATGGGTAAAGCAGCTCGAAAAGCAGAGTTCAAGTCCGAAATGTATGATGGTATTCTGGACTGCGCCAGCTCGAGTGCCGTTCTCTTTTGGCGGTGGTCATTGTCGATGAGAATACGTGCAGGTGGACACATACGTGAATGAGAGGGATTTTGCAACTCAAACATAGGAGGTATGATGTGAAAAAGGTAAGCTCCATCGGCTAGGAGCTCATCAACATGCTCTTGATAAAATAAGATCAGTTAGGCTTTTGTTGGAGCCCGTCTACTGGCTGACGCTTTGAAGTTGTCTTAAGAAGTGTTGAGTTCAAGTCTTGGTTTGACATGTCCATGAATCTCTCATGATGGATGCCTCTACCTTACAAGGTTGGGTGTGTGAGTGTGTATTTCCAATTCACTGTACTCTCGAAAACAAAAAAGATCAGTTAGGGCAAGCATTGGCGGAAAAGGAATGTTAGTGAAGCATTTGAAAAGGAAAGTAGAAACGACAACATAGAACGTCTCTATCTGCGTAAACGAGCTAAATGAATTATTGAAGGGCGATGATTGAGAATATAAAGAAGTTGTGGAAGACATCAGATTATTTGTTTGAAAACAGCAGAAGAAAAAAATGGGGTAGACCATGCAGACGAGAAAGAGGGAGACATCCAGTTGAACGACGAAGATGGATACATGAAAGAGCAGAAGTGATGCGCTGGAGTAATCTTCCCCGAAAGGCTTGCTTTTGATGCGCTGGTCCTTGTCGTGGAAAATAAGCAGAGACATGAATGAACAAGACGGTCTAGGTGCGGCGCAACGGAGATAGAGCGTTCTGAAAGGTATCAGAATAAAGGATTCGAAGCAAGAGGCAAAGCAAAGAAGACCCATCACTTACGATGTCGATCCGACATTTTTTATAGACATCATAGATTCAATGGGCGACGCCATAGCGGGTGCGACGAAAATTGACGCGTGATAGTAGGACAATTTTGGGCAGTGCTCGATGCCCGCCCCGCCATCAGTTTGGCCATAAGCATGATATTGTCGACAACGCAAGCAGCCGGGACACGCATTGAAGGCGACAGAAAGGTGAGGGAGACAAGTGAAAGCTGGACGACCATCGACTACGAAGGCGATGGAGAAATGCTCTGCTTTGCGCAAACGCATAAGCAAAGAAACGAATAAGAGGTGGCGCAGAATAGTACTGAAATTGTACCATATGATCTATATTAGCTACTTTTACATAAGAGCAATATAAGTAATACAAAAAATCATTTTATTGTCCACCTCCGGTATGCGAATTGGTTTGGTCCTGGCTTTTTGACGTGGAGGTAAAAGGTTCAACTACAGGCTGGATATATAATAGCTTTGGTCCATTAAAATCAGTTGTAACTGAGGTGTGACTTTGTCTAACCTTCGATTTGTGAGATTTGAGTTAAAGCCAGTTGTAACCAAGCTCTCACCTTGTCTAACCTTTGATTTGTGGGATGTGGAAAGTTCCATAGGTACTATGCCCATTCACTTGAATAATTGTACTCTCAAAATTAATGCTCCAAGGACTAAGCCTCAGCTGAACCTCCATTAAAAAAATAATTGTATTTGACTCGAAAACTCAAAGAAATAATGTGTACCATCACTTATCTATTTTTCAGGCTCAGATCGGAACACACTATGTAGTTGTTCTTGTACATCCGTCATGTGTCAAGCGGAGAGGATGGGCTTAGAAGCTTTTAGCAAAAAAGCATCAGACTATATTAGCATAGAACTCATAAGCAACTATCATATTCTCTTTGTGGCTTATAAACAGGCGCCATTAAATTTCCTGAGAAAAGGAATAAAGCATTTCAATTTCTTCTTCTTTAGAACGACAAAGATAAGCTGATTGGGCTTGATAATTTTACTAGCCCAAAAGTTACAAGTCCAAGCAAGGCTACATAAAAAAGCCCTAGATTTCTCCTTTATTGAGGCCGCAACTTGATGTGTCCAAGTTGCTTGGTTGAGATACAAAGATATTCTGTTCCAAAAGAAAAATAATATGTCTTATCACCATTCTAAATTATGATCTGGATTCCTTTGATTTTCTATTGCAATAAATAAGAATTTTTTGAATACTAGTGACATAGCCAACCGAAGGAGTAAAAGCAGAGAAGTTATCCCCAAAGCTAGCGTTCTAAATACCTAAATTCCACCATCGTGAACATGAGAAGGTCTTCATCAAGATGAGACAATTCAGACGTATAATTTAAACAATCACAAAAGCAGTCAAAAAAAAAATTGTCTTATGACCAAAGAGAGTCGGAGAATAGTTTATACAGCACGTCGAAAGAATTCTTTGAATTGATTTTTCTTGATCTGCACATTGCCCATCCACCATTCTTTAAAGAAAAGGGCCTTTTGAAAATGCACTTTGCTCTGAAGACGAGAAGGCCTTTGTAAATTAATACTATGCCATATTGAGATAGATCTTTTTATCCAAAAAAATGTGTCAATAATGCTTAAATTTAATGTTTAAGATATTCTGATCATGTTTTAAAAAAAAATAGCAATAAGTTTTTACATTCCCTCTCAAGGAAGTTTTTGCATAAAATTTGTATATCAAATGTGAGCATGAGGATGTAGGAATTAGAGAAAGAGTTGTATGAGGCAAATGTAGAGCGCTCTTAGTAGAAAAACTTTATGTGGTTTAAAGTTTTGTACATTACAACATATCGAGGGAATACCGACGGTCAGTGTACCGACGGTCAACTGTCGGCGTCGGTATGACCCTCGGACAATTTGGGAAAGTCGCTTTGCCTCGGAAAGAAAGCGTCGGTATAAGCGTCGGTAATTTGTTGGAACTACCGACGCTTATACCGATGCTTATACTAACGCTTATAGCGATGCTTATACCGACGCTCTCTTTTTAACCGGGCCCGAACTCGAAATTCATCGTTTTGAGCGTTTTGAATCTAGATCGGGTTTTAATCGGGTTTGCGCGTGCCAACAACAGATCTCTGTTTGTCATCCTCTCTCTCTCTCTCTCCCTCCCTTCCCTCTCTCTCTCTCTCCCTCTCTCTCTCTCTCTCTCTCCCTCTCTCTTTCTCTCTAAACAGACCTCTATCTTTATAGATCTGAAGTTTTGATAAGTAGATCGCACATATTGTAGCACTCTTTTTTCTTTTTCTATGTTTTTTCTTTACTATTATGTTCTTTGTTTGCTTTTGCAAGCGATTTTGGGATCAGATCTTTGGAAATTCGACGAAGAAGAACTTCAAGTGGATTTTGACGATCGTGATTCAAACAATTCTCTCTCTCTCAGTCCTTCCCTCTCCCTCTCTCTAAACACACCTCTATTTTTATAGATATGATGCTTTGGTAAGTAGATCGCACATATTGTAGCACTCTGTTTTCTTTCTTTATGTTTTTGCTTTTCTAATATCTTCTCTCTTTAGTTTTGCAAGAGATTTTTGAGATCAAATCTTTGGAAATTCAACGAAGGAGAACTTCAAGTGGATTTTACCTTGATTCAACCATTACATCAATGTAAGTAAGACATATATCACTCTTTTATCTTTCTTTATATTTTTGTTTTCTAATATCTTCTCTCTTTATTTTTGTTTGAGAGAGAGAGAGAGAATGCATGTATGCATATGCACATGCATATGCATACATGCATGCACATGCATATGCATACATGCATGCACATGCATATGCATACATGCATGCACATGCATATGCATACATGCATGCACATGCACATGCATACATGCATGCACATGCACATGCATACATGCATGCATGCACATGCATACATGCATGCATGCACATGCATACATGCATGCATGCACATGCATATGCATAGATGCATGCGTGCATACATGCATATGCATGCATACATGAATGCATATGCATGCATACATGAATGCATATGCATGCATACATGCATATATCACTCTTTTATCTTTCTTTATATTTTTGTTTTCTAATATCTTCTCTCTTTATTTTTGTTTTCGAGTGAGAGAGAGAGAGAGAATGCATGTATGCATATGCATGCATGCATATGCATGCATGCATATGCATACATACATGCATGCATATGCATACATACATGCATGCATATGCATACATACATGCATGCATATGCATGCATGCATACATGCATATGCATGCATACATGCATATGCATGCATACATGCATATGCATGCATGCATACATACATGCATGCATATGCATACATGCATGCATATGCATATGCATACATGCATGCACATGCTTATGCATACATGCATATGCATACATGCATATGCATACATGCATATGCATACATGCACATGCATATGCATGCATACATATGCATACATACATGCATGCATATGCATACATACATGCATGCATATGCATACATACATGCATGCATATGCATACATGCATGCATACATGCATGCACATGCATATGCATACATGCATGCATACATGCATGCATACATGCATGCACATGCATATGCATACATGCATGCACATGCATATGCATACATGCATGCACATGCATATGCATACATGCATGCACATCCATATGCATACATGCATGCACATGCATATGCATACATGCATGCACATGCATATGCATGCATGCATGCATGCACATGCATACATGCATGCATGCATGCACATTCATATGCATGCATGCATGCACATGCATATGCATGCATACATATGCATACATACATGCATGCATGCATATGTATACATGCATGCACATCCATATGCATACATGCATGCACATGCATATGCATACATGCATGCATGCATGCACATGCATACATGCATGCATGCATGCACATTCATATGCATGCATGCATGCACATGCATATGCATGCATACATATGCATACATACATGCATGCATGCATGCATATGTATACATGCATGCATATGCATACATGAATACATATGCATACAAGCATGCATATGCATAGAAGCATGCATATGCATAGAAGCATGCATATGCATACAAGAATGCATATGCATACATGAATGCATATGCATATACATACATGCATGCATATGCATACAAGCAAGCATATTCATATACATACATGCATGCATATGCATACATGCATGCACATGCATGCACATGCATATTGATACATGCATGCATGCACATGCATATGCATGCATACATATGCATACATACATGCATGCATATGCATACATATATGCATGCATATTCATACATGCATGCATACATGCATGCATATGCATGCATGCATATGCATACATGAATACATATGCATACAAGCATGCATATGCATAGAAGCATGCATATGCAGACAAGAATGCATATGCATACATGAATGCATGCATATGCATACAAGCAAGCATATGCATACATGAATGCATATGCATACATGAATGCATATGCATATGTATACATGAATGCATATGCATATGTATACATGAATGCATATGCATATGTATACATGAATGCATATGTATACAAGGTTAAGCATGCATATATATACATTGGATGAGATTGGATCTTCATATTGCATCAGATGGGATCTCCACGTACACCTTGGGGTGCACATGATCATGACGAATCGAAGATATATCATATCCGTAATGGAGCTCCTGTTATGGATGCGGCGAGAAAGTCTACGCGTCAGCGCATATGACAACTCTGCTCTATCGAATTCGGACATTCAGTAATGTTAAAATGGACCGAACACGATAGAGACTCTAAAAATCATATCACACAATGCATATATGAAGAGTATTGGCCAGCACCTGGCAATCCTATTGTGAGTTCCGAATGGATACAACATACAGCACGCGAGGTTATGTCTCATTGACGATTAGAAGCTCGCGATGCTTTCAAAGCAGGTTTACCGAAGTGTGTATGGCTAGATGCCAAAGAATGGGAATTGATTCAGGATGAGCATCAACATACTCCTGATTGGTATCGTCAACAGAGAGATGCGGCGGCCACATGTTTAGATACGGTTGGAACGTCGCATTTAGGTAGCGGTGGATACGACAGTATGCGCTACCAATTTGTAAGTATGATGTTAATTATTGAAGTTGTGTGTGTTGAGTACATTATTTATATTCATCTAACATTTTGCATATTTACTATAGGAGTTGGCAGTGGGTCGTCCTCCAATGCGAACTGAAGAATCATATGGATATCGACATGGACTGACTACACTGTTACAAGACTTAGAGGGACTCGGTGCAATCGTCTCATGGGAGAATATTCTTGATTAGGTAAAGTTATATCTTGGTTTAGTGTTTTTAGTTGTTGTTTATAAATGTCATGTTAAGTGGTCTTATTTTATACATATGTTTTGTTGCAGGATTGTAGGTGTAAATATTTTGATCAATGCCATAATTTTGTATCACACTCGCATACGACAATGATGAACCATAATTTTGTATTCGATTCCTATATGGAAGTGTTTTGTCACATTACCACAATTTTGTATTACACTCCTATGTGGCAATGATGTACCATAATTTTGTATTCGATTCCTATGTGGAAGTGCTTTGTCACATTTTGTATTTGATTGCTATATAGAAGTGCTTTGCCATATTTTGTACATTTTTCATTTATGGAATATAGGACTTTCTATACATGAATCATTATTCATTTTTGCTCATATAAGTTTATGTTTTGGTTGTCATTAGATTACATAACACATGTACTCAGTTGGGCAGAGTGTATTGTCTTTTGCTAAACAACATCATGCTGTAGCAAAAGACAACACACTCTGCTCAAAAAAAATTGTGCAGGTATGGTCATCGGTATACGCATCGGTAGCTCCAGTATGGACGTCGGTATATGCGCCAGTACACCCAGTATGAACGTCGGTATATGCGTCGGAAATACCGACGCTTATACCGGCGCCCATACCGACGGTTTCTTTCCGACGCCTATACCGACTGTAACACCGACGTCGCGAAGAAATCACGCCCGTTCATTTGCCTCGGTAGCAGCATCGGTATACCCTCGATATGTTGTCGTGGTAGTTCCTGATTTATGTGTCATTTGATTGTGTGAGGGTAGGTTAATGTAGAGATTTTTCATGTTTTTCCATCTCTCTCTAAGAGTTTTGATTTTGCAGTGCCAAAATCTTCAAAACAGAAGTTTGCTTGGAGAGAAAGTATTTATAACATTATTTTCGAGCTCGAAAAGATGAATGTTTTTGTGTCTCACAAGCTTAAGCATATTCCTCACCGTTTTTGACTTACAAGGCTTGCAAAAAAGCTATTTTTTGGTACATAAAATTAAAATCTAAGAGAGAATCCATGATTCATCTTCTTCATGATCACGATTCTAAAACACACAGATCGATATGTGGATTTCTTCGGGATGATCAACATGTGTAAGAGTGCATTGCAAGGATTGCCTCTATTTTTAGAGGTTCAGTTCTTGAGGTGGACATGAAAAAGTAAATAAGTGGCCGGTCTCGGAGTCTTGCATTTGCATGAGTATTAAAGCAAAATTTTTGCATTTACATAAGTATGCACTAGAAGTGTCAGCACATGCCTTGAAGAGAAAATTTAATGACAGTTTGCAGGAAGAACTTTGCTATCAAGTGAAGGGGTCCACATGTGTATATTTTATTAATGCAATTGAAAATGCAAAAAGCTTCAAGAAGACGGAATATTTCAATATTAAAAAGGCATCCAAATCAAGGTTTATCTCAATAGGACATCAACCCCCAAGAACTACTTCAACAAATTAGAATGGATAGAGATAGAATAATTCTAGTAATAGTTATGGAGAAAAAACTAAGCCGAAGTAGATTGACACACTAAGAATATAGAACATGTGCATTGGTGAAAGTACATAAAGAAAGATCCATCAAACAAAAACAAGGCACTACTGTAAATGTTTCCATGGACCTCAATGCTCAAGATTGTAATGGTCCAAGCACATCAAATGCACGCAGAGCTACATGATAATGTGAACATGAAGCTGATCATGATGGCGATGAATCTGCACTTAAGAACAATGAAAGTAACACAAAATATCATTTTGTCATCAACCTGCCTTCGGGGAATTGTTTTGGGCCTGGCCTCTTGAGGTGGAGGTCGAGAGTTCAACCAATGGCTGGATATTTCAAACTTTGCTTTGTGGGATATGGGATGTCTCCTAGGTAGTATGAACATTCACTTGTATAGTTGCACTTTCATAGTTAAAGCTCCGGGGAGTAGACTTCAGTTGAGCCTCCATTAAAAAAAAACAAAACCATTTTGTCTCACTCAAAAGGTCAAAGAAATAATGTGTACCATCACTCAACAATTTTTCATCTCAAAGCAGAACACAATATGCAGTTGTTCTTGTCCATCAGTCATGTGTGAAGTGGAGAGAAGGACGGGAAAAGAAACTTTTAGCCAAAAAGCATCACGCTATATTTGCATAGAGCTCATAAACAACTATCATATTCTCGTTGTGGCTTATAAACGGGCTCCATTAAATTTCCTGAGAAAAGGAATAAAGCATTTCAATTTCTTCTTCTTCACAAGGCCAAAGATAGGCTGATTGGGCTTGATAATTTCACTAGCCCAAAAGTTACAATTCCAAGCAAGGCTATTAAAAACGGAAGCCTAGATTTCTCCTTTATTGACGCAACTTGAAGTCTCCAAGTTGATAGGTTGAGAGACAAAGATATTCTGTTCCTAAAGAAAAATAAAATGTCTTATCAGCATCCTACATTATGGTCTAGATTCCTTGGAATTTTTTAATGCAATAAATAAGAATTCTTTAACTATTAGTGACATAGTCAACCGAAGAAGTAAAAGCAAAGAAGTTTTTGCCTAATCTAGCCTAACTGTGTTCTAAATGCTTAATCTTTACCATCGCAAACATGAGAAGGCCTTCATCAACATGAGACCACTGAGATGTATAATGTAAACAATGACCAAAGCAGTCAAATACAATTATCTTATGACCAGAGAGAGTCGAAGAAAATTTTATACAGTACGCAATTGGAAGGGACTTTGAAAAATGCTTATACTTTTCTAATTTTTCGAACAAGACTAGCCATAATATATGTAGTATAAACAACGTTATAATTAATCATTTAAATTGTTCTTATAGTGTTCTCACGAATCAAGCATAACTTTATAGGAAAGAACTGCTTGACTTGATTTTTCTTGATCTCCACATTGCTCATCCACCATTCTTTAAAGAGAAGGCGTTTTGAAAATGCACTTTGCTCTTACGTCGAGAACGCCTTTATAAACTAATAATATACCATAATGAAATGGAAGTTCTTTTTCAAAAAATGATATGTAAGTAGTAATTAAATTTCATGTTTAGGATATTCTCCTCATTCTTAAAAAAAAAATTGTACCAATAAGTTTTTACATTCTCTCTCAGCGAAATTGTCACATGAAATTTGTATATCAAATTTGTGCATGAAGATGTAGGAATTAGAGAAATTGTTGTATGAGGGAAAGGTAGAGTGCTCTTAGTAGAAAAACTTTAGTATGTTGACCGTTGAGGATAAGTTGGATGGTACCAACTACCCATTATGGGCTTATATGATGTGCCATGTATTGGTCACAAAAGGACAATGGAATATTGTGCAGGGTCTTGAAAGACGTCCCATTACACCTACGAATACAGGTACTACAAATACAGGTGCTGGAGCTGATGGAGATGGTGTCGAAGATGATGATATTTTGCAGATTCCCTTGCATGTTGCTATTTTTGTTGCACCTACTATAGAGCAAATTTGTTGGGATGGTAGAGATGCTCAGGGATATTCATTGATAGCTTTTTCTATCAAACGTGTCATTATTCCTCACATTTCCTCTTGCAGAAGAGCTAACAATGCTTGCAATACACTTACCACATTGTTCCAGGCTAGGAATGAGGCTGGTGTTGCTTACCTTTGAAAACCATTCGAGAGTGAGAATATGAATGAAGGTGATTGTATGGACAATTTTCTCACAAAGATCAAGGATTTGAAAGAACAGTTGATTTTTGCTGATGAAGTTATACGAGATAGCTCACTTGTGCAGACCATTCTGAATGCTCTTCCTGACTCATATACGAGTTTTGCTTCTACTCTTCGTTTGATGATGAAAGGCAATCCAAATGCCTTGTCATTTGAGGAGTTAGTCTTTGTTCTGTTGGAGGAACTAGTCTAGGCAGAAGAGGTCTATTATGTGTGTTGCAGATCAAGCTTTACTAGCCAAAAGGGCAAAGGTAAATGGAGCTCTTCTACTTGTAAGCAAAAATTTGCAAATGCTGCACATTCGAAGATGGAAGAAAAAAATGAGAAGAAATCAGCAAAGAAAAAATTGTTTTGGAAATACTGTAAAGCAAATGATCATGTCAGGAAGAGCTGTCCAAAACTGGCTGCTAAAGAGGCAAAGAAGAAAGAGGCTGGAATGGTTGTTGCAGAGGCCTCTACACCGAAAATAGAGTGTGCTAATCTTGAGAAAGAAGAAGAATGGGCGTTTACTACTATTTGCAGTTTTTACCCATCTTCTCACGAGCACCGCACGTCTATAGTAGACTCAAATGTTTGGTACTTTGATAATGGGGTGACCAAACATATAACCTTGCAGCACAATTTCTTCTCTTCACTAGAGGCTGCCCCTACAGGAAATACTCTTACATGCACCAACAACTCCTCCTATCCTGTTATGGGAGTTGATAAGATCATTTTGACTCCTATTGATGGTGGTTCTTTCACTTTGTTAGATGCTTTGTTTGTGCCAAGGATCAAGAAAAATTTGTTACTAGTTTTTCCATTAACCAAGATTGGCTTGGTTGTGAAATTCGTTGATGACAGATGTAAAATTCATGATCTCTGAAATGCCAACGTCATTATTGCTTCTGGCATTTTATGTGGTGGGCTATATAACCTCATAGATTATGAAAGATCTATAAATGATTTGGCATTTGTAGTACATGATTCTTAGGCTATGTCAAATGCAAAGCTTTGGCATGCACGCTTTGGTCATCTGAATTTTGCTAGTTTGCTATGCCTACAAAAATCTGAAATGATATCCTCTTTGCCCAAACTTGAGGCACCTGGTAAACATCTATGTAAAGGCTATATTTTGGGCAAAATGCAGCATTCTTCCTTTCCAAAAGATGGTTTAATTCGGACTACTCAAAAATTGCAGCATGTACATAGTGATGTCTGCGGTCCTATGGAGACACCTTCTTTTGGGAGGTAGCTTTACTTCGTGACTTTCATCGATGATTTTGCCAAGCATGCATGGGTATATCCATTGAAGGCAATGTGGAAAGTGTTTATGTGCTTCAAATAGTTTCTGGTTTTGGCTGAAAATCTATCAGCAAGTAAAATGGGCACAATCCGTTCTGATCGGGAGGGGGGGGGATATATGTCTTCTGACTATAATGTATTTCTAGCTGAACATGTGATAAAACATCAATCCAAACTACCATTTACACCTCAACAAAATGGAGTTGCTGAACGGCAGAACATCTCACACATGGAGATGGTGAGGTGTGCGGTCAAGAGTTGGGCTTTACCACATAGTTTCTGGCTTGAGGCTGTTATGTGTGCACCATATGTACTGAATAGGTGTCCCACTAAAGTGCTACATTCTATCACTCCATATGAAGCTCGGCATGGTCGCAAGCCATCTGTGGCTCATCTGTGTGTTTTTTGTTGTCTGGCATATGCATTAGTGCCTGAACAACATCACGGAAAATTTGAGGATAAAGCAGTAAAATGTATTTTTGTTGGGTACAATTCTGAAAGTAAAGGCTATCGTGTGTATCATCCATAGAATAAACACATTCTTGTTAGCTGTGATATTGCCTCCTCACAAGAAGACCATTGGCAGTAAGTGGGTATACAAGCTGAAGTGTAAACCTGATGGAACAGTTGACAGTGTTAAAGCTAGGCTTGTTTCCAAGGGTTATGGGAAAGAAAGAGGCCTTGATTTTGATTAAAACTTTGCTCCTCATTGCTCAATGACTATTGTTCCTAGCATCTATGCACTTGCAGCTCCTCATGGTTGGAATGTACATCAGTTGTACATTAAAACAGCATTAGGAAGAAGTGTATGTTTTTCAGCCCCATGGCTTAGTGCAGAAAGGGCATGAAAACCAGGTGTGTAGGTTAAAGAAGGCATTATATGGTCTAAAGCAAGCACCACATGCTTGGTATGAAAAGATACATACCTATCTCATTGCACATGGTTTTGAGAACACTCAAACTGAAAGCACCTTATATGTTAAGTGTGCTAATGATGTGCTTCTGATCATTGTGGTGAATGTTGATGACATGCTGCTCACTCATCCTCAAGACATGCATATTGCTGATTTTCATGCCTCATTTGAGATGTCTGATTTGGGGCATTTGCATCACTATTTGGGCATTCAGTTTATGCAAGTTGATGGTGGAATGGCTTTGTGTCAAACGAAATACATTGACACATTATTGCAGCATTTTGGCCTTGAAGACTGTAAGCCTATTGCCACTCCTATGGAGACAGGTTTACGTTTGAGTCTTCATGATGCTAGAGATGTTCTTCATGATGCTTGAGACGCATTGATGTTGTTCTCTATCTTATGCATTACTCGGCCAAATATTCAGTTTGTTGTCTCACAAACGAGCAAGTTTATGCATTGCCCAAGTGTCAAGCATTGGTAGGTGGTTAAGTGCATCTTTCGCTACTTAAGTGGTACCCGGCTACTGGGATTCTTTTATCCCAAAGGCGAATCACTACCATTAGATCTGCATGCTTTTTCTGACAGTGATTGGGCTAGTTGCTATGACACTTGTGTGTCAACCAATGTCTTTTGCTTCATGCTTGGTAGCTCATGTATATCTTCGTTGAGCAAGAAGCAGCCTACTGTGGCCACTTCTAGTTTTGAGGCTGAGTGTAGGGTTGATTTCACACTGACTCCTGAGTATATGCGGCTCTGACACCTTATGGCTGATTTGAGTGTTGGTCAGTCTTCTCCCACCACCATCTTCACAGACAGTTAAAGCGCATTGGCAGTTGCGAGGAACCCTACATTCCATGCTCGCACTAAGCACATTGAGGTGGATTATAACTATGTCAAGGAGAGGTTCTCTGCTGGGGAGATCAACTTGGAATATGTGCCGATGTAGGAGAACATTGCACACCTTTTTATGAAGGCTCTGCCTACGAAGAAGTTTGAAGCTTTTCGCAAAGATTTGGGCTTACTTCCTCTTGTGGATTGATTCCACATAGCTTGGTACTTCCTTATACATGAGTGCCAGCTTCTTGTTCACCGCATCACTCCCAGGGGGGATTTGTTGATATATTTAGGTAGTGATGTGTGTGAACACTATACGACTGCGGGGGTACTTTTTTCCCTTTTTAGGAGGTTTTTTTACCCGGCTTGTATATACGTGTATTTCCCTAACCGGCTACTTATCTTTGTACATTATAGTGGTAATACATTGTGCTCTAAGTCTTCTTCTTCCTTGTGCTATTCGCGTGCTTCCGCAGACGTCTAACTCCAACACCTATGCCTTCTCCACTTGCAGTGGAAGTAAGTATAAGGTTTACATATAAATTGAGTGAAATATCTTATGTTTTATTTACATTTTTCTTTTTAATTTTTGTAGTGTGCATCATGAGAGGGATAAAAAATACATACTTAGTTCACTTGAGACAGAATTTGCGATTGGATGGTCGCACGTGTTGTCTAAAAGGGATGCGAACATTTATGGCTCATCATCGTGATAATGCACGATATGCATTGCTTTTATTTGCTATATTTATATGTGTAACTATATATATACACACACACAAACATCATATACACATATATATACACATATATTTACATATATATTTACACACATATTTATAAACACACACATATATACACAAATGTACATGCACTTCATGTCACATGCATACATGTGTATGTGTGTATCTATATAAATGTGGATATGTGTATGTGTGTTTATGTATGTATGTATGTATATGAGAGAGAGAGAGAGAAAAAAATAGAGTACAACTAGAGGTACACATACATGCATACACACACATACACATCCATACACACAAACATACATGCACATTTACACACACATACACATACAAACACATTTACACGTACACACACATACATGCACATTTACACACACACACATAGACATGCATGCAGTTACACACGTATAATGCATACACACATAGACACATACACATACTCACATACACATACACATACTCATGTACACATACATATACATAATCATATGTACACACACATAGACTAACATAATCATATTTACATACATATATCCACATACACATGCATACACATATACACACACACACAACACATGCATACGCACATATAGACACACATACATACAATATATATATATATATATATATATATATATATATATATATATATATATATATATATATATATATATATATATATATATATATATATATATATATATATATATATATGTGTGTGTGTGTGTGTGTGTGTGTATGTGAATTAGGATATGAACTATATATATGAATTACATATATATATATATATATATATATATATATATATATATATATATATATATATATATATATATATATATATATATATATATATATATATATATATATATATATATAGAGAGAGAGAGAGAGAGAGAGAGAGAGAGAGAGAGATCCCAATTCAAAAAACCTATTATACATATTCTAATTCAAAAACCCTATTTCAAAAACCCTAATTTAGAAACACTAATTTTGATATTAGGGTTTTACAAACCCTAATTTAGAAACCCTAATTCAGCCTTTTGATGATATGATTGAAGTATATGTAGACATTGCATCTATCCCTCCGTCCACCTACTAGAGAGATGTCTCTCCTCCCAACCTTATGCCTCTATATACAGCTACTCGAATCAACGAGGATCATAATATATATAAAGATACATACACATCATGTAGATATACATAAATGTAAAATGATGGAGTAGATACATTATGCATCACACATACATGCCTCTATGCACACATGTATACATATACATGATTACATATTTACATAGACACATTTACACATATACACATATACTTATATACATGTACACATCACATATAGATGCCTACATGCACACATGTACACTTATACATGCATACATAATTATAAACACACTTGGAGATATTACACAAATGCATATGCATACATATGTGTGCATACTAACACATGTATACATATATCACATAGATGCACACACATACATATACATGAAACACAAATATGTGCATATCAACACATGTATACATATAATGAGACCATGTAGGTCTTGCGCTTAAGCGAAGACCGTAAAGTCAAGAAGGGAAGACCAGGCGCGCAGTGAGACCATGTTCGTCTTGCGCTAAAGAAGTATGCATACATACATGATAAAAATTTGCTCTTTGAAAATGAAGCTATATATAACATTTTAGGCATACCCACAACCTTCATGTTCTAACTTAAAAGAACATGATTTCATCTCTCTAGTAGGATTCATCAATATTCTAGTTGAATAAAGAAGATTCTATTATTTGATGTCCATTCAAATGATTCAAGTTATTGATTGATTTCATTATTGCCATCATTTTGGTAAGACATCAATATAGCTTCATCTTCATTATCCTTGTTGATTTCATTTATTTCTTCTATTGTTAAATCTTGTTTTTATGAATGACATCATCCATTGATGGACAAATATCAATTTTTGGTAATTCCTCTTCATAATCAGTAGAATCAGCATGTAGAGTATTATCCTCTTCATCAAAAAGATTAGTATCATTATCATGTATAATGCTTCTAATTTCTCTTCCAGATGTTGATGTATCAATATCTGATCTTGAATCATCAAGAGGACTTTCTTTGATCTTTGTAACAATAAACTGTTCAAATAATGACCTTCCTCTAGGTTGAACATGAATGACTTGCCACCAAGGATGAGCATTAGGATTTTTATAAAAAAATGCTTATTCAATATGCCTAGGAGGAATATATGGTTCTCTAGTAGTTGGCATTACCTTGGAAGAATCATTTGCACAAAACCCAGATAATTCCTATCTCAATGTGGAATTACTACCTTTATACTCGGCTTGAAACCAGTCAACCTTCAAAATGACCTATCAACATATATAAAAACAGAAAACCATTTCTAAGTGCTTAAAGAAATAATAAACTCTATCATAAAGAATATAAACTTTTTTCTACCTGTTTGAATGTACAAAATGATAGTTCGTAGATACCAACAACAGTTCCCACATAACCAAGTTTGCCATCGATAAGGTTTGTGTCTTTTGAGCTAGCACGTGATAATTTCTTGAAAGAAGCAACAATACTAGAATCCTCTATTTTACATAAAGAATCAATAGCTTTGATTCTAATACATAGTCCAAAAGCCCACATATTAGTGAACATTTGAGCCTACAAAAGAAATTAAATTAGTATAGAGAAACTAATATACATATATGAAAAAAACAAAATATTATTAAAATAAAGCTACCTTTTGTTCACAATCTATCATTAACTCTCTCTGCTCATTTGGGATTTCTTTATTATTTGTATTGGCTCATTGCGAAGGAGTATATAGCCAATCTGTGAAAGAAGATATAGTTGTTATCTCATTATTATTGAGATTCCGTCTATATCTTTTGTTTCTCTGTCTTTTTACTTTGGAGATTTTGAAGTTCCCGTTTGTACTCGCTAAGGAATGCTTGCATGCATTCGCTACTATATGCTATAAAAGTAGAAACATCATTTTTTCTTAAAATGTAAATAAAAGTGGAAGTCCCTTACCCGATAATACCTCGTCAGTTATTTTTGAAGAAGACTCATTAGTCCATGCACGTGGAGCTTCTTCATGAACTCTTTCAAGGTACTCACTAACATAGTACATGCACAGTTCAAGCATCCAACCCTTTGCATGGATCCTTTTGGTTCCGCTCTTTGCCGCATATAACCTTTTAATATTCCCATAAATCACTTGACCCAAAATATCCATCGACTGTTGACAACACCTGCAATCACTATTTCATCTACAAGATGGACTAATAAATGAGCCTGAATATCAAAAAATGCAATAGGAAGCTCTTTCTCCATCAAACGTAGTAGCTCTTTGCATTCACGTTCCTTTTGTGGGATCGAGTTTTTGTCAAATCTTTTGATGTAATACACCTATACATATCATTAAGAAAATTATAAAGAAATTCATTCAAAAATAAAAGATATCAAATATTCATATATATCAAATTTAAAAGTATCATAATTACCTTATTAAGTGCCCAAGGCAATAGATCACATCTCATACTCCTTTCATTGTACATCCATCCACAACCAAAGGTAAAAGATTTTTCATAACGATATGCCAATCATGGGACTTTAGCCCAAATAAGCTCTTATCATTAATAGTAAACATGTTTTGGAAAGATGCTCCATATCTTGTAGGAGTCCGTTGATAGTCTGTATCTCTTTTGTCGTAAGTACCCAAGAAGCAAGTGCATAAGTTGTTTCTTGTTGATGTCTATCAGAAATTGGCCATAACTTTGGTTTTGAGTTTTGATCCTTCAAATCATTCCTTGATGCTATGGTGTCTTTAAATCCATGAAGATGCTGCCACAATGAATAACCAATATTCTTGAATATATGCATAGGATCAAGAAGATGACATACTTTTATCTCTTTCCAGTACTCCAAACAATACCATATTGATATATTATCTGCGAGTGCCAATTTTCCTTTAACTCTCTTCACATTCTCATTATCTTCATCATCACTAAAGATTTTTGATTCTGGATTTATCAGAGATCCATTTGTCCATTTTTGATAGGTGGCATAGGTTTTGGACACTAAACTATTTCAAGCATTCCACTAAAATTTATTGCTTCTCTTTTAGATCTTAATGGATGATCATTAGGTAAGAATCGTCGATGTCGAAGATAAATATTTTTGTTGAGATTCTTACTATAGATTGATCTCAACCAATCACCACAATATGAACAAGCTTTATAACCCTTAGTAGGTATTCTTGCATCATGAAAAGGATAAACATATAATTAGATTAACTCACATTTATTGGTATGCATATTGCATAAAAAAATGACATCAATACCCAAACAAACACCATATCCTGGAAAATCGTGAATAGTCCAAGCTACAATACCACAAACCGTAATATATCTTTCATTGATGCTTTTCGATTCATCAATGACATTAATACCTCTCCATAACTATTGGAGATCGTCAATGAGAGGAGCAAGATATATATTCATATCTTTAACTTGTCTTTTCTTGGGATTAAAAGTGAAGGCATTAAATTTTCCTTCTTAACGCTAAGATATGGTGGAAGATTGTAGTTTATGACTACCACTCGCCATGTTGACCATTTAGTGGATTTCATGGAGAATGGATTAACCCAATCTAATGCACCTCCTAACATACGGAAGCATTATCACGTTGACCAGGTGGTGGTGCATGCTGAAAAGTACCATACTCTGCCTTATGTTCAATACATTCCAATCGTGGTCTTCGAGACATGCCATAGCAAGTGTTACACCAATATATTATATGCTATTGATAGTAAAATTCATCATAACTCCTATCAGAGGACACATGTGAAGTCATTTGCATGGGTAGGAGATAGTGGACTACCTTGTGATTGATCAAAATCTAATAACAAGAAAAAATATATATCAATTATGTATCTATCAAATATATTTTAAATTAAAAGTTTTATATACTTATAGTATATAGTCCTTGCACGATTAGGAGATGGTGGTGGAGTTTCGTGTGATTGATTGAAATCTACAAATAATGGTATTAGATATTAATAATCTGATTATTTACATACATGAAGATTCACATATACACATTTACACATACACACATATTCACATATACACATATACACATACACACATTCAATTATACACAAATACACATTCTTATGGGATAAATGCATGTATTCTGTATGAATGTGTGTATATGCATGCATGTGCATGTGTGTATGTAAATATGTGGATATGTATATGTATGTTTATGTTATATGTATGTATATGTGTATATGTATGCATGTATGTATGTGTATATGTTTGAATGTATATGTGTATGTGGGTATGTGTATGTGTGTGTATACATGTGTATGTATTCCAATTGTTTTTTACTATCTGAGATTAAGATAACAAGAGATGTTGTATGGTAGAAAAAAATAAGAGGAGACCTAACATACCACTTGAGACGTGGTAGTTTTTTTGTAGATAGCTACATCTTTAGGAGTCATTTCCTCAGCAGAAGGTATACAAATTAATAGTTTATATTTATAATTCTCATATGCTTTATTGATTTTTTACATTTAATTTATGTATTTCTTTTCTATTTAAATAAACAGGCTGCTCCAAAGAAGAGAGTTGAGTCGAGCAACACATCACACCTAGGCCAAATGGGCCATCATGGTTTTGTATCTACATTTGTAAGTATATGTGTTATTGTAAGCATATTTTTTATTTTAGTTAAAATGCAAGAAACTAATCTTTTTTATTTGTTTCAATGTAGCAAAAGGATTATGGTCAATATCGTACGAAACATGAGATCAAGTATGCTACACATTTTGAATATTGGTGTTTGAGCGAGTATATGCAAGATCATCCGGATGCATTTGTGATTATTATTGAATTTTATATAATTATTTTATTTTTATGGATGTTTTAATTGTTTTACTTATTTATGTTTGTTATATGTAATACAGGAGTAATATGGAGAGGTAGATATGGATGAGGTGGAGAGACAAAAGCAGGAGGGATGTGATGAGGATGAGGATGATGATGATGATGATGATGATTCAGATTCTTGATTATGACATTGGATATGTATTTACATTGATATATATATATATATATATATATATATATATATATATATATATATATATATATATATATATATATATATATATATATATATATATATATATATATATATATATATATATATATATATATATATGCATGTATATAATTCATTCATAATTATGTGTAGTTGTGTGTATATAAAATCTATATATGCACATGCAGGTATATATCTATATTTGTGTACATGTGTCTATATGCATGTATATGTATGTATCTATGTATATACATGTGCATGTGTGTATGTGCATATGTATATGTGTATATGCATGTACCTACATGTGCATGTGTAAGTGTATGTGTGTATGTATGTGTATGTGCATGTCCATGTGTATGTGTGTATATGTATGTATGTATGTTCATGTATATATGTAAGTGTATGTGTATATGTGTGTATGTGCATGTATATGTGTGTATATGTATCTATGTGCATGTGTTATGTGTGTATATGTTGGAGCAAGCAATCTTCAAATCCTTTTTTTTCAAGAGCTTCATATTTTTCATAGAGAAAAAAAAACATATATCATATGACCGTACATTTAGTTTTCATATTTTACACCCATATGACCCAAAGTTTAAGGAGAAAAGAAATATGTGAAAAACCTCTTCACTTGCACGTCAATAACGAAGCTCATTCCTTAACTCATGGAAATCAAATCTACATTCCTTTTTAGAAAGCAATACACATGCGGTGACTTTGTCGCTTGTGATCACTTGTACATAAGCATGTAGAAAATCAATGAAATATTGGGGTGATGATTTATTTCTTATGATGCATTTGGTGCAACCATCTACCCTGCTACTTCTCCTTCTTTGTCTTTATCACACATGCTTCATTCCCCTGTGCACACTTCACTTATCTATAGTGTTGTGTAGCTACAGACGATAGCCTATTGATCATTCACATGCTAGAACTTGAGTTTTATGAGTATTCATACAGGATTGTGTAATCAAACCTTTGTATGTGTTTTTGATTCTCTTGTGTGAAGAGAGCGTGGCCATATGCTGTTCACTACAGTACATGTAATGTTGTGAGAATAGAATATGCATAGCACTATGTCCGCTTTTACTATCATATGAATCAATAGTTTAGATAACAATATTTATATACTTTAAGAATCATATTCTAGTATACGTGAGGAACGATGCTCATATGAACCTACGAAGAAAAAGTTTGTGTTGGTAGATGTCTATGTCTATGCACAATTCACTACATAGACAAAGTATTAAAATGATTACCCATACAATGCAGTTTAATGTTTATGTGTAATAAACATCTATAAGAACATAGATGGTATACGCAGAAGTCTTGCAACGTTAAGTTATCACATGTCTCTTGTGACTTTAACCTCTATCTCATTGTAGACAGTATGGGTTATACACATAGTGCTTGATTCTAAGCATTATATGTTTATGCGCTCAACATAATCGTGTATGTCTCGATTCTACCATATCCATACCACATGTGGGAAATCGACAAGGCCCTCTTGGCCTATTGGAGCCTATAAAAGCAATGGACTAGTACTCATTGGATACCCATATACACATAGGCACGTACAGGGATTATTGTGGCATCTTTTTGGGTCCTCTCTTTGCACTATGTGGCTACAAGCCTATTGTAGGAAGTCACTCTATGGTGAGGATACAGAGCTTGGGCTTCCGAGTGAAGGGCTGATAGCACTTTAGTGTGAAGAGGTGACTTGGTTTTTTGTCATTTCAGTGTGAGCTAGTGGTATTTCCGTGCTCTTCCCCATAGAGCAAGTCTTCACATCTGTGTACTGATCAGTGCAAGTCTTCATCTACTTGTGTTCATTGGATCAGACGAATATCTTGTATTGATTGTGTTAGTTCTGGGTTGATGTGTTAGCACAAAGCATCAACTTTTAGAGCATTTCTTTGGTTATATTGTAATTACATGGGCAAACTAAGGAGTGGTTTCATCCATCACTATTGTCATTTGTCAGTAATCTTCTTCCTACTTCCTGAGTATTTACAATATTGTGCAATTGCTGCTATCTGGCTGCTCATAGAAATGTTAAAGGGTATATTTCCCTAAGGAGAACCTCCCTTGAGTAGGCAAAGTACTGGAAGTGCTTGTTGTATGCTCCTACTAAAAGTAGATACCCCAGTACCTCCTCTGCAGTTTGGCATGCCCGGTGGGACACTTGCATTTTTGTGAGAGGCCTTGAGCATAGTAAATAGTCATTTTCCATTATTTTTTGCCCTATTGAATCTTGCAAGAAGGTACATGACCCACATGCGAGTAGATAAGGAGCCTCTTCATGTACGAAGGAGCCTTAAAAAGTCAGCCATATCTTCGAATAGTGAACGAACATCCCCTCTACATCCTTTGAATTTATGCATTGATTTGGGTGCAATTCCACTGTCAAAAGAAAAGCATAGGAGAACCTTAGACTTCTCCTCAGATACGTCAGAGGAAACACCAATGCAAATGGAGGATCTCTCTCATTTACTCTCCAGACTCAATATCAAGTTCCCTACCTTCAAGGGACAAGCTTATAAGAATGCTGATGATCATGTGAGGAGATTCATCTCCTTATGCCGTGGACGAGCTCTGCAGAATAGAAAGGATGCAATGTTGGTACTCTTCCCATCCACATTGGAAGGCCTTGCTGACAAATGGTACAGTCAATATGCATATGGCCATTTTGCTACATGGGAGGCTCTGAAGACGGCATTCTCACAGACATTTCGACCCAGTGACTCCTCGGAAAGAGCTCTAGACTAGCTAGAGAACCTAAGGCTAAGATCAGGTGAATCCTTCCATGAACTTCACACTAGGACAAAAGCACTTGTTGCACGTCTTCCACATGCTCCAGGTGATTTCTTGGTTAAAAAATGGATAGAAAAAGCTTTGCCCAGGTCATCTCAACAGAAGCTGCGTGAGTCTCTTCGATTGGATGCAACCCTCAATGGTTTTGTTGCAGCAACATCACGCATTGAAGAAGCTAGGCAACATTTTGAAGAGAATGCAACAAAATCGCCAAGAAGAGAAGGTCTTGCCACCGCCACGTTGCACTGACGATGAAGTATCCCAACTTCGCTGCAAGTTAGAAGATTTGCTGACCACTCAGGATATAAGAAGGCAAATTTGGTGCACAATATGTAACAACAATGGACATTCCAATGCTTATTGTCCTAATAGGGTAAGCTGTCAATTTTGTGGAAAGGACGGCCATGAAGCTAGAGACTCTTACTACTACAAGGGTGCACAGCAACAAGGTAACCCTCAAGCTCTAGATTCATATTATGCTAGTACTTCAAATGCACCTAATAGAGAGGAGAATCGTTTAACAAAGCCTAGATATAATAGGCCATTGATGTGTTATCGCTGTGGTGAGTATGGCCATATGCAAAATAGGTGTTCCCTTCTAGAAGATGCACCTCCTTGTGAGCATTGTCTAGAGGTCAAAGATCACTATACCAAAGATTGTCCAAGAAGCCGCCCCGCTCCAATTCACATGATTACAGTCTCCCCAAAAGTGGAAGGTATGACCACTCAATCTTACGTTGTTTCATCTTCTTCAATGCCCATGATGATTAGAGCCAAACAAGTGGCAACAACCCGTAGAGAGGAACAAGAAGGACTCAAGGATAAAGAGGAGGAAAAGAAGGTTGGATGGAAGGGCCAAACAGATATTGAGGGAGCTTATGAAAGGATGGCTACTTCACTAAGAGATCAACCGACAAGTCTTCCAGAAGACACAAATGAGGTAAACATTGAGCAGATCTTGAAAGGTATTCATCACAAAGTTAGTCTGTACGAAATCATAAAGATGGATTCAAAAATAAGGAGTGACTTATTAAACATTATACACTCTGCTTACCTGATCCAACCACCTAGCATAGATGGTTTCATGGTTGATTTTCCCCCTACACCCCTGGCAAATTACCAAAGCTCAAGGTTATCTATTTTTATAAAGGATGAAGCTCTCACAAGTGTGATCATAGATGGAGGCTCTGGCATTAATTTGATGCCAGATTTCACAATGAAGAAACTGAATTTGAATCCCACCAAGATGGAACTATTCACAATTATTCTAGCAGATCAACATCAGGTTGCGGCAGTTGGCATTATTGAAAAGGTACTGATGATAGTACAAGGTTGTCACTTTGTCCTAGATTTTTTTGTTATTGCACTTCCACAGGAGACTTCTTGCCCATTACTCCTTGGGCGGCCTTGGCTAAGGCAAGCAAAATCTCTGCAAGATTGGGGGAAAAACAAACTGTGGATTTCAACAAACACCAATAGCCAATGACAACTACATTTGGAAGAAGGATTCAACTTAGGGAAAACTACTAGGTATACTGTAGACACTCAGGTAATGCCCTCTCTACCCCAAGAAGAAGATACATTATTGAATTGGATGATGGAAAGTACTGAGTGTTGCGCGGTGGAAATCAATGAAATAGAGGAAGAAGTTGCAGATGAAGGAGTTGCAGGAAAAGTCCATGAAGTTCACAAGGAGTTGGAGAAGGAGAGTTTGCAGGAGAATACAAACTTTGAAGGGGCAACAAGGACCGGAGAACATATTGCAGAGTATAAGTTAAATTCCACTCCTGCATACAGTGGGGATGATTTCTCAAGTAGGACCAGTCTTGAAACACTGGTTCAAGAAGTAAATCTAGGAGATGAAGATAATACTCAAGTAGCCCACTTGACCTCTTGGCTATGGCATTATCCCCCTTTACTGCAAAAGGTAAGTTATTTACTTTTTGCTTATAAAAATGTCTTTGTATGGTCCTACAAAGATCTAACAGGGATACTAGAGGTGCTTGGATTACACCGAATATCGACTCAATCCAAAGTATGCAGAGGCGGTAAAGTTGGAAATTACAAAACTAGAAGAAGGAGGTATAATTTTTCCAGTAGAACATTCGAGGTGATTTTCTTCTATGGTTATTGTACCCAAGAAAAATAGTGGAAAAATAAGAGTCTGCGTCGATTTTTGTGCCTTGAATAAGGTAACTGTTCAGGATGGATTTCCTCAATCCTTCACAGAGCAAGTACTTGAGGAAGTATCCGGACACACTTTGTATAGCTTTCTGGATGATTTTAGCAGCTACAATCAGATAGTGATCCATCCTGATGATAGGGACAAGACAGCCTTTTTTCACTCCATGGGGCACTTATATCTATACCCACATGGCTTTCGGCTTGAGAAATGCAACAGCTCCATTTAATAGAACAATGTATCTGATATTGGGCAAGTGGTTAACAACTTTTCTCCACATTTTCATGGATGACTTTTCAGTGTTTTCAGGCATAGATAGAAGAGAAGCAGTTCAAGATTTCCATGATCATTTGGAAAATCTAAAGGAAATCTTTGAGCAATGTCTCAGAACAGGTTTGAAGTTAAATCTTGCTAAATGTCACTTTTTGGTCACTAAGGGCACTCTCCTTGGTCACATAGTATCTGCTCAAGGGATAACGGTTGACCCTGCAAAAGTTACTGCTATCCTTTCTATGCCTATTCCACAAACCCCAAAGGAAGTGAAAAGTTTTTTGGGCCATGCAGGATACCATAGAAGATTTATACTAATGTATTCTGAAATAGCTAGACCCTTGTCAAGGCTTACTAGTAAAAAGGTCCCCTTCTCATGGAGTGTTGAACCTGAGAAAGCATTTTGTGAACTAAAATTGAGATTATGTACCGCTCCACTTTTAAGTGGTCCTAATTGGTCATTAGAGTTTAATGTGCATACAGATGCTAGTCTTCATGCTGTTGGTGCAGTTCTAGCTCAATCATCATCACACAAGGTTGATAAACATATCTCCTATGCTAGCAAACTACTCACCAAGGCAGAAACGAACTATAGTAGGACCGAAAGGGAATGTTTGGCTATTGTATTTGCTCTTCAAAAGTTTCCGCATTAGCTTCTTGGTGTACATTTTATAGTCATCTGACCATCAGCCCTTGAAGTACTTGATAAACAAACCTAGGGTGGTTGGAAGGGTTTGGAGATGGTTACTCCTGTTTCAAGAATTCAATTTTGATATTCATATTAAACCAGGAAGAGAGCACTACATGGCAGATCAAGTATCCAGGACAGCAATGAGTGAGAAGGCAACATGTATTAATAATGAATTGGTGGATAGTAATGTCTTCCTAGTAGCAACTCAGACTGATTGGTATGATGGAATTCTCAATTTTCTCACTACTAGAAAACTCCCAAAGCGTTTGAAACCTATAGAAAAGAGAAGATTACTCCTTAAACTAAAGCATACTCACTCATAAATGGGAATTTATATAGATATTGTCAGGATGATATCTTGAGGAAGTGTGTTTATCCAGAGGAGGTTAATCTTTTGCTGGAGGTAGCACATAGTGAAGGGCATCTAAAAGGGGAAGATTTGGCTCATAGAATCATCCACAAAGGACTATGGTGGCCTCATATCTATCGAGATGTGGTCAAGTTTGCTAAAGAATGCCACATTTGCTAGAAATGTGCTCCTACACCAACCAGATTGAATTTCCAACCCTTAGTTATATTTACAGGATGACTTCTGTTCAAACGATGGGGTCTTGATTTCATAGGACCAATTAGTCCAACTGGTCAACCTGGGGGTAAGAAATTATTTTGATGGCCACGTGCTATGCAACTAAATGGATAGAGGCTAAAGCTACTGTGGACTGCACAGCCTTAACAATAGCTAAGTTTTTGTATAAACATATATTTTCAAGATTTGGTTGCCCACTGGAAAGCACTAGTGATAGAGGCACACATTTTGTAAATCAATTGCTCCAATTTATATTGGATAGGTACAAGGTCTTCCATAAAATGTCTTCTGCCTACTATCCAAGGGCAAATGGCCAAGTAGAAAGCTCCAATAAGATTTTGATTGGGTTGTTGCAGAAATTATCTTTTGATCATGAAAGCTTTTGGCCACAAGCATTGATCGGTGCAATTTGGGCTTTCAGAACTACAAAGAGGGGAACCACTGGCGAGAGTCCATTTTGCTTAGTATGTGGAAAAGAGGCATTGGCACCATTCGAATTTATCATCAAAAGAGAAATTGGAGCCAAAACCTTTGGAATTGAGCCTTCCATTAGGAGACTGGTGGCATTAGAAGAATACAGAGAAGAAGCAATGCAAAAACTTCAGGTAACACAAGAAGAGCGCAAAAGATTACACGACTTGTATCTTAGGTCCAATAAAGTATAGGAAGGATCCTTGGTTTTGGTGCATCATATCCTAGCACTTTCAACCAAACTGGCGCCCAAATGGATAGGACCATAGAGGGTGGTAAAGGTATTACCACATGGAGCAGCACATCTGGAGGATTTGCAGGATAAGAGGATACCCCTAGTCAATATCTCCAGGGTGAAGAATTACCTGAATTAAGTCAAGATCGAAGAACTTCGTTCACTTTATATATCGTATTTCATTCAGTGTTTGCAGTTTATTTTGGTCTATTCAATAAGCAAATGAAGGAGAAAATGCACCGAGACGGTGCAAAAAGTTGATGTGGGGGTCTTTATCATGACAGTCTCTCTCTCTCTCTCTCTCTCTCTCTCTCTCTCTCTCTCTCTCTCTCTCTCTCTCTCTCTCTCTCTCTCTCTCCCATCCCCTGCCATCCCCACCTACTCCCGCCCACTATCCACACTGCCCCCTGCCCACCAATCCCCCAGCTACCCCCGTTGCCTCCTCCTCTCTCCCCCTACCAACCCGCAACCACCACCCCATCCTCTCTCCCCCCACCACCCTGCAGCCACCACCCCTCGCCACCCCCTCCTCTCTCCCCCCACCACCCCCTGCCACTCCTTCCTCTCTTCCCCCACCAACCCCGCAACCACCACCTCCCGCCACCCCCTCCTCTCTCCCCCCACCAACCCCGTAGCCACCACTCCTCGCCACTCCCTCCTCTCTCCCCCCACCAACCCCGCAGCCCCCACCCCCCACCCCCCGCCACCCCCTCCTCTCTCCCCCCACCAACCCGCAGCCACCACCCCCCGCCACCCCCTCCTCTCTCCCCCAACCAACCCGGCAACCACCAGCCCCCGCCACCCCCTCCTCTCTCCCCCCACCACCCTGGAGCCACCACCCCCCGCAACCCCCTCCTCTCTCCCCCCACCACCCTGTAGCCACCACCCCCCGCCACCCCCTCGTCTGTCCCCCCACCACCCCGCAGCCACCACCCCCCGCCATCCCCTCCTCTCTTCCCCCACCAACCCCGCAGCCACCACCCCCTGCCACCCCCTCCTCTCTCCCCCCACCACCCCGCAACCACCACCCCCTGCCACTCCCTCCTGTCTCCCCCCACCAACCCCGCAGCCACCACCCCCTCCTCTCTCCCCCCACCAACCCCGTAGCCACCACCCCCCCACCCCCTCCTCTATCCCCCCACCAACCCCGCAACCACCACCCCCCACCACCCCCTCCTCCCTCCCCCCACCAACCCACAGCCACCACCCCCTACCACCCCCTCCTCTCTCCCCCCACCAACCCCGCAGCCACCATCCCCCGCCACCCCCTCCTCTCTCCTCCCACCAACCCCGCAGCCACCACCCCCCGTCACCCCCTCCTCTCTCCCCCATCACCCCCCGCCACCCCCTCCTCTCTTCCCCCACCACCCCGTAGCCACCACCCCCTCCTCTCTCCCTCCATCTCCTCCATCTCCTCCTCCAGCATCCCCTCCTCCTCCATCTCCTCCTCCTCCATCCCCCTCCTTCTCCATCCCCTCCACATCTGCCCTCATCCTCCCTCCACACCCATGCTTGTTAAAGATTAGTATGAAGAAGATGACTCTTCCAATTAAGGAATTCATTGGGCTCTTGGATTGGTGGAGTTAAAATCAACCCTCCATCCCTCCATCCACACCACCCACCATCTCTCACACTCAATGGGTCATTTCAATATCACGGGTGGCACATAATGAGGATCTCAGCTTACATTCAAAAGCGAGAGTAAAAGAGTAAGTGGTAAAAGTGTAAGTGGATAAATGACTCTTGCCGCTAACCATTCGTGACGACTACCTATTTTTGAGGATTCAATTCAAGACTGGTGGCATAGTTGATCTACGCCTCCAATTTTGGGGCAATCAATCGGTGCATGTTCAGTGAACGTGGGAAATTGACAATGCCCTCTTGGCCTATTGGAGCCTGTAAAATCAATGGACTAGTACTCATTGGATACCCATATATACATAGGCACGTACATGGCTTATTGTGGCATATTTTTCGGTCCTCTCTTTGCACTCTGTGGCTACAAGCCTACTGTGGGAAGTCACTCTGTGGTGAGGATACAAAGCTTGGGCTTCCCAATGGAGGGCTGATAGCACTTTAGTGTGAAGAGGTGACTTGGTTTTTGTAGTTTCAATGTGAGCTAGTGGTATATTCGTGCTCTTCCCCATAGAGCAAGTCTTCACATCTGTGTACTGATTAGTGCAAGTCTTCATCTACTTGTGTTCCTTGGATCTGACGAATATCTTGTATTGGTTGTGTTAGTTCTACGTTGACGTGTTAGCACAAAGCATCAACTTTTAGAGCATTTCTTTGCTTATATTGTAATCACCTGGGCGAACTAAGGAGTGGTTTCATCCATCACTATTATCATTTGTTAGTAATCTTCTTCCTACTTCTTGAGTATTTACAATATTGTGCAATTACTGCTATCTGGCTGCTCATAGAAATGTTAAAGGGTATATTTCCCTAAGGAGAACCTCCCTTGAGTAGGCAAAGTACTACAAGTGCTTGTTGTATGCTCTTGCTAAAAGTAGATACCCTAGTACCTCCTCTACACCATGGTTAGGATCAATGCTTTTATAGCTCTATCTTGAGGAATACCCATTCTTTAGCATCAAAATCACTCTTAAGCCTTCACTTATTATATGAAAGATTATGACCATTTTAAAGTGAATCTCTATCATTTAATCTTGTATTACAAAGAAGATCTCATAGATCTTATGTCCATTAACAAGTACCTTGTATTTTTAGTCAAGTGCTATTCAAGCACATCTCCATCAAAGAAAGATTGTATTTGCAGCCAAGTGCTTTCTAAAAACTCCTCCGTTATTGAACAAGAAGGATTGAAAGAAGAAGATTCAAGTGACCAAGGCAAAGATCGTGGATGTCACTACTCAAAGAGCTCACTTACTTTTCATATCAATTGGAAGAAGTGAAGTAAGAAGGAAAGTGCATTTAATGCACTCTTGAAGATTTTCCCACCATACAAAGATAAATAAAGTGCATTCAATGCACTTAAAGATGAAGAAGAAGACTTCCTCAAAAGGAAGAAAAGGAAGGAGTATTCAACACATTCAAACAAAGGTAAAAAGTTACTCTAATCCAACTTGGAGGGATATAAGCACCTTAGATGTGCTATCATAAGTCAACTTGGCTTGCATTCATATACAAAACTTAAAGTTGTATGAAATCTCATTTATAAAGAGTCACTCAAAGGCTGCAAATCATCATATCATTATATTTATTTTACAAAAGCAAAAAGGACATTAAAATCCCCTCATGTCAACCATTGTAAAACAAAATAGTTGAAGCATGTTACAAGTGGTGTGAGCACTTGTCTCTACAGATACAAGATGTAATCAAAATGAAGTTTGATCAAGAAGCTTGGAACTTGATTAACTTCATTTTTATGTAAAAGAACTCATCAAACAAGTAAAGGAATAGAACACTCTACAGCTAGAGCAATGCTCGCTCCCAGACAGGTGAGGGAAAATGCAACCTCTAGACTTTGCATCTCGACAAAGTTAAGTTGTTATACACAAATGGCAAGAGCCATAGATAAAGCACCTTTTTAGCTTTGTAAATTGTTTGGAAACTTTCCTTATGTATTAAGATGAAAAAGAGCTTGTGTATTCAAGCTCTTGTACTTCCTTATTTGAAGTACTATGTAAAACATTATATCCTTCAAAGATCACATAAAGTGTTCTCAAATTGAAGGGGAGATATTCTTGAAGGAAGGTTCTACATCAACATGAAGCATTCAAAGGAAGAAGATGTTATTAACCCAAATGGAGATATCCTTGAAGCAAAGGACAAAGTAAAGATCGACTACATGGAGCAAAGGACTACATCAATGGACTACATCAACTCTTTAAGAAAAGATATCAACATATGGAAATCAAAGACACTTCAAAAGGAGCAAAAAAGCTATTCTACATTTGAAGAAGATTCAACGATCAAAAGAAATTTCAAGGAGCTACTCACAAAGTGGAACGTCATCAACCACAATGAAGCAAGATTCATCAATGGACGACATCAAAAGGGCATCAACAACAAGGGGAGAAAGAAAGCTACTATTTGAAGATCAAACACAATGATAAATCAAGAATTCGATCAACAAGGACTAAGGGAGCTCTCTACATTGAACAATAAATACGGAACACCCATCAAGATCAAGAAGGAAATAATCATCAACATAGAACTCTTGAAGATAATCAATCCAATTGAAAGGAAACCTATGTGGACAATAAAAATATGCCAAAGAACCTACCTATCCTAGAAGAGCATGAGGAAGAACCACACAAGAAGACAAGCAGAGAAGAAGGAAGCAAAAGCCAAAAATAGAAGAGAAGATTCAAATGAAAATTAGATAAAAGGGGAAATAGAAAAGGAAAAGCAAGCCAAGAAGGAGAGCAGACAACATCAATTATGCTCAATAGAATTTGAAGATTGAAGGGGAGTTGTTGGAGCAAGCAATCTTCAAATCCTTTTGTTTTTAAGAGCTTCTTATTTTCCATAGAGAAAAACAAAAACATATATCATATGACCCTACATTTAGTTCTCGTATTTTACACCCATATTACCCAAAGTTTAAGGACAAAAGAAATATGTGAAAACCCTCTTCACTTGCATGTCAATAACAAAGCTCATTCCTTAAATCATGGAAATCAAATCTACATTCCTTTTAGAAAGAAATACACATGCGGTGACTTTGTCGCTTGTGATCACTTGTATATAAGCAAGTAGAAAATCAATGAAATGTTGGGGCGACGATTTATTTCTTATGATGCATTTGGTGCAATCGTCTACCCCGCTGCTTCTCCTTCTTTCTCTTTATCACACATGCTTCATTCCCCTAAGCACACTTCACTTATCTATAGTTTTGCATAGCTATAAACGATAGCGTATTGATCATTCACATGCTGCAACTTGAGTTTTACGCGTATTCGTACATGATCGTGTAATCAAAGCTTCATATGTGTTTTTCATTCTCTTGTGCGAAGAGAGCATGACCATATGCTATTCACTATAGTACATGGAATGCTGTGAGAATAGAATATGCATAGCACTATGTCCGCTTTTACTGTCATATGAATCAATAGTTTAGATGACAGTATTTATATACTCTAAGAATCATATTCTGATATACATGAGGAACGATGCTCATATGAACCTACGTAGAAAAAGTTTGTGTTGGTAGGTGTCTTTGTCTATGCACAATTCACTGCATATACACACTATTATAATGATTACCCATACAATGTAGTTTAATGTTTATGTGTAACTTATACATTCATGCAATAGGATATCAGACTGTATACATTCATTTGTCTTGCCATAAGGAAGCGTGAGTATATGCAATTCATATCGTACAACATAAACATCTATAAGAACATAGATGGTATACGCAGAAGTCTTGCAACGTTAAGGTATCACATGTCTCTTGTGACTTTAAACTCTATCTGATCGTAGATAGTATGGATTATACAAATAACGTGTGATTCTAAGCATTATATGTTTATGTGCTCAACATAATCGTGTATTTCAAGAGTCTACCATATGCATACCATGTCGTATCCATATTGTCAGAATATTATGATATTCATATATTAAAGATCACTATAGAATGAAGATAGAGCTCATTCAGTATATATGCACAATAGAATCTTGCTGATATACATGTACAATCCGTGCGCATCATTGTTCTCAAGTTTATTCAGGTTGTCGACAAGACGTATACATGCACACAATAGCGAATCGGTCAAATATGTGTGGGGGAGGTGCATAGCTACAGACATCATTGATGTTCGCAGCAACACTTTGAAGCTACACATATTCGTAATTTAATGTCAGATCCTAAGGAGGCTACTCAGAGTTTTGTAACACACATATGCATGAGTAGCCATTTATGTTGTATATATACAATGTCAGGATTCTTGTCAACAAGTTTCTATGGTGAAAGTTGGACAGCATATTGGCCTATCAACAATGTTTTATGTAGGCAACTTATTACTCTCATGTGCCAATGACATATTGCTGGATACATATTTTGTTATGTACAACTCTTTGGAGTTAATTCATACTATATGTCTCAATTCATTTTTCTGCATTAGAGTGTATATTCACTCATAGTGGTATCAGAGCCATCTAGAGCCTTCGAGAACTACTCCAAGTCTTCAACAACCCTCGTTGAAACCTCATTATTTGGCATTTTCTATGGAGCAAGTGGATCACCACTCATTGAAGGAAGGTATTTCAAATCCGTTTATGAAGAGCAGGTTTTGAAGAAATAGTTTCAACTACATCGATGGTCTATGCTATGTTTGCTACATGCTACACATACCTTACATGGATCAAACTCAAAGTGGACATACAAATGGACACAACTTGGTGGTTTCTATTGGAAGATAGTTATACATCATTTGATTTCATGATTACTCAATGTAATCATGTTATGTTATGGCAACATGATTTGTAAATTGGAGGGTACATTAGGTCTCAACCAAGCACTTCATTGCATACTACGCTTGGTGTATTTGATGGATGTGAAAGCTTATATTCATGAAGCTTGTAAGAAACACATTTGATTACACAACTCACCCATATTAGCAATCAAGGGGAGTGTGAAGGAGTTTGTTTTGTTTCATGATATTAGAAGCGATATAATGTTAGGATGGAAGATAATACATGATGCAAGTTTACTTTCTTGCAACCATGCAAGAAGATGAAGAAGTTTCAAACCCTTGAGCTATACTTACAGCTCAAATTGCTATATGGAAGCATCAAGGAGAATGAAGACTATTATTCCATCAAGTGACCTTCAAGCAT
This sequence comes from Ceratopteris richardii, assembly GCA_020310875.1. NCBI lineage: Eukaryota > Viridiplantae > Streptophyta > Polypodiopsida > Polypodiales > Pteridaceae > Ceratopteris > Ceratopteris richardii. The sequence goes on from CM035435.1 coordinate 60,713,054, forward strand.
GTGTCCAAACTTATTTATGTTGGAATCCTTACGAAACCTCATCCCTGGAAAGTTTTTCCATTGTATTTTTTGCACCTAGCAATTGAGACATCATATGTATGATATACTCAATTCAACAATTCAAGGAATAGCAAGGATTAAGCTATCCCTCATATACAATATGTTGTATTTGTATGACTAGTATGTTAGGGGATGTTTGAAGCTTGGAAGATGATTCAAGCAAAGCCAAAGGCAGTGAAGCAATGCATTGAAGAATCGGTGCCAATGAAGATAGTGTCATTAAATGATGAACAAAACATAGAATGAAGATGAAAGCTCAAAGGACTCAACAATAGAAGATCATTTTCAAGAAGAGAAAGAAGGTTTGGAAATCAAGAATCAAGGCAAGGCTCGTCATCAACTACAAATGATTTCAAAATGAAGATATCAAGAAGGTCTCCAAAATCTACACAATCAAAGGATCAAATTGATGGTAAAATCAAAAGCTCCTATTTTTAAAATCCTAGTGATTAAAGATCAATTAATTCATTTCAAGAAGGCATTTTTCATTAAAGTACTCATTTGGTATTGTTCATCACTTGGGTATCTCTCTTGATAGTATTTTATTTCTCATGATCCTTCTGCACTTAAAACCATGGTTAGGATCAATGCTCTTATAGCTCTATCTTGAGGAATACCCATTCTTTAGCATCAAAATCACTCTTAAGCCTTGGCTTATTATATGAAAGATTATGGCCATTGTAAAGTGAATCTCTATCATTTAATCTTGTATTACAAAGAATATCTCATAGATCTTATGTCCATTGACAAGTACCTTTTCAAGCTCAACTATCTCTATATTGAGATATGTATACAAAGTAAAGAAACTTGTATTTTTAGTCAAGTGCTATTGAAGCACATGTCCATCAAAAAAAGATTGGATTTACAGCCAAGTGCTTTCTAAGCACTCCTCCATTATTGAACAAGAAGGATTGAAAGAAGAAGATTCAAGTGACCAAGGCAAAGATTGTGAACGTCACTACTCAAAGAGCTCACTCACTTCTCATATCAATTGGAAGAAGTGAAGTAAGAAGGAAAGAAGTCGATGTCAGGCATCGAGTTCCACCGAGAATTCGATGCCTAGCATCAACTTCATACACAATTTGATGCCACGCATCGACTTGCACTCCTAAGTTGATGCCTAACATTGAGTTAGAGATAAAAGTCGATGCTAGGTATCAACTTCCATAGACAACGTGATGCTAGGCATCGACTTGCAGGATCAAGTCGATTCCTGACATCGAGTTCTCCTTGAAAGTCGATGCGAGGCATCGACTTTCACCTCTAACTCAATGCCAGGCATCGACTTGGTAGTGCAAGTCGATGCCCGGCATCGACCTGCAGGTGGAAAAAATATAAGAAGTTGCATGCAGTAAAATTTGAGAGCCAACAAATATAGTAGTTCTCCAACATGAATAGAGGGAATCTTTTTGGAATCTTTTTAGAGGCAAGAATTTTGGGTACCTCTGAGGATTCTTGGTAGCACTCTTCTTCTCCATTTGCTTGTGTGTGCTTGTTTGCTAGCTAGGCTCTATGCTCTTTAGCTCTTTGCTCTCTCTTGCTCTCTCTTCAGGCACGAATTTTAGAAATGAACTTGATGTCCTCCTCCACTATTTATGGGCACTTGCATGGCTTGAACTAGCAACGAACTAGATGTAACTGAATCAAACTAGGCCCTAACTAGATTAGCCAACTAGACTAAGTAGTTGAACCAAGAATCACTAGTTATGCCAATTTAGGGTCTTTTAAGAGGTTATTCCAGTTTAGGAAGCAATATGTATGCCAATTTTGGGTCTGATAAGAGAGTTAGTCCACCTTTTGTTATTCAGTGTATTTTGCCTTTGAAATTGGGATTATTGTACCTATTGGAAGGAATAATACATGCAGAGCTTATAACTGTTCACAAAGAAAGTTAAAAACTGATATTATTAGAACTGCAATACATGTGATCGCCTGTTGCATTGTGAAATAGACACAAAAATAATTGAGAAGGAGTGTCAAACCCACAATTGGCTATGATAAATAATCTATAATCCATTGGTTGACTAAGAAAGAGTTTCAAATCCTCCCTTGGATAATCAGTAAAGCAACAACCTAAATGAATATTGATCATCTAACATTTAAAGGAATGTGAAGCTATATGAAAAACATCACAAAATAGTTTTTTTGTCCCTACTAAACACTTCAAATGTTTTTTTTGTTAACAACTCAAACATTTTGAGTAGATAGTAATTCATCATTGTCACCTAGAAAGCATGATGTACAAAAAATATGATGCAATACATTAAATTATTTGAGGCCCACAGGAAATAAAGGGCCCAATATAGATGGGAAAGTTAGTTGTGTCTATCAAGGAATTTAATTTATCACTTTGTGACACATCAAATATTATCTTTGTGCTCTCCACATTCTTGCCTCCTTTCATCTTTTAAGAGATCAAAATATCGCACTTTATTATGTATCTTAAACCTTTATTTTGCATCTGGAAACTTTATCTAATATGTATCTCAAAACTTTCTCAAGTCAAACATATGTATCTCAAATCTCTGTCAAGTCAAACTTGGTCAAAATAAATCACATAGTTAGTGATATTAGATCAAATTGTACTTTTTCTTAATCTTCATGTCTAACCATAATAATTTGGGCACTTTATCTTCATATCTCTTTGATGTGACACTTTTACCTTTTGAAAAGGACCTCCTATGTTCATTTCTCTTTGAAGTAAGTGAAGATGAGCTCCATCTTTTCAGTAGATGCCTCCTTTTCTTCTAGTTACCTTGATAAAAGTCCGAATTTGTTGTTTTTAGTTGATCCTTTCCTCATGAGTGATGTCCATGGATTAGAATGTCATTCTATGTTTTTGGTTGATTCATTTAAGTTACACTCTCAATGCAGTTTTGCTCAAGTAAATGAATCTCTTGATCTACCTTTTGATGCATCCATTGACCTCCCTTCTGATTCAAGTGCATGTGGAGCAAAGGATGTTAGCAAAAAGGAAGAAACAAAAAGCATGCTCAATCTACATTTTAAGAGAAGGCCTCATGAAGTACGTCAAAAAAGATTTCAATTTCTTACTTCAGATAGACAAATTGCATTGGATATTGTGAAGCATTGTTGTGGTTTGAAATGTTTGTATAAGTTAGGAATGAAGAAACTAAAGAACCTAAGAAAGAAATTCCTCTGCTTGGATAGTGAAAGGAAGGATATAAACCTTGTTTCTCACATGAAGATGATTGAGGATAACATGTTAGTAACGCGTATTGCTTTTGAATATTACTTTAATCAACGGATGCGGTGTTGTAGGGTTGTATTTAAAATTGCAATGGGAGTGGGAATTTTTAGAATACATAAGGTTCAAGAGGGGCTTATGAATGGAGATCACATTTTGGATACATATCATATTGGGAGCAAATGATCTATTGGACTTCATGCAATGAATTGGATGATGAGCTATTTTAGCTTGCATTGTGAGGTTATGCCTACAACTCGAAGATAAGTTTACTCGCTGAGAAGTATTTCAAGTATATAAAGAAGATATGGAAAGTAGAAATGAAAAGTATGTGCTGTATCATCACTTTATTCTATTATGGAAGGAAGAGTCTAATAATGTGAATATTCCTCGTAAAGTTAGAATGGGTGAGTGTTCATTTTGTGCCACTTTGAAGAACATGGCAAAGGGGGATACAACACCACAAAAAAAAGATAATTTTAAAACCCTTCTTAGGAACCATCCTTAGATTCAAGCTTTAGAAAGAAAGAAAGAAATTCATCATTGAAGTAAAGCACTCAAAAGTCCAGAGCATTACATGTGTTTGTTGATTGATGGTATGGATTAAAAAGAACATGTTTGCCGCATTTTTATCGCATCCCTAAAGACATTGGAGATGAAATCCTTGTGCAAATGCATTTGGTTGGTGCTTTGGTATACAATGGAACTGTAAAGTCCAAGGTTTTCTTCACATATCCGAATGTGCATAATGATCCAAACCTTACGGTTACTGTCATTCATGGGGTTTTGCAATCATGGAAGGGTCTTTTGCCACCAACTCTGTATTTGCAGCTTGATAATACTACA